>CAUYUJ010016258.1:0-145000 GCA_963575745.1 Prorocentrum cordatum
GTGAAGGAGCCCCCAGAGGATCGTTTCCAGGGTAGTGAACAAAACATATCCTCAAGAGCGTGCGCAGACCTCTCTGGGAGAGCTAAACCAAGGAAAATTACCGATATACCGGATTCACATTCCCCCGGGATCCGGCGCGGTGCCGGCTCGGGCTCTGATTCCGGCTCGGGCTCCGAACTTGGGCAAAACTCCGAGCTCGGGCTGGCTCGGTGGGCGACTGTGGCGCCGGTCTGCGTTCTCCTGTGGGCTTGGTCTGTGTCCCTTGGGTGCTCCTTTGGCTGCAGACTCTCTCAAGGGTGTCTGTTTCGAGCTCCCTTGAATGCTGTTTCGGCCGCGGACTCTCTCAAGCGTGTCTGTTTCGAGCTCCCTTGGGTGCTGCTTCGGCCGCGGGCTCTCTCAAGCCGTCTGTTTCGAGCTCCCTTGGGTGCTGCTTCGGCCGCGTGCTCTCTCAAGCGCGTCTGTTTCGAGCTCTCTTGGATGCTCCTTTGGTCGCGGGCTCTCTCAAGGGTGTCTGTTTCGAGCTCCCTTGGGTGCTGTTTCGGCCGCGGGCTCTCTCAAGCGTGTCTGTTTCGAGCTCCCCTGGGTGCTGCTTCGGCCGCGGGCTCTCTCAAGCCGTATGTTTCGAGCTCCCTTGGGTGCTCCTTCGGCCGCGGGCTCTCTCAAGCGCGTCTGTCTCGAGCTCCCTTGGCTGCTTCTTTGGCCGCGGACTCTCTCAAGGGTGTCTGTTTCGAGCTCCCTTGAGTGCTGTTTCGGCCGCGGGCTCTCACCAGCGCGTCTGTTTTGAGCTCCCCTGCTGCTGCTTCGGCCGCGGGCTCTCTCAAGCGCGTCTGTTTCGAGCTCGCTTGGGTGCTGCTGCGGCCGGGGGCTTTCTCAAGCGCGTCTGTTTCGAGCTCCTTTGGGTGCTCCTTTGGCCGCAGACTCTCTCAAGGGTGTCTGTTTCGAGCTCCCTTGGGTGCTGTTTCGGCCGCGGGCTCTCTCAAGCGTGTATGTTTCGAGCTCCCCTGGATGCTGCTTCGGCCGCGGGCTTTCTCAAGCGCGTATGTTTCGAGCTCCCTTGGATGCTCTTGTGGCCGCGGACTCTCTCAAGGGTGTCTGTTTCGAGCTCCCTTGGGTGCTGCTTCGGCCGCGTGCTCTCTCAAACGCGTCTGTTTCGAGCTTTTTGGTGCTGCTTCGCCCGCGGGCTCTCTCAAGCGCGTCTCTTTCGAGCTGCCTTGGGTGCTGCTTTGGCCGCGGACTCTCTCAAGGGTGTCTGTTTCGAGCTCCCTTGGGTGCTGTTTCGGCCGCGGGCGCTCACAAGCGTGTCTGTTTCGAGCTCCCTTGGGTGCTCCTTTGGCCGCAGACTCTCTCAAGGGTGTCTGTTTCGAGCTCCCTTGGGTGCTGCTTCGGCCGCGGGCTCTCTCAAGCGCGTTTGTTTCGAGCTCCCTTGGGTGCTTCTTTGCCCGCGGACTCTCTCAAGGGTGTCTGTTTCGAGCTCCCTTGGATACTGTTTCGGCCGCGGGCTCTCTCAAGCGTGTCTGTTTCGAGCTCCCTTGGGTGCTGCTTCGGCCGCGGGCTCTCTGAAGCCGTCTGTTTCGAGCTCCCTTGGGTGCTGCTTCGGCCGCGGGCTCTCTCAAGCGCGTCTGTTTCGAGCTCCCTTGGGTGCTCCTTTGGCCGCGGACTCTCTCAAGGGTGTCTGTTTCGAGCTTCCTTGAGTGCTGTTTCCGCCGCGGGCTCTCACAGGCGCGTCTCTTTCGAGCTCCCCTGGGTGCTGCTTCGGCCGCGTGCTCTCTCAAACGCGTCTGTTTCGAGCTCCCTTGGGTGCTGCTGCGGCCGGGAGTTCTCTCAAGCGCGTCTGTTTCGAGCTCCCGTGGTGCTCCTTTGGCCGCAGACTCTCTCAAGGGTGTTGTTTCGAGCTCCCTTGGGTGCTGTTTCGGCCGTCTCCCCCAGCGCTCTCCCCAAGCGCGTTTCTGGATCGAGCCTGCTATGCGGATCTTCACGGCCCCCGCACCCCTGGATCGAGCCTGCTATGGTGATCTTTACGTTTGCTATGTCAAACCTATGCAAAACATAAACTAAACTGATCACACGTGTTTCCACGCGCGCCCCTGGATCGAGCCTGCTATGCGGATCTTCACGGTCCCCTCCGCAATCCTATGCAAAAAAAATCATAAACTGATCACGCGTGCTCCTAGGCGCGCCCCTGGATCGAGCCTGCTATGGGGATCTTTACGTCCCGCTATGCAAACAATCCTATGCAAAACATACTATAAATTGATCACGCGTGTTTCCACGCGCGCTCCTGGATCGAGCCTGCCATGCGGATCTTCACGGCCCCCTCCACAATACTATGCAAAAAATACTATACAATGATCATGCGTGCTCCCAGGCGCGCCCCTGGATCGAGCCTGCTATGGGGATCTTTACGTCCCGCTATGCAAACAATCCTATGCAAAACATAATATAAACTGATCACGCGTGTTTCCTGCGCCCCTGGATCGAGCCTGCTATTCGGATCTTCACGGCCCCCTCCACAATCCTATGCCAAAAATATTATAAATTGATCATGCGGCCTCCCAGGCGCGCCCCTGGATCGAGCCTGCTATGGTGATCTTTACGTCCCGCTACGTAAACCATCACAATCCTATGCAAGAAATAGTATAAACTGATCATGCGTGCTCCCAGGCGCGCCCCTTCATCGAGCCTGCTATGGGGATCTTTATTTCCGCTATGTAAACCACCACAATGCTATGCAAAGCACGTTGAAGTCGGGCGAACCCTCGAGTGCGCTCGACCCGACCCGACCTGCTTGTTACGGTTCACGCGTGTTTCTGGGACGCACATCACTCACTCAGGCTGACGCCAGCACTCCTTCCCCCCTTGATAGGGGGGAGCGTGGGGGGTAGATCCCTAAACCCTAAAAGCAATGACTCTGGGTGGATGGGGTGGGACAGAACGCATCCATCCATCCCCCCCTACCTCCTGAGGAGGGGGGGATAGGATGGTTCTGCGCAGAAACCCTAAACCCTAAACCCTAAACCCTAAACCCTAAACCCTAAACCCTAAAACCCTAAACCCTAAACTGCAGGCGCGGACCTGGGGGCGCGCACCGCCACGCCTGTAAGGATCTGCTAGTGAGAGCGAGCTGCAAGTCGAGCTCACCGCGACCATAGGCCTGCCGGCCCGAGGCGGTGCTTCGCTTGCACAATGATAACCCCTAACCCTCGGCCGGATGCTCGCGGATACCGCTCAACTTCTACCCCAGAGCTCTCCCCCAGAGCTCTCCCCCAGATCTCTCCCCCAGAGCTCTCCCCAGAGCTCCCCCCCAGAGCTCTCCCCCAGAGCTCCCCTCCAGGGTTCCCCCCAGAGCTCTCCCCCAGAGCTCTCCCCCAGAGCTCCCCTCCAGGGCTTCCCCCCAGAGCTCTCCCCCAGAGCTCTCCCCCAGAGCTCTCCCCCAGAGCTCTCCCCCAGAGCTCTCCCCCAGAGCTCTCCCCCAGAGCTCCCTCCCAGAGCTCTCCCCCAGAGCTCCCCCCCAGAGCTCTCCCCCAGAGCTCTCCCCCGGAGCTCTCCCCCAGAGCTCTCCCCCAGAGCTCTCCCCAAGAGCTCTCCCCCAGAGCTCTCTCCCAGAGCTCTCCCCCAGAGCTCTCTCCCAGAGCTTTCTCCCAGAGCTCTCCCCCAGAGCTCTCCCCCAGAGCTCTCCCCCAGAGCTCTCCCCAGAGCTCTCCCCCAGAGCTCTCCCCCGGAGCTCTCCCCCAGAGCTCTCCCTCCAGAGCTTTCCCCCAGAGCTCTCACCCAGAGCTCCCCTCCAGAGCTCTTGGCGTGAAGGAGCCCCCAGAGGATCGTTCCCAGGGTAGTGAACAAAACATATCCTCAAGAGCGTGCGCAGACCTCTCTGGGAGAGCTAAACCAAGGAAAATTAACGATATACCGGATTCACATTCCCCCGGGCTCCGGCGCGGTGCCGGCTCGGGCTCTGATTCCGGCTCGGGCTCCGAACTTGGGCGAAACTCCGAGCTCGGGCTGGCTCGGTGGGCGACTGTGGCGCCGGTCTGCGTTCTCCTGTGGGCTTGGTTTGTGTCCCTTTGGTGCTCCTTTGGCCGCAGACTCTCTCAAGGGTGTCTGTTTCGAGCTCCCTTGAATGCTGTTTCGGCCGCGGGCTCTCTCAAGCGTGTCTGTTTCGAGCTCCCTTGGGTGCTGCTTCGGCCGCGGGCTCTCTCAAGCCGTCTGTTTCGAGCTCCCTTGGTCAAGTGCGTCTGTTTCGAGCTCTCTTGGGTGCTCCTTTGGCCGCGGGCTCTCTCAAGGGTGTCTGTTTCGAGCTCCCTTGGGTGCTGTTTCGGCCGCGGGCTCTCTCAAGCGTGTCTGTTTCGAGCTTCCCTGGGTGCTGCTTCGGCCGCGGGCTCTCTCAAGCCGTATGTTTCGAGCTCCCTTGGGTGCTGCTTCGGCCGCGGGCTCTCTCAAGCGCGTCTGTCTCGAGCTCCCTTGGCTGCTCCTTTGGCCGCGGACTCTCTCAAGGGTGTCTGTTTCGAGCTCCCTTGAGTGCTGTTTCGGCCGCGGGCTCTCACCAGCGCGTCTGTTTCGAGCTCCCCTGGTGCTGCTTCGGCCGCGGGCTCTCTCAAGCGCGTCTGTTTCGAGCTCGCTTGGGTGCTGCTGCGGCCGGGGGCTTTCTCAAGCGCGTCTGTTTCGAGCTCCCTTGGGTGCTCCTTTGGCCGCAGACTCTCTCAAGGGTGTCTGTTTCGAGCTCCCTTGGGTGCTGTTTCGGCCGCGGGCTCTCTCAAGCGTGTCTGTTTCGAGCTCCCCTGGATGCTGCTGCGGCCGGGGGCTTTCTCAAGCGCGTCTGTTTCGAGCTCCCTTGGATGCTCTTGTGGCCGCGGACTCTCTCAAGGGTGTCTGTTTCGAGCTCCCTTGGGTGCTGCTTCGGCCGCGTGCTCTCTCAAGCGCGTCTGTTTCGAGCTTTTTGGTGCTGCTTCGGCCGCGGGCTCTCTCAAGCGCGTCTCTTTCGAGCTGCCTTGGGTGCTGCTTTGGCCGCGGACTCTCTCAAGGGTGTCTGTTTCGAGCTCCCTTGGGTGCTGTTTCGGCCGCGGGCGCTCTCAAGCGTGTCTGTTTCGAGCTCCCTTGGGTGCTCCTTTGGCCGCAGACTCTCTCAAGGGTGTCTGTTTCGAGCTCCCTTGGGTGCTGCTTCGGCCGCGGGCTCTCTCAAGCGCGTTGTTTCGAGCTCCCTTGGGTGCTCCTTTGCCCGCGGACTCTCTCAAGGGTGTCTGTTTCGAGCTCCCTTGGATACTGTTTCGGCCGCGGGCTCTCTCAAGCGTGTCTGTTTCGAGCTCCCTTGGGCTGCTTCGGCCGCGGGCTCTCTCAAGCCGTCTGTTTCGAGCTCCCTTGGGTGCTGCTTCGGCGCGGGCTCTCACAAGCGCGTCTGTTTCGAGCTCCCTTGGGTGCTCCTTTGGCCGCGGACTCTCTCAAGGGTGTCTGTTTCGAGCTCCCTTGAGTGCTGTTTCCGCCGCGGGCTCTCACAAGCGCGTCTCTTTCGAGCTCCCCTGGGTGCTGCTTCGGCCGCGTGCTCTCTCAAGCGCGTCTGTTTCGAGCTCCCTTGGGTGCTGCTGCGGCCGGGGGCTCTCTCAAGCGCGTCTGTTTCGAGCTCCCTTGGTGCTCCTTTGGCCGCAGACTCTCTCAAGGGTGTTGTTTCGAGCTCCCTTGGGTGCTGTTTCGGCCGCGGGCTCTCACAAGCGCGTCTGTTTCGAGCTCCCTCTGGGTGCTGCTTCGGCCGCGGGCTCTCTCAAGCGCGTCTGTTTCGAGCTCCCTTGGATGCTCCTTTGGCCGCGGGCTCTCACAAGCGCGTCTGTTTCGAGCTCCCCTGGGTGCTGCTTCGGCCGCGTGCTCTCTCAAGCGCATCTGTTTCGAGCTCCCCTGGGTGCTGCTTCGGCCGCGTGCTCTCTCAAGCGCGTCTGTTTCGAGCTTTTTGGTGCTGCTTCGGCCGCGGGCTCTCTCAAGCGCGTCTGTTTCGAGCTGCCTTAGGTGCTGCTTTGGCCGCGGGCTCTCTAAAGCGGTCTGTTTCGAGCTCTTTTCGGTGCTGCTTTGGCCGCGGGCTCTCTCAAGCGCGTCTTTTTCGAGCTTCCTTTGGTGCTGCTTCTCTCGCCACCGCACGCGCACTCTCGCTCCCGCAGCGCTCACGCGCGTCGCAGAGCCGACGTCCGCCGACCCCACGAACAACGGCGCCCCCGCGAACTATCGGCAAGGCGCAGTTGTGCCTTCTTCCGCGGACTTGCACCAGGAACGCGGAAGCTCGCAGTCGAGGGGGGCTTCCGCGCGGGAGTAGCCGCCGCGCCGCGCCGAGTCCGCGAGCGAGAAAGCCCGTCGGACCCCGCGCGCGGCGCGGCGCCCACTGCCGCGCGGAAACCCAGGGGGCCACGTCCAGCCTCCACGCGGCGGCCCCTGGGGAAGGCTACGCGGGCGACTCTGCACCCGCAAGGGTCGCGGTCGCGCGCGTAACTTTCGCGAAGGACGACTCTCGAATCGCGCTAATGCTGACATATCTGTTTCTGGGACGCACATCACTCACTCAGGCTGACGCCAGCACTCCTTCCCCCCTTGATAGGGGGGAGCGTGGGAGGTAGATCCCTAAACCCTAAAAGCAATGACTCTGGGTGGATGGGGTGGGACAGAACGCATCCATCCATCCCACCCTACCTCCTGAGGAGGGGGGGATAGGATGGTTCTGCGCAGAAACCCTAAACCCTAAACCCTAAACCCTAAACCCTAAACCCTAAACCCTAAACCCTAAACTGCAAGCCACGGGCTGTGCATCGTCAGAAGCCCGTGGCGCCTGGCCGAGCGATCAGCGAGTCCGCCCATGCGCGCGCGCCGCACCGACGACGCGGCGATAGCCGCTGAGGAGGATTCGCATCCCGCGGGTATGCATCCCCGTGGGTGTGCATCTGAGAAGAGAAAGAACCCTTAACCCAAAGCCCAGCCGTAGGCTTCGCCACGATTGGTGCCATCCCCTGGGGCTCCAAACCTATGAAAATACATCATGCAGCGCCCTTTCGGCCGTCCATGGGGCCGCAAACCATATGAAAATACAGCATGTGGCGTCCTTTCGGCTGGCGCGCGTCCCAGGCGCTCCCAAGCGCTCCCAGGCGCTCCCAGGCGCTCCCAGGCGCTCCCAAGCGCTCCCAGGCGCTTCCAAGCGCTCCCAGGCGCTCCCAGGCGCTCCCAGGCGCTCCCAAGCGTTCCCAGACGCTCCCAGGCGCTCCCAAGCGTTCCCAGAGCGTTCCCAGGCGTTCGCAGGCGCTCCCGGGCGCTCCCAAGCGCTCCCAGGCGCTCCTAGGCGTCCCAGGCGTTCCCAGGCGCCCCTAGGCGCTCCCGGGCGCTCCCGGCACGCTCCCAGGCGCATCCTGGCGCTCCCAGCATGCTCCCAGGCGCTCCCAAGCGCTCCCAGCGCCACCAAGCGCTCCCAGGTACTCCCAAGCGCTCCCGGCACGCTCCCAAGCGCTCGAGCATGCTCAGGCGCTCCCTGCGCGCTCCGAAGCGCTCCCTGGCGCCTCCGAGCGCTCCGGGGCGCTCCCAAGCACTCCGAGGCGCCCCGGCACGCTCCCAGGCGCTCCCGGCACGCTCCCAGCACGCTCCCAGCACGCTCCCACTGCTCCCAAGCGCGCCCAAGCTCCCACAGGTGCTCCCAAGCGTTCCCTGGCGCTCCCAAGCGTTTGCATGCATTCGCAAGCACTCGGCAGCGCTGCCTGGCGGCGCTTCCCGGCGCTCCCCCGCCATGCAGGTGCTGCCGCAGCCATGCGCGCGCATCGTAGCGAGGGGGTGCCAGACCCACCCCCTCGCGCTCCCCCTCCAGCCATGCGAAATTCGCGCCGAAGGCGGCTGCGTCGACACTGCAATCGCTTCAGCGGGGGCGACGCCAAAGGTCGAACCCAACGGACAATTCACGGCTCGCACTCGCGGTGCACTCTGCGTGTCCTGTCACGCTCCCAGACGCTCCCACGTGCCTCCATCCTGGGGAAAGGTCGAGGCGCTCCCCCAGCGTTCCCAGAGAGCTCCCCCAAGGCATTCCAAGGGGTCTGCCATGGACGTGCTGCCGCAGCCATGCGCGCGCATCGTAGCGAGGGGGGTGCCAGACCCACCTCCTCGCGCTCCTCCTCCCGCCTTCCGAAGCTCGCGTCGACAGCGTATGCGGATGATTGCAATCGCTTCAGCGGGGGCGACCTCAAACTACAAGCTCTGCTGCCCTCAGAGGCCTTCCAAGCGATTCAAAGCCGCAGCATGGCAAGCCTGCGTCGTCTGCGATGCGCCCAAAGCCATCTTCAGCACCACCCACCGCCAATGCCCTTCAGGAATTACGCTGGCCCGGGAAATGCCAAAAAAAAAAAAACGTCCCAAATAAGCCGCGGCCTCATGCTGCGAACCTTTCCAAGGATCCTGGAGATAGTTTGGCAGGCCCTGCAGGGCCGACGTCGCTCCGAACGCTAATGCTGCCGCTGTGCGAAGGGGCGCCCACCCCGCCCCCTCGCGCTCCCCCTCCCCCCAAGGAATTTCTCTGGGCCGTGTGCACTGCGATGTCCTCAAGCGCTGATTCTGAGTGCGTCGGACGGCAAATATGTTTTTCTCCACGGGCGGTGCATCGTCAGAAGCCCGTGGCGCCTGGCCGAGCGATCAGCGAGTCCGCCCATGCGCGCACGCCGCTCCGACGAAGCGGCGATAGCCGCTGAGGAGGATTCGCATCCCGCGGGTATGCATCCCCGTGGGTGTGCATCTGAGAAGAGAAAGAACCCTTAACCCAAAGCTCAGCCGTAGGCTTCGCTACGGTTGGTGCCATCCCCTGGGGCTCCAAACCTATGAAAATACAGCATGCAGCGCCCTTTCGGCCGTCCATGGGGCCGCAAACCATATGAAAATACAGCGTTTGGCGTCCTTTCGGCTGTCGCACGTCCCAGGCGCTCCCAAGCGCTCCCAGGCGCTCCCAGGCGCTCCCAGGTGCTCCCAAGCGCTCCCAGGCGCTCCCAAGCGCTCCCAGGCGCTCCCAGGCGCTCCCAGGCGCTCCCAAGCGTTCCCAGACGCTCCCAGGCGCTCCCAGGCGCTCCCAGGGCGTTCCCGGGCGGTCCAAGGCGGTCCCGGGTGCTCCCAAGCGCTCCCAGGCGTTCCTAGGCGCTCCCAGGCGCTCCCAGGCGCTCCTAGGCGCTCCCAGGCGCTCCCAGGCGCTCCCGGCACGCTCCCAGGCGCATCCTCGCGGTCCCAGCATGCTTCCAAGCGCTCCCCAGGGCCACCAAGCGCTCCCAGGTACTCCCAAGCGCTCCCGGCACGCTCCCAGGCGCTCGAGCATGCTCAGGCGCTCCCTGCGCGCTCCCAAGCGCTCCCTGGCGCCTCCGAGCGCTCCGGGGCGCCCCCATGGACTCCGAGGCGCTCCGGCACGCTCCCAGGCGCTCCCGGCGCGCTCCCAGCACGCTCCCAGCACGCTCCCACTGCTCCCAGGCGCTCCCAAGCTCCCACAGGTGCTCCCAAGCTTTCCCTGGCGCTCCCAAGCGCGTTTCAGCAGTCCGAGCGGTCCCATGGCGCTCCCAAGCGTTTGCATGCATTCGCAAGCGCTCGGCAGCGCTCCCTGGCAGCGCTTCCCGGCGCTCCCCCGCCATGCTGGTGCTGCCGCAGCCATGCGCGCGCGTCGTAGCGAGGGGGTGCCAGACCCACCCCCTCGCGCTCCCCCTCCAGCCATGCGAAATTCGCGCCGAAGGCGGCTGCGTCGACACTGCAATCGCTTCAGCGGGGGCAACGCCAACGGTCGAACCCAACGGACAACTCACGGCTCGCAATCGCGGTGCACTCTGCGTGTCCTGTCACGCTCCCAGGCGCTCCCACGTGCTTCCATCCTGCTCCCCCAGCGCTGCCAGAGAGCTCCCCCAAGGCATTCCAAGGGGTCTGCCATGGAGGTGCTGCAGCAGCCATGCACCCTGCGCGCGTGCCCGCATGGGCGCGCATTGCCACGGCCGCGACCGCGCGCGCTTCCCAGCATTCGCACCCCAGTGTCACAACCCAGTGCCGAGGGCAAAGGCGGCAACGCACGGACATGCTGCGCCAGGGGCAGCCCTGCGCGCGTGCTCACGTGGATGCGCAATGCCACGGCCGCGTCGGCGATCGCCTGCGCGCGCCAACACGAAAGCCCCCCTGGATAGGGGGGTTGGGGGGAGAAACCCTAAACCCTAAAGGGCTTTACTGTGGGTGGTCTGGGGCGGGAGTGCAAGTTCATAGCGCGCGCGGCTTGGGCAGCGATCCCCCCCAACAACCTTGATGTGGGGGAGATCGCAGCCAGCGCGCGCATGCGCCCATGCAGGCCCTAAACCCTAAACCCTAAACCCTAAACCCTAAACCCTAAACCCTAAACCCTAAACCCTAAACCCTAAACCCTAAACCCTTAACCCTTAAACCCTAAACCCTAAACCCTAAACCCTAAACCCTAAACCCTAAACCCTAAACCCTAAACCCTAAACCCTAAACCCTAAACTTGCAGGGACGGAGCCTGGGGCGCGCACCGCCAACGCCTGTAAGGATCTGTAGTGAGAGCGAGCTTGCAAGTCGAGCCCACCGCGACCATAGGCTGCGCCCGAGGCGGTTGCTAAGCTTGCACAAATTAATGTATGCCAGAAATGTGTTAACTCGTTTCTAAATTGCATGTTGCAAAACCAGATGTGAGCAAAGTTGGGCCATTGTGCCTATCGTGCCAAGGAGGTGGTGGAGTAGGAGGCGGAAGAAGAGTGGGTCCTTGATCGGTTTTCGGCGTCATCATTTGGAGCTGGCTGTGGGGCTGAAGTGGCCCATGATAGTTTTTTTTGTTCGGTGTGACGTCGATGCTTGCCGCCCGCCTCGGCTTGTGCGAGGCCGTTTTAGGGTCCCAGGGCCATCAGAAATGGATCGGATGTGGAACGCACGCGTCAAGTGGACCCTGGGGGCTTGGCCACCTCGCACGCGCAGCGCGGGGCGGTCGAATGCGGGACCACCGTGCGATCGTTTTGGGCGGCCAGCGGTCCGAGGCGGGACCGCTTCACGGCAACCTCGAGCGTGCAGAGTGGGGCAGCCGAGGGCGGGATCGCTGTGTGGAGTCAACGTAGGACGAACCACTGGATGCAGCATGAGACGGGCCACTGTCATCAACATAAGACGGGCCGCTGGGTCAACATAAGACGGGCCACTGTGCTCAACATAAGGCGGGCCACTGTAATCAACATAAAGCGGGCCACTGGAATCAATATGCAAGTGGCAACTGGAATCAACATATGACGGGCCATTGGAACCACCATAAGACGGACCACAATTATACACATCAAACGGGTCATCAAACTCGACATAACATTGACCACTGGATTAACATAGGGCGGGCCACTGGGAACATAACGAATTGGGCCACTGGAATCAGAGTATTAAAACAGGCCATTGGAATCAACATAGGACGGGCCACTGTAATCAACGTAAGACTGGCCGCTGGAATCAACGCACGACGGATCGACACAACATTGGCAACCCGAACCGGATCAACATAAGACGGGCCACTTGGCCACCGTCTTATCTTGCCAGCAGGCGGCGCAATCACGGCGTGACCACTAGGATGTAGTTGTTTTTTTTTCGGCGGCCGATTGCGCATCATATGGCACTACCAGTGTGGGGGCGGGGTTAGGTTCGGCGGCCGAGGGCGCCGCCTCTGGCGCAATCCATGGGTTGGCTTGTCTTCTCGGCCGCAGACGGCGCAACCTCTGGCGCAACCAATTGAACGCAATGTTGTTCTCAATGGTTGTTTGCGCGTCCAGACTGCAATGGTTAGGATGCCGTTACGGCCTCGGTGGCCTAGACCGCAACTGTCCTCGGAACCACTAGGATACCGTTGTCCGTCGCCATGCGGCTCAACTATCGTTGCCAGGTTGAGCGTGTCTCCCCATCTTGTTCTCAATTCCACAGTTTCCATATCAGTCTTGTTCTCAGTTCATTTCGCTTCCAGACGGCGATGGCTCCGAAAATGCAGCAGCCGTTGGCGACCAAGAAGGACAGGACCTTGAACCCTTGGGCGTGCAATCCCCTCCAGATGCGCCTCAGCATGGAGCGCTTGCAGAACCAGGTTCGCGCAGATGCCAGGGAGCTCAAGGAGGTAAGGAGCATCCTCGCAGGCGTGTTCAAGGGCGCCTCGATGTTCGCGGGCAACAAGAGCGTGCAGATTGCGATGAAGCTTGCCACGCCCTTGCGGTCTACTGGCACGGCTACGGATCAGAGCGCGCCCAGGAAGCCCAAGCCGTCCAAGGCGATGGCGGCGGGCGGCAAGGGCCACGCTCGCACGTGAGCTCACCCACGTGCTGTGGTCACTAGGTCGGGACACCCCTTGTGAGGTGCGCTGGGGGTCGATATTATATAGGGGAGGAGGATCATGATTGATGAGGAACGGGGCGGCGGTAGGTACGGAGGGTGAACGAACAGGGATATGAACAGTGACAGTGGGGAGTACAAGGGGTTGGGCGGTGAACGGGGTGTAGGGGAGAATTGGCAGGACGGCGGTGAGGTGTGCCACAGGAGCTGCTGCCACCCAAGTGCGGTGCGCTCTAGCTTTTAGCTTGCCGTTGTTCGGCCAACCAACGTTCAGCCACATCAGGCTGGTGGACGGGCAAGGCTCAATTGCAACGCCCGTGCACGCTGCATGTTCAGCAGCGCCCGCGCGTTGGATAGCTCGGCACATCACCCGATGTAGAAGTTGGCGTTCAGGGGGCCCTGGATCGAAGTGAGGGGCACGGAGTATGGGTCGTGAGTATGGGTCCAGAGGTGGTCTGGGGGCTTGGAGTCTGGAGGGGTTGTGAGACCCCAGCTAGATACGCATGTGAGATTTACTCTGAGAGGGGGGGGGGTATTCGGCCCAGATGGGGGCGCGATCGCAGATGACGTGGGCGAGTATCGAGGGGGTGCTACCCAGAGTGGCTCCCAGGGTGATCAGTTCAAGCTCCCCAAGGTGGAAATCACGAAGGCCCTGACAGACTTGAGGATGTTCAAAATTGTGCGCAAGGGTCTTTCTTGGGAGCTGGAGTGGTACAGCATTGTCTCGAGCCGCAAGTTTCTGGTAGAGTCCAAGCCAAAGCACGTCACCGTTGCTCGCATTACTAGTATCCCTGGGCCGACATCAATCTGGCCACCGACTCGAAAGATGAGGGGCGCTGGGGGTGGCCGTCCAGCATCTGGCGGTGATCCGCCACCTGATGGTCTTGCTATTGCAGACGGCACTTGTGACGATGAAGGGCGCGCCGACGATGTGCCAGTTGACAGTGGCATCGGCGACGATGGCATGGGCGACGCCGCATGCACCGACGAGTCGGACGAGGCACACCACTACCTCAATGATGGGTCCGAGGGGTCCGATCCAGGTGAAGACGTGCGAGGTTTGCTCGACGGCCTGTCGGATGATGATATCGGCGCTGGAGTTGACTACCTTGGTGGCGACGCGCCCGCCGACGGCCATTCCCCTGCGTCGTCACAATGTCCAACTCCGCCTGCAACTGGCAGTGATCCAGCGCCACCTGGGCCTGGCGGTGGGGGTGCTCCTCAGCATGGCAGCGGTGCCGACGTACTTGGGCCCAGTGGTGACGGAAGCGCACTCGATCCAGGTAGCTCTGCGGGTGGCGCGCCGCCGCCCCCGCCACCACTGCCGGGCGATCCTCGACCAGCACGTGGCCCCGCAAGCAGGGCAACGGCAACTATCTACATCAATGGGCGTCGCATCAGCTACTATGCGTCCAATGGTGCATTCGAGGCAACATGCGCTAACCCAGCGCGCCGTGAAGTCGGAAGTTCGCACTGCAGGTTGACTCGGACAGCTCGTGCATCTGCGTCCGCTGCTCGCCCAGGCCAAGGCAGGCCGATCGTTTTTCTTGCGGCGTGGTGCCTGCTTGGCGATGAGATGGCCACTGCAAATCGGGATGCTCACCGTGATTTCTTCTTCCTCGACCAGGTCAGGGCGCCAGCAAACCGCCTGCGAGGGAGAGATGTAGCCAGAGCGTGCGGCGGATATGATGAATTAGCAGCGCGCGAGAGGGCCCGCAGGGACGGCGAGCCAGAGGAGCCGCCTGCTTTCACGTAGCAAGAACATGATAAAACATTCGAGCGCGCTACGCACGCGCGGAAAGCAGCACGTCAGAACACCTTGACATGACGATGAGGAGGTTGGGGGCTAGGGGGAGGAGAAGGAGGAAAGTGTAAACGAACAGAGCGGGATGCCCGACACCAATAAGCATGATAAGAAGAATAGAGGGGGCGATCGTGCTAACATCAGAGACGGGTACAAACTTGCAGACGGCGAACACTAGGTTGCATCGCAAATTTGAGGTGATAGAGTCAGCTGGAACTGACGCGCCCTCATGCCGTCGGGCATCGTGGACTCGGATGTCATCCCTGTGAAGATGCCCCTTTCAAAAACAACACAAACACAACGAATGGGAGTACTCCCGCAAACAGTTTGCGCCGTGGTACCTCTGATCGGTACGACGCTCGACCGCTCGTGTGAGGTAGGATTGCAATCAGCATGTGATTATGGTCAGTACCAGCTTTGTTATCGCAGGCTCTCGGATGCATCGCCTGAGGCGTATGCTGCACCACCCCCCAGCGCGTGCGCAATTTCAGGAATGCGCGCGTGGTCAGCAGCACACCAGCGCGTTGCACAAATAGGGGGTAGGGTGGAGCGCCTTGTTGGATGGAGGAATGCAGCACTGGAGTGCGATAAGACCCGAAGGATTGCAAGGAAGTGGACGCCCTAGGGAGAGGAGGGGGAGGGGTGGGGGTGAGGACGGGGGCTCACGATGAGGAACGATGCTTTGGGCCAACGGTGGTTGGAAGCAGGGCAGGGAAGCTACGATGGGAAATTCCTAGCATGAAGAGGTGCGTCGGGGTTGCAGCCGACAGGCGCAGTGAATGTAGAGGGCCCAGTAGCGCCACCCGAGCGCCCTATGTGTTCTGAGGGTGGTGGCGGGCACGTCGGCTACATTGCCATAACGAACTGTATGATCCAAGTCGCGTAGTCTCAGTGCTCTCGGCGTGGTGTGTTTGTGTGTTCGACATGACTCTGGTTTGTGTTCGTGGTTTTGACACGACTACACGCACGACTCTTTCAATCTTCGTCGGTTGTGACACGACTACACGCACGACTCGTTCCCGCAAGCGTGTTTGACACATGACCCAAACACGTCTTAAACACGACTCAAAACGATTCTAACACGACTGTTTTTTTTCCACGGGTCATGTAACACGACTCTGTTTGAACGCGTGGTTGGCTTATAGTCATGTAACATGACTCTCCTCCGCCGTCGGGGTTCGCATCAGTCATGTAACACGTCAGGTTTGCACTTACGTTTAGCATTAAGACACCGCATATCGCCCATGCGCGTGCCCTAAGTACCCCCCCCCGCCCGTCTGCTGGCCCCAGGGCGCGCTGTCTGTCTAGCAGCCAGAGGTTCGTGATTGTGCCGTCGATGGCGACGGTTGGGGACGGGCGGATCTTGGGATCCGTGGCCCGTGGCGGGGCCTTGGGACATGTTGCCAAACGCCAGTTTCAGCGGTGGCCCGTCCATCGTTCTGGATGGGGGCTGGCTGGCTGAACGGGGATGGTTTTGGGCTGCCAAGGGGCCCAAAGTTCGTGGGCAGGCGTTTCCGTTTCTGGTTTGGTGTCGGAGTTCAGGGGTTGGAAAATTCTGCGGGTGAGGGCGTTCCAGGGAAAGGCTGGTGGCAGATGGTCGCGGACGGAATCCTGGACGGCGGGGGGGGGGGGGGGCGCGGCGCGACTTCCTGTCGCGGGGCGGTTGGAGCTCTAGGGCCCCAGAGGCGCACGTGAAAACATCAGGGCCCAGGACCTCGAGGCATCAAGAATCCAGAACCCAGTGATGACCAATCAGGGCGCTCCGATGGTCCATGGTCGCATGCTGGAGGCCTGCTGGCGTCATCTCATGTCCGCGTGGGCGCATCGAGGGCTCTCCATCGGCGTCTGCGTCGGTGGTCGGCGCGCCGTCGCTCGGCGACCCCGAGATTATCATGTGGCCTCCTGATTTTGCTCGGAACTGGAAAACGCTGTCCTACAAACGTTAGAATTAGAGTAAAAACGCGTTTCGTTATCGGTTCTCTAAGTGCGAATTAGGTAGCGCTTCCTAATGGGAATGGCAAGTGCGAATTAGGTAGCGCTTCCTAATGGGAATGGCAAACAAAAAGAAAGATCGTTTTTTTTTTTTTTTTTTTTTTTTTTTTTTTTTTTAAAAAAAAACAAAAAAAAAACAAAAAAAAAGAAAAACAAAAAAAAAAAAAATACCCTGATATTCTTTTTTAATGGAAATATTTTTTCTCAGTTTCAAACGTTAGAAGTCTGAAGACGATGCGTTTCCTTATCGTTTCTCTAAGTGTGAATTATATAGTGTTTCCTAATGAAAATGATAAGCCAGGAAATATGTGAAACAATACTTTTTGCGCTTTGTTCTTCTGCTTTTAATGCAAATAATTGGTTTTCTTTCTGGAACCGCAGAATAGTGGTACAACGCAATACTTATAAATTGTTGTTTAATGCATTCTGCGATTTTCTTTAAAATGCTCGC
The DNA here is from genome assembly GCA_963575745.1 of Prorocentrum cordatum. Lineage (NCBI taxonomy): Eukaryota > Dinophyceae > Prorocentrales > Prorocentraceae > Prorocentrum > Prorocentrum cordatum. The sequence continues at coordinate 16,560 of CAUYUJ010016258.1, forward strand.
TTGGGTGTTTTTGTTTTACGTTGTTGCTTTTTCTGCCGTGCGCTTTGCAAACCATAGCAAAACACAGTGTGTTTTGATAGGTTTCTATACAAAGTGATAGTTTCGCCTCGGTGGAACGTTTAGTTTTGATAATGTGCGGGCTGCGAAAACCAGCCCGCGCAGCGTTCCCCTCTCAGCTACTACTACTACTGCTACTACTACTACTGCTACTACTACTACTACTACTACTACTACTACTAACAATAATATTACTAATAATACTCGTAGTACTAATAATACTAACGAGTAATAATAATACTATTATTTTATAATAATAGTATCAATAATACTATTACTAATAGTAGTAGTAATAATACTGTTATTATTAATACTAGTAATAATAATAAGAAAAAGAATACGAATGCGAATAATAATATTATTATTATTAGTAATAATAATAATGATAATAAGAATAAGAATAAGAATAAGAATGCGACTAATAATAAGAATAAGAATAAGAATAATAAGAATAATACTAATAATAATAAAGAATAATATTAAACATAATAGTGGGGGGAACCGGGCAGAAAAGGGGGGCGGCGCCGGCGGCGGGGGAAGTTTCGGACCTGTCCCGGAGGATGGCGGACTAGTTGGACGAGGCGAGATGACGACATGGGGGTTGGGTTAGGTGAGGGTTCCTCAAACGGCTTGCCCGTGATGGTCACAGTTTTCCCCAATCTCCCAAATCGTGCTCGCGCTCAGGGGTTTTCGCTTCTGCTCTAAGGAGCTGGGCCGCGTCGCCGCCCCGTCGCCGCCTTGTCGCCGCCCGTCGTCTGGGCTGCGTCTTCGGTTCGGTGGCTCCGTGTCGGCCGTCGCCGCCCCGTCGCCGCCTCGTCGCCGTCCGTCCTCGTGAGATCTGCTGCGCAACAAATATGCATCGCCTGCGGCGTGCTTTTGTGTCGCTCGCAACATGAATGGCGCCACATATATTGCATCACGTAGATAGCACAACCACATATATTGCCGACGTAGATCGCACAATCTATATCTATATTATTATAATATATAATATATAATTATATATATAATATAACTATCATATACTATCTACTATATATATATAGATCTATATATACTAGAAATATTTGCACGGCAGCACCGAGTGCGTAAATTCCGTTGCTCAAGAGAATAGACCCTACCCCCCCGAGGTTAGGCTGGGCTCGTCTCTCTCTCTCTCGTCTCCCATCTCAATTCTCTTCTCTCTCTCTCTCTTCTCTCTCTCTCTCATCTCTCTCTCTCTTTCTCTCTCTCTCTCTCTCTCTCTCTCCCCTCTCTTTTTCCCTCCCTCTCCAAATTGCAGTTACATGTGATTCTGCCCCATCGTCCGTCATACCTGTGAATTCATATTATCCCAGCCAAGCCGGTATCATTCCCCCCGCCATCTTCTGCAGAATCATACTATGCGCGCGCACTCGTTTCTCAAAAAAAAATAAGTTTCCAATATTCTTTTGCAGAAAATGAGACGACGTCCACACGCGCGCGTCCATGCCAACGTCGCACGAAACGCAGTGTGTTTGCAAGCATTTCAGCATATACGCCAAAACGGCGCCCAAAGGTTTAGCAACGCAATGTATGCACATTTTCTGTCCGCGCGCTCATGCTATAATCATGCAAGAACCATCGGATTCTTATGAATGCGGTTCCAGTTCGGTTTCGGACCCCCGCGATTTACATATTTTATCCAGAAAGCCTCGCTCTCACCTTCTCCCTCTTCCTCCTCCCCCTTCCTCCTTCACTTTCCGTCTCTCCTTCCCCTCCTTCCGCCTCCCTCTTCATCCTCCTCCTCCCCCCCCTCCTTCCTCTGTTCCCTCGGCTTCCCCAGAAAACAACAGACCATTGGGAAGACAAAAAAACAATAAAAACAAAACAATCGATAAAAACAATGTTTTGGGAGAGTACAGACTGCAAGGCGAATCCGCCCGAAACATTGCTTTTTCCCAACCGTCCTGTGGCGTTGGGTCCTCGTTTTGAAGAGACAGCGCCCCGCGTCCCACCTCCTCTCCTCCTCCCCCCCCTCCTCGCCCTCCTCCCTTCCCCTCCCCCCTTGCCTCTGCTCTCGGCGCACCCCTCGCGCGCTTCGTAGCCCCATGGGGAGCTCCACCGAAGGTCCCAGTGGCACAGCCCGCATGCGGTTCCTCCACCCAGGGCAGCGTTTCGTAGCCCCATAGAGAGCTCCACCGAAGGTCCCAGTGGCACAGTCCGCATGCGGTTCCCCCACCCAAAAAGCGCGTCGTAGCCCCATAGGGAGCTCCACCGAAGGTCCCAGTGGCACAGCCCGCACGCGGTTCCCCCACCCAGGGCAGCGTTTCGTAGCCCCATAGGGAGCTCCACCGAAGGTCCCAGTGGCACAGCCCGCATGCGGTTCCCCCGCCCAGGGCAGCGCTTCGTAGCCCCATAGGGAGCTCCACCGAAGCCCCGAAAGGTTCCCAGATGGCCCCGCCGCATGCGGTTCCCCACCCAGGGCAGCTTTCGTGGCCCCCAATAATGGTCTCCACCGAAGGTACAGTGCACAGCCCGCATGCGGTTTTTCCCCCACCCAGGGCAGCTGTTTTCGTAGCCCCAAGGAGCCCCATCGAAAGGTCCCAGTGTCAACTAGCCCGCAGCCAGGGCAAGCGGTTTCGTGGCCCCCATAGGGAGCTCCACCGAAGTTCCCAGGGTCACAGCCCCTGCGGTTTCTTCCCCGCCAGGGCATCGCTTCTTAGCCCCCATAAGGGCAGCTCCACCGAGGCCCCAGTGCACGCCCGCATGCGGATTCCCCCCAAACCCAGGGCAGCGTTTTCTGCCTTGGCGGCCACATCAGCCTCCACCGAAGGTCCCAGTGGCACAGCCCGCATGCGGTTCCCCCACCCAGGACAGCGTTTCGTTGCCCCATAGGGAGCTCCACCGAAGGTCCCAGTGGCACAGCCCGCAGGCGGTTCCCCCACCCAGGGCAACGTTTCGTGGCCCCATAGGGAGCTCCACCTAAGGCCCCAGTCGCGCAGTTCGCAAGCGCACCCCCTCCCCTCCCCCACCCAGGGCAGCGTTTCGTGGCCCCATAGGTAGCTCCCCCGAAGGTCCCAGTGGCGCAGTTCGCATGCGTCCAGTACTGCGCTTCGTGGCCCCATAGGGAGCTCCACCGAAGGTCCCAGTGGCGCAGTTCGCATGCGTCCTCCCCACACCCAGTACAGCGTTTCGTGGCCCCGTAGAGAGCCCCACCGAAGGTGCCAGTGGCGCAGGTTTCGCATGCGCCCCCCCCACCCCTTTCCCCCCCCCCCCCGGCCCCCCCCTTCCCTCCCCCCCCCCCCCCCCACATCCCTTCACCCCCCCCCCCCCCTCCACACCCAGTGAAAGCGTTTTCGTGGCCCCATATGTGGGCTTCCCGAAGTGAAGCGTTTCGTGGCCCCATATGGGGGGGCTTCCCCGAATGCGATACCCACGACTGCATATGGTCGGGTCTTTCGTGTTTTTTTTTTTTTTTTTTTTTTTTTTTTTTTTTTTTTTTTTTTTTTTTTTTTTTTTTTTTTTTTTTTTTTTTTTTTTCCTTCTCCTTTTCTCTTCTCTCTCTATCTCTCGCTCTCTCTCTTCTCTATCTTCTCTATCTCTCCTCTTTCTTTCTTTCTTTCTTCTTCTTGTTTTGGTTGTTGTTGTTGTTGTTGTTGTGTTGTGTTGTTGTTGTGTTGGTTGTTGTTTTTGTCCAAAAAGGGATTCTGATCAGCAGGGGGAGGGGCGGGTGGGGGGGGGGGAGGAAGACGGCGGCGGCGACGATGGCGACGACGACGAAGGCGGCGGCGACGAGGGCGCAGCGCGCTCGAGCAGGCACGGTGCACTTCAACCATGATTCTTGCCTGCCTCTGCAGAACTTCCGGCGGCGGCGGCGACGATGGCGACGACGACGCGGCGGCTCGAGCAGGCACGGTGCACTTCAACCATGATTCTTGCCTGCCTCTGCAGAACTTCCGGCTCGCTTCTATTTCCATCGTGCCTTGATGCGGCAGAAGGGGGCATCCATAAATGGATGCCCCTTCGACGATGTGCCCCTTCGACGATGTGGCCGACGTGGGAAGGCTCCCAGGCCAGCAGCGCCGATCGGATAGCAAAACACAGCGGGGAACCCAAATAATGGGTTCCCACCTCCGCGCCCGAAGCCGCTGCCGTTCGTCTGCGCGTGATTTGCTGCCCGAACCAGAGCCTGCGCCAGAGCCAGAACCAGACCCAGAACCAGAAACTGAACTCGAAACAGACCAATAACCAGAGCCAGATCCAACATCAGAGCCATAACCAGAACCAGAACCAGAGCCAGAACCAGAACCAGAGCCAGAGCCAGAGCCAGAACCAGAGCCAGAGCCAGAACCAGAGCCAGAACCAGAACCATAATCTTAACCAGAACCAGAGCCAGAACCAGAACCATAACCAGAACCAGAGCCAGAACCAGAACCAGAACCATAACCATGACCAGAACCAGAGCCAGAGCCAGAACCAGAACCAGAGCCAGAACCAGAACCAGAACCAGAACCAGAACCATTACCAGAAACAGAGCCAGGACCAGAACCAGAACCAGAACCAGAGCCAGAGCGAGAACCAGAACCAGAGCCAGAACCAGAGTCAACACCATAACCAGAACCATAATCATAACCAGAGCCAGAGCCAGAACCAGAACCAGAACCATAACCAGAACCAGAACCAGAGCCAGAACCATAACCAGAACCAGAGCCAGAACCAGAGCCATAACCATAACCATAACCAGAACCCGAGCCAGAGCCAGAGCCAGAACCAGAGCCAGAACCAGAGCCAGAACCAGAGCGAGAACCAGACCCAGCACCAGAACCAGATCCAGAGCCAGAACCAGAACCAGAACCATAGCCAAAATCAAAGCCAGAACTTGAACCAGAGCCAGAACCATAACCATAACCAAAGCCACATGTGGAGCAGCCCAGCCCAGTTCCAAGCAGACATAAGATAGTCGATCCTATCATATACAGGGGCATCCTTAAGAGGGGATGCCCTTGCCATCCCACAGGAAACCGACGCCGACATGTTGCTTTTATGGGGCAGCATATTATGAAGTCTCTGGCCGCCCTCCCTCCGAGAAGTTCCGTAGTGCCCGATCGGCTCAAGCTGTTTGATTGCGCGCGCCTTTCGTGCCGACCCCTCTCTTTTGCGGCTGCCATGGCGAGGGGGAACGTGATCCTCCCCGAGGCCCTCCGCGAGACTCTCGGGGACGCCGTTGGGGGCGAGAGCATCAATTTCGGCGAGGCCCTTGCGCGCGCCGACGGCATGAAACTTGGTCTCCCGCGCGGCCACGTAGGGCAAGATGGGCTGTCGCAGATCGCGGATCTTCCTGCTGCGCCCATGAACGTCCACGCAGGCGCGAAGATCTTACTTCGGGGACCTGCTGATGAACCAGGCTTACGAGGAGACCACGGACAGTGACGGGAAAAAGGTCGGTGTCCTCTCTGACTGGAAGGGCGCCCATGGGCAACCGTGCCGTTTGGGCGTTGTCAAGGACCTTGCCACGAAGTCCAATTTCAGTGGCTTCCCCCCACCGTTCAACCTCAAGAGCCAGCCTGGTGGGCCGTGCGTCATGCAGATTTTCGTCTTGGGCGCTGGCGATGGCAACGTGCACATTTCAAGGGCGTTGACCTGAAGGGCCAGTTCCTGAAGATGGCCAACTGCGAGCCCATGTGTCATGGTACGGGCGTCGTGTATCAGTATGGGAACCCGTGCAGAGCAGGCCGCAATGCGATCTGTCACCTCCTGGAGAAACTCGGCGGCCTACAGATTCGCTTCTCCGCGCTGACCGCCGCGGCAAAGCCTGCCCAGCGCGCGATCGAGTGGGATGGGAAGCAGGAAGGGTACCGCTACATCGAGAAGGAAGGGCCCGAAGAGCAACAACCGCAATCAGTTCATGGAGTTCGCGGACAAGGACAGCAGGGCCGAGGAACACGGCGCCACCTGGTTAGCCCCATTGCCCCCTCCCCCCCGACCCCCATCTTCGGCCGCGCGGGCCTTTTGACCGCCGAGCGATTGCGGCTAGCCCAGCAGTGCCGTTGTTCCCCCGCCCCCAGGAGATCAACGACCCGCAGTCGAACATCTACGGCTGGGAGGAGTCCCGCGTGGCCCAGGCGCTGCGGAACCACGCGAGCGGGCGCATCAACTCCAAGCGCCTCTCTGTCTGGGTGCTCACGCTGAAGGACTTCGAGCCGCGGTTCATCGACGAGGTGCTCGCGAAGATCCTGCCAACTCTCCGCCGCAACGGCGCGCTCTGGATCGGCAAGACCAGGGTGGGGAAGTCGACGGCGTCGAAGACACTTGCGTTCTTGATGTCCATGCTCGAGATCGATGCCCTTGAGGGCGATGACAGGGAGGGCGCGCCTGAGCCTTCAATTGTCACCGCCAAGCACTTTGATTTCTTCAAGGGCGAGCCCGTGGAGAGGGTGCTGCCCGCGGTGTTCGACGACGGGGACTTGCACAAGCAGGGCGCGTCCGTGTTAAAGGCTGTCCTCAACCCGAGCGAGGAGGATTCCACGCTGTGGGCGAGGTGGGGGTCCAGCGCGTTCGCCCCGGCGGCGCCCCGCCAGGCCGTGAACAACAGCTACGACAATGCTCTGGAGAGGCAGATGGTGGCAGACTGGCGCCAAGGGAAATTAATGGTGATCACGATCCAGCAGTTCATGGCCCTCATCGCGCCCTCCCTGAAGCAGATCGCGGAGGAAGAGGACATGAAGGCCCTGCTCGCGAGGTCCCACGTCGTCGCGACCACGGACACGCGCGTGTATTTCCGTTTGGCATCCGATGAGTTTCCAGAGGACGGCGTCGTGCCTTTCTACACATACAGCAAGAAGTCAAAGCCTGACCCCTTCAACTACTCGCCCGAGGCGTGAGAATGGGGCCACCCATGCCTGGAGTTGAACAGCGAACCCGCGTCACTGCGGCAAACAACATCGTCCAATCATCAGCGCCACCGCCACCATCGCACCACGCCGCATTCGCAGAATTCCTTTAATCGCGGGGGTCCGAAACCGAACTGAAACCGAATTCTGCCACATCCAGCGATTTCATGTCATCGCGCGGTGCGCCCGCGATGCTCTTGTCATGCGCCGAGGGCGCGAATCCTGCGCAAAACAAGCCACGCGGGCCACATGCGCGCACCGCCGCGTGCGCATGATCAGTTTGGCGGATTTGTTGAACTTCCTCGCGCGCGGATTTCTTTTTCAACCTTGCCAGCGTCCCCGCGATCACCTGCCTCATCGACAGATGGACATCAGCATTGTCAGCGTGTTTGCCATCATTGGCGCCGTTATCGTTCGTGCCGTCGCCCTCTTGAACATCGTCGTCGCTTGTGCTTTCTTCGTCATTGTTGCAGACGTTGCCGACGTCATCTTGTCATCGCGCGCGTCCGGGTATCGTCGATATGCCCGCCTTCATCATCGACCCACGGTGACGAGCATCGGCAGTGAGGGCGATGGGGCGAAGTGCGCACGCGAGCGTCGTCGCGCGCGCACGCCGAACCCTTCAAAACCGTTTTCCCCAAGACACAAAAAGGCAGGGAACACATTTACGCGCGCGCCCTTGCGACATTTGAAGGGCACTGTTGGTTTTCCAAGGTTTCCAAGAACATATTACCAAACGGGCACCGCGCGCGCATGTCGAAATCTTTCGAACGCCCTTGCGCGCGTGCCGTCGCGAGAGACCTTTGCAACGAATGTGGCGAAGTGCGCGCGCGCGTCGTCGCGCGCGCATGCCGAAATCGTTGTCGGTTTCGGAAGACTTTCAAAATCGAGTGTTCAAAACACATACAAAAAACAACGGGTGTCGCAACGCGGCTTGTCAACAAAAGCGTGCGCGCGCTCTCTTGCGTCGTCGTTGTCGTCGCCGTCCTCCCTCCTCCCTCGTCGTCGTCGTCGTCGTCGCCGCCGCCGTCGTCGTCCTCTGTCATTTCTCGTCGTCGTCGTCTTGGCGTCGTCGTTGTTTCCGTCGTCGTTGTCGCCGTGGTCGTCCTTCCTCCCTCGTCGTCCCTCTTATTTCGTCGTTGTCCCTCCTATTTCGTCGTCGTCGTCGTCGGCGTCGTCGTCGTCGTCGTTGTCATCGTCGTCGTCGTCGTCGGCGTCGTCGTCGTCGTCGTCGTCGTCGGTGTCGTCGTCGTCGGCGTCGTCGTTGTCGTCGTTGTCGTCGTCGTCGTCGAAATCGTGAGAGACGTCGTCGGTGTCGTCGTAGTCGCCATCGGCGGCGTCGTCGTCGCCGTTGTCGCTGTCGTCGTTGGCGTCGGTTTCGTTGCCAAGTGCCGTTTGGTACCCACCGTCACGGTCTTAAGAGGTTTTGCAATCCAAGTTGCGGGCGGGTGGGTGGCATGTTTGCGCGGGCAAGGGACTGGGCAATTCATTGCGCACAGGAATTTATTTTTTTTTTCTCCTCTATTCTCCTTTCTAAGAAGAGAATAGACTCTCCCCCCCCGGAGTTATCGCTACTCTTTTCGGGTTTGTAAATCGCATATGATTCTGACCACATGTACATCCTAAATATGAAATCGCAATGTCCCGGGCCAGCCGGGTTCCCCTTCTGAGGTTCCATTGTGCAATAGCCTGACGAAGGACCCGACCATGTGCAGTTGCGAGTGCCGCGGCACCGGTTTTGGTGGAGCTCCTATGGGGCCACGAAACTTGTGAGGGGTGCGCCGAAATTGGTGGCGCGGACGCATGCGGACACCGCCACTGGGGCCTTCGGTGTAGCTCCCTATGGGGCCACGAAGCGCTGCCTTGGGCGAGGGGGGCGCATGCGAACAGCGCCATTGGAACCTTCGCTGGAGCTCCTTATGGGGCCACGAAGCGCTGTCATGGGTGGGGGAGACGCATGCGGACACCGCCACTGGGGCCTTCGGTGGAGCTCCCTATGGGGCCACGAAGCGCTGTCCTGGGCGGGAGAGACGCATGCGAACACCCCGATTGAGGCCTTCGGTGGAGCCCCCCAATGGGGCCACGAAGCGCTGTCCTGGGCAGGGGAGACGCATGCGAACACCCCCACTGGGGCCTTCGGTGGAGCTCCCTATCGGGCCACGAAGCGCTGCCCTGGGTGGGGGAACCGCATGCGCCCACCCCCACTGGGGCCTTCGGTGGAGCTCCCTATGGGGCCACGAAGCGCTGCCCTGGGTGGGGGAACCGCATGCGCCCACCCCCACTGGGACCTTCGGTTGAGCTCCCTGTGGGGCCAAGAACCGCTGCCCTGGGTGGGGGAACCGCATGCGCCCACCCCCACTGGGACCTTCGGTGCAGTTCCCTATGGGGCCACGAAGCGCTGCCCTGGGTGTGGGAACCGCATGCGCCCCCCCTCACTGGGACCTTCGGTGGAGTTCCCTATGGGGCCACGAAACGCTGCCCTGGGTGTGGGAACCGCATGCGCCCCCCCTCACAGGGACCTTCGGTGGAGCTCCCTATGGGGCCACGAAGCGCTGCCCTGGGTGTGGGAACCGCATGCGCCCCCCCTCAGTGGGACCTTCGGTGGAGCTCCCTAAGGGGCTACGAAACGTGTGAGAGGTGTACCGAGTGCAGAGGCAAGGAGGGGGAGGAGGGAGGAGGGGGAGGAGGGAAGGAAGGAAGAAAGGAAGGAAGGAACGCGGGGCACCGTCTCTTCAAAACGAGGACCCAACACCACAGGATGGTTGGGAAAAGACACTATGCGGTGACATTTTTTGGTTCTATCATGCAACTTTTTTCACGAATCCTTTGCAACAAACGGGACGACGTGCGCATGCGCGCGTCGTCGCGCGCGCATGCCGGAATCCTTCAAACATTTTAGGTGCGGGAAGGATTTCGCAATCGAGATTCCAAAACACATATAAAAGCATTGGGTTTCGTAACACTGGTTTGCTAAAAAAGCTTACGCGCGAGCACTTGCGAAATCTTCAGAAAGCCATTGGTTTTTCAAGATTTTCACAACCTGCTACCACACGGGCGTCGCGCGCGCATGTCGAAATCTGTCGAACGCCCTTGCGCGTGTGCCGTCGCGACAATCTTCTGCAAAAAATGGGACGAAGTGCAGACGCGCGCGTCGTCGCGCGCGTACGCCGAAATCCTTCAAAACCCATCGGTTTCGGAAGGATTTCAAAATCGTTCGTCCAAAAAACCTACAAAAACAAAAGGTTTCGCAACACGGATTTTCATCAAAAGCGTGCGCGCGCGCGCTCTTGCGGCGTCGTCGTCGTCGTCGTCGTCGTCGTCGTCGCCGTCCTCCCTCCTCCCGCGTCGTCGTCGTCGTCGCCTACGTCGTCCTGTGTCTTTCCTCGTGTTCGTCGTCGTCGTCCTCTTTGGCGTCGTGGTCGTTTCCGTCGTCGTTGTCGCCGTGGTCGTCCTTCCTCCTCCTCCCTCGTCGTCGTCGTCGTCGTCGTCGCGTCTCGTCGTCGTCCCTCCTATTTCGTCGCCGTCGTCGTCGTCGTGTCGTCGTCGTCTCGTCGTCGTCTTCCCTCCTCCTCGTCGTTGTCGTCGTCGGCGTCGCCGTCCTTCCTCCTTTTCGTCGTTCGCGTCGTCGCCGTCCTCCCTCCCCCTCTTTGTCGTCGTTGTCGTCGTTGTCGTCGTTGTCGCCGTCGTCGTCCTCCCTCCTCCCTCGTCGTCGTCTTCGTTGGTGACGTCGTCGTCTTCGTCGTCGTCGTCGGCGTCGGCGTCGTCGTCTTCGTCGTCGTCGTCGACGTCGGCGTCGTCGTCGCCGCCGCCGTCGTCGTCGTCGTCGTCGTCGTCGTCGGCGTCGTTGACGTCGTCGTCGTCGTCGGTATCGTCGTTGTCATCGTCGTCGGCGTCGTACGACGTCATCGTCGTCGTCGTTGTCATCGTCGTCGTCGTCGTCGGCGTCGGCGTCGTCGTCTTCGTCGGTGTCGTCGTCGTCGGCGTCGGCGTCGTTGACGTCGTCGTCGTCGTCGGTGTCGTCGTTGTCGTCGTCGTCGGCGTCGGCATCGTCGTCGTCGTTGTCATCGTCGTCGTCGTCGTCGTCGTCGGCGTCGTCGTCGTCGTCGGTGTCGTCGTCGTCGTCGGTGTCGTCGTCGTTGTCGGTGTCGTCGAAGTCGTTGGAGACGTCGTCGGTGTCGTCGTCGTCGTCGGCGGCGTCGTCGTCGTCGGTGTCGCTGTCGTCGTCGGCGTCGCTGTCGTTGTCAAGTGCCATTTGGTACCCACCGTCACCGTCTTAAGAGATTTTGCAAACCAAGTTGCGGGTGGGTGGGTGGGATGTTTGCGCGAGCAGTGGAGTGGACAACTCATTGCGAACAGAAATCACTAAAAAGAGAATAGACTCTACCCCCCCCCGGCGTTATCGCTTCACCTTCGGGTATGTAAATCGCATATGATTCTGACCACATGTCCATCCTAAATATGAAGTCACAAAATCCCAGGCCAACCGGTATCCCCCCCTGAGGTTCCCTGGTAAAAAACCCTATGCGGTGACATTTTTTGTTCTAACAAAACACTTTTTCACGAATGCCTTGCAACAAATGGGACGAAGTGCACACGCGCGCCGAAATCCTTCAAAAACCTTCGGTGCCGGAAGGATTTCGCAATCGAGTTTCCAGAAAACATACAAAAACACATGGTTTCGTAACACTGATTTGCTAAAAAAACTTACGCGCGAGCTCTTGCGAAACCTTAAGAAAACCATTGGTTTTCAATATTTTCACAACCTGCTACCAAACGGGCGTCGCGCGCGCATGTCGAAATCTGTCGAACGCCCTTGCGCGTGTGCCGTCGCGAGAATCTTCTGCAAAAAACAAGACGAAGTGCAGACGCGCGCGTCGTCGTGCGCGTACGCCGAAATCCTTCAAAACCCATCGGTTTCGGGAGGATTTCAAAATCGCGCGTCCAAAAAACCTACCAAAACACAAGGTTTCGCAACACGGATTTTCAACAAAAGCGTGCGAACGCGCTCTTGCGGCGTCGTCGTCGTCGTCGTCGTCGTCGTCGTCGTCGCCGTCCTCCCTCCTCCCGCGTCGTCGTCGTCGTCGTCGTCGCCTATGTCGTCCTGTGTCTTTCCTCGTGTTCCTCGTCGTCGTCCTCTTTGTCGTCGTCGTCGTTTCCGTCGTCGTTGTCGCCGTGGTCGTCCTTCCTCCTGCTCCCTCGTCGTCGTCGTCGTCCGTCGTCGGCGTCTCGTCGTTCCTATTTCGTCGCGTCGTCGTCGTCGTCCTCACCTGTCGTCGTCGTCGTCGGCGTCGTCCGTTTCTCCTTCTTCGTCGTTCGCGTCGTCGCCGTCCTCCCTCCTCCCTCGTTGTCGTCGTCGTCGTCGTCATCCTCCTCGTCCGTCCTCGTTGTCGAGTTGTCGTCGTGTCGTCGTTGTCGTCGTCGTCGTCGTCGTCTTCGTTGGCGACGTCGTCGTCGTCTTCGTCGTCGTCGTCGGCGTCGGCGTCGTCGTCTTCGTCGTCGTCGACGTCGGCGTCGTCGTCGTCGCCGCCGTCGTCGTCGTCGTCGTCGCCGTCGTCGTCGGCCGTCTTGCTTCTCCGGCCTTCTTGGGGCGTTCTCGAGACGCTCCCGAGGGCTCCAAGACGACCCCGGAGCGATATTTGTGCTCGGTCCCGCATGGGTTTTGCAAGCCAAGTTGCGGGTGGGTGGGTGGGATGATTGCGCGAGCAGTGGAGTTGACAACTTTAGTTCGGCAAGTGATTGCTAAAAAGAGAATAGACTCTACCCCCCCAGCGTTATCGCTTCACCTTTCGGGTATGTAAATCACATATGATTCTGACCACATGTCCATCCTAAATATGAAGTCACAAAATCCCAGGCCAACCGGTATCCCCCCCTGAGGTTCCCTTGTGAAAAACACTATGCGGTGACATGTTTTGTCCTAACATAGCACTTTTCACGAATCCCTTGCAAAAAATGAGACGAAGTGCACACGCGCGCGTCGTCGCGCGCGCATGCCGAAATCTTTCAAAAACCTTCGGTGCCGGAAGGATTTCGCAATCGAGTTTCCAGAAACCATACAAAAACACATGGTTTCGTAACACTGATTTGCTAAAAAAACTTACGCGCGAGCTCTTGCGAAACCTTAAGAACAACCATTGGTTTTTCAATATTTTCACAACCTGCTACCAAACGGGCGTCGCGCGCGCATGTCGAAATCTGTCGAACGCCTTTGCGCGTGTGCCGTCGCGAGAATCTTCTGCAACAAATGGGACGAAGTGCAGACGCGCGCGTCGTCGCGGGCGTATGCCGAAAACCTTCAAAACCCATCGGTTTCGGAAGGATTTCAAAAAACCTACAAAAACACAAAGGTTCGCAACACGGATTTTCAACAAAAGCGTGCGCGCGCGCTTTTGTGGCATCGTCGTCGTCGTCGTCGTCGTCGTCGCCGTCGCCGTCCTCCCTCCTCCCGCGTCGTCGTCGTCGTCGTCGTCGCCTACGTCGTCCTGTGCCTTTTCTCGTGTTCGTCGTCGTCCTTTTTGGCGTCGTGGTCGTTTCCGTCGTCTTTGTCGCCGTGGTCGTCCTTCCTCCTCCTCCCTCGTCGTCGTCGTCGTCGTCCGTCGTCGGAGTCTCGCCGTCGTCCCTCCTATTTTGTCGCCGTCGTCGTCGTCGTTGTCATCGTCGTCTCGTCGTCGTCTTCCCTCCTCCCTCGTCGTTGTCGTCGTCGGCGTCGCCGTCCTTCCTCCTTCGTCGTTCGCGTCGTCGCCGTCCTCCCTCCTCCCTCGTTGTCGTCGTTGTCGTCGTTGTCGTCGTTGTCGCCGTCGTCGTCCTCCCTCCTCCCTCGTCGTCGTCTTCGTTTGCGACGTCGTCGTCGTCTTCGTCGTCGTCGTCAGCGTCGGCGTCGTCGTTGTCGTCGTCGTCGACGTCGGCGTCGTCGTCGTCGCCGCCGTCGTCGTTGTCGTCGTCGTCGCCGTCGTCGTCGGCCGTCTTGCTTCTCCGGCCTTCTTGGGGCGTTCTCGAGACGCTCCCGAGGGCTCCAAGACGACCCCGGAGCGATACGTGTGCTCGGTCCCGCATGGGTTTTGCAAGCCAAGTTGCGGGTGGGTGGGTGGGATGATTGCGCGAGCAGTGGAGTTGACAATTTCAAGTTCGGCAAGTGAATTCTCCTTTCTAAAACCAGAATAGGATCTACCCCCCCCGGAGTTATCATTCCCAATTTCGGGTATGTAAATCATTTCTGATTCTGACCACATGTCCATCCTAACTATGAAATCGCAATGTCAAGTGCCAACCGGTATCCCCCCCTGAGGTTCCCTTGTGAATTACTCCGACGGAAGGACCCCGCATGATAATCTGTTTAGTTTGCCCTTATCCCTTTCCTCCCGGACATGGCAAACACCCTCCTCTCGCCCTCTCCTCAGCCCTCTTTTCTTCCTTCTTCTTTTTCTCCCCCTCCCCCTCCTCCTCCTCCTCCTCCTCCACCTCCTCCTCCTCCTCCTTCTCCACCTCCTCCTCACCATCGCCCTCCCCCCACCCCTTCCCTCCTCCTCGTCCTCCTCCTGCCTCTTCTCCATGTGCACCTCCCTTTTCCCCTGTTCGGGGGAAGCAGATCGATTTTCCTCGGCGCCGTCGCCGCCTCGGCCAGCACGCGCGCGCTTGCCGACGGCTAGATTGCGAAGACGTCGGGGCAGCCCTTCGGGCCAGCCATGCCTTTGGGGCAATCCCGCGGGCCGCCGGGGCGCGAGGGCAGGCCGTCGGGACAACCCCGCGGGCCAGACCGTTGGGACAACCCCGCGGGCCGCCAGGTGCGCGCCGCGGCGCTCAGGCGGGAGGCAGCACGAAACCCAGCTCTGCCGCGAGCTGCTCCGTCTCAGCCCTGGAGTCCACCACTCTCTTGTCGAACTCCTGGAGCGCCTTCCGCAGGGACGCCGGCGGCCCGCGCTCCAGGAACTCTAGCGCGGGCGGCCGCAGGATCAGCATGTTCCGCATGCGCGTGGCGCGGGAGAACATGACGTAGAGGTGCAGCCACCATTGCTCGCCCGACATGCCCGTGCGGCCAGCGTCCTCATCCCTGGCGCAGTCGATGGTGACGCCCTTGCGCAGCGTCTGGCCTTGCGACAGCGTCGAGGTCAAGTAGGACGCGTGCGTCAAGGTGAACCCCGAGCGGCGCACAGTGTGCGTCCCCGAGCTCTGCCACGTGAGCTGCTGTTCGCTTGGCCTGAACATGAGCAAGCTCCTCGCTCGCGCCTTGGCCTCGCCGTCGTCGTCAGCGCCTTCGGCGTTCTGCAGCAGCACCTCGGCGACCTCCTGGTAGATCGGAGACTCCTGGGAACCGTGCGCCTGCAGCCATATTCCCTGCGGTAGGTAGCGGGGGCGAAGGAACTGGTCCGGCGCGCACTCCTCGTACTCTCGCTCGTCGTCTAACTGAACTTCGAAGGAAACGACGGTGGCCCGTTGCTCGTGCACGAGCCCCAACTTCTTCTTCAGCTCCTCCTGCACGGCCGTGAATCGCACCTCCATGCCGACGTGGGCCGGCAAAACACCGTGGATGCCCCCCGTATTATGCATGTTCGGGACGTTCAGGAGGCGCCGACCCGCGTCGGGATCGCCCTGAATCGTGCCGCACTCGTCCACGGCCTGCAAGAAAATCAAGGACACGCCCAGACGCCGAGCGTCGCGACGAGCACGCGTGTTGATCCACCTCGCCAGCGTCTCCCAGTAGATGCCCGTGCCGTAGCCGAGCAGAAAGTTCTCGTGCTGGTGCCGAGGGTCCAGGACGCCCTGGTTGTCCAAGGCCAACGTCTTCTCCCAGGCAGACCAGACCTCTGGTGGGAAGGGCCTGCCCTCGCGCATGCAGCCCAGAAACGTGATCAGAGGGTCCCCGGGCTCGAAGCGCTTCGTGCCCTTCAGCTCGAAGACGCAGGGGATCTCAGAGAAGACCTTGATGGCGTGCTGAATCTCCACCGTCGGCGGCTCCGCGTACTTGTGCGACCTTTTTCCGTTGTCCAAGCGCTCGTTCACGTCCGTCAGGAGCCCGATGCTGCCGGCGGGCTTCAGCTGCAGGAAATCGCCGAGATGCAGCGCGATGGGGACGCGCCCGAAGTGGTGGCGCGGCCGTTTGTAGGTGGACTCCTGCACGTCGTGCGTGTCACTGCGTCCGTGGCAGGCGCGAAAGTCCAGCGCGTTGTACAGAACTGCCGCCACCATGCTGACCTCCTCGATGACCAGAACGCGGACGTGCTCCCACAACAATTTCAACCTCTTCTGCATGCCCCCCAGTGTCATCTTCGTGTTGATGTATTTCTGGACTCGCAGGGCACAGGCGTTGTGCAGCATTCTAGCCTCAGACATGAAGTGCGGGCCCCATAGGGAGGGGGTTCCCGCCTGAGATTTCCTCGCCAGTCACTCACAGACAAGGTTCCCGCCTGATGCTTCCCCCATATTCAAGCCTCAGGGGCCCCAAAGTGACGACTGTTACAGATTTGAGGATGACCCGCCTGGGATTCGAACATGAACTGCGGCACCCATAGGGAGAGGGTGCTCCCGCCTGAGACTTCCTCGCAATTCACTCACAGACAAGGCTCCCGCCTAAGACTTCCTCCATATTCTGGCCTCAGGAGCGCGAAAGTGACGACAGTTACAGGTTTGAGGATGATCCGTTCGGATTTCCAACACGAAATGCGGGCCCCATAGGACGACAGCTACAGGTTTGAGGATGACCCGCTCGGATTACTAACGTGAAGTGCCGGCCCCATACGGAACACGTTCCTGCTTGAGACTTCTTCGCAATTCACTCACAGACGTGGATTCCGCATGATACTTCCTCCATATTCAGGCCTCAGGAGCCCAAAGGTGACGACAGTTACACGTTTTGGATGACCCGCTCGGATTACCAATATGAAGTGCGGCCCCCATAGGGAGAGGGAGCTCCCGCCTGAGACTTCCTCATAATTCACCCACAGACGAGGCTCCCGCTTGGTATTTCCTCCAAATTCAGGCCTCAGGAGCCCAAAAGTGAAAACAATTACAGGTTTGAGAATGACCCGCTCGGATTGCCAACATTAAGTGCGGGACCCATATGGAAGGGGGTCCCGCCTGAGATTTCCTCACCATTCATTCACAGACGAGGCTCCCGCTCTAGGCGTCCTCCATATTCAGACTAGGGAGTGGGTGATGACGAAATGATGAGTGAGCGGGTGGTGATGAGGATGATGCTGATGCTGATGAGTGGTGACGATGATGAGTGACAGATCGATGATGCTGGTGTTGATGAGGATGAGGATGGTAGTGTTGATGATTGTTCGGATTATGATGATGTGTTTTTGATGACCAGGATTATAATGGTGTGAGTGTGAATGAGTGTGATGATTATGATGATGGTGACGATGACGAGGATGATGGTGATTAGTGACGATGGGTGGTGATGATGATGATGGTGAGTGAAAAGGGTGCGGGGGTGATGATGGTAGTGACGATCACGATGATGATGATGATGAGTGATGATGACTGATGATGATGACGGCCAGAGGGAGGAAGAGAAAGAGAGAGAGAGGGGGGTGAGGAGATCCTGCGCGGAGGGTGTCCAGAGAAAACAAGAGCCCCACTTAGGATGTGGGGAAAACACTATGCGGTGACATTTTTTTGTTCTAACACAACAGTTTTTTCACGAATTCCTTGCAACAAATGGGACGAAGTGCGCACGCGCACGTCGTCGCGCGCGCATGCGAAAATCCTTCAAAAACCTTCGGTGCCGAAAGGATTTCGCAATCGAGTTTTCAAAACAACATACAAAACACAGGGTTTCGCAACACTGATTTGCTAAACAAGCTTCCGCGCGAGCTCTTGCGAAATCTCAAGATTTTTTTTTTTTTTTTTTTTTTTTTTTTTTTTTTATATATAAAAAAAAAAATCACAACATGCTACCAAACGGGCTTCGCGCGCGCGCGTGTCGAAATCTGTCGAACGCCCCTGCGCGTGTGCCGTCGCGAGACTCCTCTGCAACAAATGGGACGAAGTGCAGACGCGCGCGTCGTCGCGGGCGTATGCCGAAAACCTTCAAAACCAATCGGTTTCGGAAGGATTTCAAAATCGCGCGTCCAAAAAACCTACAAAAACACGAGGTTTCGCAACACGGATTTTCAAAAAAAGCGTGCGCGCGCGCTGTTGCGTCGTCGTCGTCGTCGTCGTCGTCGTCGTCGTCGTCCGCCGTCCTCCCTCCTCCCGCGTCGTCGTCGTCGTCGTCGCCTACGTCGTCCTCTGTCTTTCCTCGTGTTCGTCGTCGTCGTCCTCTTTGGCGTCGTGGTCGTTTCCGTCGTCGTTGTCGCCGTGGTCGTCCTTCCTCCTCCTCCCTCGTCGTCGTCGTCGTCCGTCGTCGGCGTCTCGTCGTCGTCCCTCCTATTTCGTCGTCGTCGTCGTCGTCGTCGTTGTCGTCGTCGTCGTTCCCTCCTCCCTCGTCGTTGTCGTCGTCGGCGTCGCCTTCCTTCCTTCTTCGTCGTTCGCGTCGTCGTCGTCCTCTCCTCCCTCGTCGTTGTCGTCGTTGTTGTCGTTGTCGCCGTCGTCGTCCTTCCTCCTCCCTCGTCGTCGCCTTCGTTGGCGTCGTCGTCGTCGTCTTCGTCGTCGGCGTCGGCGTCGTTGTCGTCGTCGAAGTCGTCGGAGACGTCGTCGGTGTCGTCGTAGTCGTTGTCGCCGGTGTCGTCGTAGTCGGTCTTAAGAGGTTTTGCAAACCAAGTTGCGGGTGGGTGGGTGGGATGTTTGCGCGAGCAGTGGAGATGACGACTTCAGTTTCAGCAGAGTGGATTCTCCTTTCTAAAAGAATAATAGATTCTACCCCCCCCCCGGACTTATCGACTCCCCCGCGCGTGTTGTAAATCACATATGATTTTGACCACATGTCCATCCTAAATATGAACTCATACCATCCCAGCCAAGCCGGTATCCCCCCCCCTGCGGTTCCCTTGTAAAGAAACATTATGCGGTGACATTTTTTGTTCTAACATAGCACTTTTTCACGAATCCCTTGCAAAAAATGGGACGAAGTGCGCACGCGCGCGTCGTCGCGCGCGCATGCCGAAATCCTTCAAAAACCTTCGGTTCCGGAGAGATTTCAAAATTGAATTTCCAAAAAACATACAAAAACACATGGTTTCGCAACGCTGATTTGCTAAAAAAGCTTACGCGCGAACTCTTGCAAAATCTGAAGAAAACCATAGGTTTTCCAAGAGTTTCACAAAATGCTACCAAACGGGCTTCGCGCGCGCGCGCATGTCGAAATCTGTCGAACGCCCTTGCGCGTGTGCCGTCGCGAGAATCTTCTGCAAAAAATGGGACGAAGTGCAGACGCGCGCGTCGTCGCAGGCATATGCCGAAATCCTTCAAAAACCTCTGGTTTCGGAAGGATTTCGAAATCGTGCGTCCAAAAAACTTACAAAAACACAAGGTTTCGCAACACGGGTTTTCAACAAAAGTGTGCGCGCGCGCTCTTGCGTCGTCGTCGTCATCGTCCTCCCTCCTCCCTCGTCGTCGTCGTCGTCGTCGCCGTCGTCGTCTTCGGTGTTTCCTCGTCGTCGTCGTCGTCGTCGTCGTCTTGGCGTCGTCGTCGCTTCCGTCGTCGTTGTTGCCGTGGTCGTCCTTCCTCCCTCGTTGTCTTCGTCGGCGTCTCGTCGTTGTCCCTCCTATTTCGTCGCCGTCGTCGTCGTCGTCGTCGTCGTCGTCGTGGTCTTCGCTCCTCCCTCGTCGCTCCCTCGTTGTCGTCGTCCGTCGTCGGCGTCTCGTCGTCGTCCCTCCTATTTCGTCGCCGTCGTCGTCGTCTTCGTCGTCGTTGTCGTCGTCGTCGTCTTCCCTCCTCCCTCGTCGTTGTCGTCGTCGGCGTCGCCGTCCTTCCTCCTTCTTCGTCGTTGGCGTCGTCGCCGTCCTTCCTCCTCCATCGTCGTTGTCGTCGTTGTCGCCGTCGTCGTTTTCTCTTCCCTCGTCGTCGTCTGCGTTGGCGACGTCGTCGTCGTCTTCGTCGTCGTCGTCGGCGTCATTGTCGTCGTCGTCGGTGTCGTCGTCGTCGTTGTCGTCGAAAACATTGGAGACGTCGTCGGTGTCGTCGCAGTCGGTGTCGGCGTCGCCGTCGTCGTCGATGTCGCTGTCGTCGTCGGTGTCGGTGTCGTGGCCAAGTGACATGTGGTACCTACCGTCACGGTCTTGTCTGAAGTGGTCTTGCGACCAAGTTGCGGGTGGGAGGGTGGGATGTTTGCACGAGCAGTGGAGAGGACAGCTTCAAGACGGTCAAGATTAATTGCACAGCGTAGATTGCACCACGCATGTTGCACAACTTATATTGTCTTTCCTTTAAGAAGAATCGGTTCTCCTCCCCTCCCCCCCGGGTTAAATATCCCCGGGGGGCCGATGCAAAACGCATTGGATTCTGACCCAATGTCCATCCTACCTGTGAATTCATACTATCCCAGTCAGGCCGGTATCGACCCCCCCCGCCATCCATTGCGACAAATACGTTTCGCGCGCGCTCGTTCATAAAAAACAAAAGAACCCTTTGCACAAGTGGGATGAAGTGCGCACGCGCGAGTCGTTGTGCGCGCATGCCGAAATCCTTCGAAAACCTTTGGCGTCGGAAGGATTTCAGAATTTAGTTTCCAAAGCAAACATACAAAACACAGGTTTTTGCAACCTTGATTTTATGAAAAAGATTACGCGCGCGCTCTTGCGAAAGCTTAAGGGAAACACAGGTCTTTCAATATTTTCAAAAAACATACTACCAAACGGGCTTCGCGCGCGCATGTCGAAATCTTTCGGACGCCATTGCGCGCGTGCTGTCGCGATAATCCTTTGCAACAAATGTGACGAAGTGCGCGCGCGCGTCGTCGCGCGCGCATGCCGACATCCTTCAAAAACTTTCAAGTCCTTCAACATACCAGAAAACACACGGTTTCGCACCACGGGTTTTTAACAAAAGCGTGCGCGCGCTTTTGCGTTGTCGTCGTTGTCGTCGCCGTCCTCCCTCCTCCCTCATCGTCGTCGTCGTCGCCGTCGTCGTCCTCTGTCTTTCCTCGTCGTCGTCGTCGTCCTCTTTGGCGTCGTCGTCGTTTCCGTCGTCGTTGTCGCTGTGGTTGTTCTTCCTCCTCCCTCGTCGTCGTCGTCGTCCTTTTTATTTTGTCGCCGTCGTCGTCGTCGTCGTCGTCGTCGTCTTCCCTCCTCCGTCGTCGTTGTCGTCGTCGGCGTCGCCGTCCTCCCTCCCTCTTCGTCGTTCGCGTCGTCGCCGTCCACCCTCCTCCCTCGTCGTTGTCGTCGTTGCCGCCGTCGTCGTCCTCTCTCCTCCCTCGTCGTCTTCTTGGCGTCTTCGTTGACGACGTCGTCGTCGTCGTCTTCGTTGGCGACGTCGTCGTCGTCGTCGTCGACGTCGACGTCGTCTTCGTCGTCGTCGTCGTCGTTGTCGGCGTCGGCGTCGTCGTCGTCGTCGCCTTCGTCGTCGGCGTTGTCATCGTCGTCGTCGTCGTCGTCGGCGTCGGCGTCGTCGTCGTTGTCGTCGTCATCGTCGTCGTCGTTGTCGTCGACGTCGTCGTCGTCGAAGTCGTTGGAGACGTTGTCGGTGTCGTCGTAGTCGGTGTCGGCGGCGTCGTCGTCGTCGTTGTTGCTGTCGTTGTCGGCGTCGGTGTCGCTGCCAAGTGCCATGTGGTACCTACCGTCACGGTCTTAAAAGGTCTTGCGACCAAGTTGAAGGTGGGAGGGTGGGATGTTTGCACAGGCGCTGGAGAGGACAGCTTCAAGTTGAGCAATTGAATTGCACAACGTAGACTGCATCACAGCGATTCCGCCGCATAGATCGCAGCATTTACAGTGCATCACCTATCTTACCCCGCATAGATTGCAATACAGATATTCCACGATGTTGTCTTCGCGCATGTTGCGCGCTGTTTGAGTGCTCACACCATAGAATGTAGTGCGCCATATCGATTGCACACCACATTTTGCACAACACAGATCGCACCACTGAGATTGCACCGCATACGTAGCACCACGTAGAAAACACAACATTTACTGCATCACACAGCTTGGATCACAGAGGTTGCATCGCATAGATTGAACCGCATATTTTGGACATCGTATAACGTCGTAGATTGCACAACACAGGTTGCACAAGAATTAGGATATCCCCCCGGCTTTATCGGTGCACATTGTTGTGTTGCAATTTACATACGATTCTGCCCCATCGTCCATCATGCATATGAGTTCATATTATCCCAGTCGAGCCGAGTTTGACCCCCCCGCCATCCTGTGTAACAAATACTATGCGCGCGCATCCGTTTATCACAAATCATAGGTTTGCAAGAATCCCTTGCAAACAGTGGGGCGACATGCACACGCGCGCGTCGTCGCGCGCATGCCGGAATCCTTCAAAAACCTTCGATTTGGAAGGGTTTCAAAACCGATCGGGGGCCGCGAGCGAGCCCCACCCCTACCCCCCGCGATTTCTGTGGGGGAGGGCGGGGTTCCCACCCTCCCCCTCAGAAGCCGTGGGGGGTAAGGGTAGGTCTCGCATGTGGCCTCCTAACCGAGTGTCCAAAAAACCTATGCAAGCACATGGTTTCGCAGCGCGGATTTTCAGAAAAATCGCGCGCGGTCTTGCGAATTCGTAAGACGTACAACTGTTTTCCAACATGCTTGTTTATAACATGCTGCCAGACGGACTTCGCGCGCGCGCGTCGAAATCGCGCGAGCGCCCCTGCGCGCGTGCCGTCGCGAGGATTCTTTTCCAGCAGCGCGGGGCGGAGTGCGCGCGCGCGCATCGTCGCGCGCGCGTGCCGGAATCTCTCAAACACCTTCGGTTTCGGATGGATTTCAAAACCGAGTGCCCAACGACATTTCATTATATATATATATATATAGAACAAACACAGGGTTTCGCAACATCAGGTTGCAAAAGAAGCTTGCGCGTGCGCTCTTGCGAGTTTTCAAGAGTACCATAGCTTTTCAACATTGCCGGTGGATTCTGCCAAGCGGGCCCCTGGCGCCGCGTGCCGACATCAGTGGCGCGCTCTTGCGCGCGTACTGGAAGGGCATGACCCGTGTCAAATGAAACCGCGCGGGCCGCTCTCGCGCGTCGGCCGCGCGCGCGTGTCAAAATCTTTCCAGAACCTTCATCGCCGACGCGAGGGTGCCGTCATCGTCGTCGGCGTGATCAGCGTCGGCGCCCGCGATGGCCGCTCCTTAGTCGGTGCGAACGTCGTCGCCGGCATCGCCGCTATCATCGTCGCGTCTACCGCCGTCGACGCTGCCACGTTGCCGCGCCCGCCCGCGTCGCCGACTCGCAGTGGGGCGCCCGCCGGGGTGCGTCTAGCGGTCAGCGCCGCCGCAGCCGCGTCGTTGGCGCCAAACTAGCTGGCCGCTGCGCGCGCGCGCGCTCGGGTTGGCGTGGCCGCAGAGATGCGCCAGCCAACGCCGCGCGTGCATCGCAGTCACCGCTGCGTGGTTTTGCAGGCCAAGTTGCGGGTGCGTGGGTGGGATGTTTGCAAGAGCGTGGGATGTGTCAACGCGTCTGTTTAAATCCATGGTCCCGCGTGGATTGCGCCGCCCAGATTGCCCCGCGTGGATCGCACCGCGTCTTTTGCTAAAAACGCAATGTTTCGGGGCCCGCGCTGGCGAACATTGTTTCCTGAGGTGCTGGGCCCGCGCGTCGGTCTGGCGGCTGTGTTGTCGCCGTTGCCGCCCCGTCGCCGCCTCGTCGCCGCCGATTGGTTGGGGCCGTGCGTCGCCGAGATGCACCGGCTACCGCCCGGCAATTTTCGCAATCGCTTCCGCGTGGGGCTTGAGCCAAATTGCGGGTGGGTGGGTGGGGCGTTTGCGCGATTCGTGGGGTGGGCAACTTCAAGTTGAGCATGCATGTCTAAATTTACACTGTGCCGCGTAGATTGCGCGGCGATCGTTGCGCGGCATCCATTGCAGTGCATAAGTTGCGCGGCGTGCATTCCGCAGCGTGGGCTGCGCATCAGGGATGGCGCAACATATTCAGAGTTTCTCAATGGGCGTCGGGGGGGGGGGGGGGCGCCGCCCCCGCCGACGGCCCCGCGTCGACCCCCGTCG
This sequence comes from Prorocentrum cordatum, assembly GCA_963575745.1. NCBI lineage: Eukaryota > Dinophyceae > Prorocentrales > Prorocentraceae > Prorocentrum > Prorocentrum cordatum. Next base: position 40,523 of record CAUYUJ010016258.1, read on the forward strand.
CGGGCGGCCGCCGCGCGCCGAAGGCGCCCTGGCCCCCGTCGCGGCGCGACCACGAGGCGAGGTCGGCCCCCGTCGGGTGGGCCGCCCCCCCCGCGCTTATGCAGAACACACAGAATCGGTTGCGCCGCCCTGATTGCTTCGCGTAGATTGCGCCGCGCAGATCGCGTCGCGCAGATCGGGCCGCGCAGGTTGCAGGGCGCATATTGCGCCGCATACATTCTCCTTTCTTGAAGGAGAAGATACTCATCTCCCCCCCCCCCCCTGATCATTCCCGTTCTTTTTCGTGTTGCACCTTGCGTGTGATTCTGCGCCGTCGTTCATCCTGGATGTGCATTCAGGCCGTCGCAGCCGAGCCTGCAGCTACCCCCGCCATCCTCTGCGTTTTTATATATATATATATATATATATATATATATACACACATACGCGCGCGCTCGCTTATTATCGGCAGTCAACCGTCTCCGAGAACCCCGCGCAGCGGCAAAGAAAATGAGGCGAATCGCGCGCGTGTCGTCGCGCGCGGGCCGAACTCCTTCAAACGCCTGTGGTTTCGTGAGGGTTTCAAAACCGAGCGTCCAAACGCACATTTTAAACCCGCGTTTTTCTGCGGCGCGGGTTGGCCAAACAAGCTTGCGCGCGCTCTGGCGAATCCTGCAGAGAACCACTGATTTTCAGAATTTTCATCCAGTGCTACCAGAAGGGCTTCGCGCGCGAGCGCGCCGAAATCTTTCGAACGCCCATGCGCGCGTGGTGTCGCGAGAACCCCTCGCGCAGCGTGAGACGACGCGCGCGCGCGTCGTCGCGCGCGCGCCGAATTCCCCCTATAACCGTCGGCGTCGTAAGGATGTCAGAACCGAGTGTCGCGATGGTTTCGCAAATTGGTTTCTCAACAAAAGCGTGCGCGCGCCGTTGCGAGTTCTTAAGACAACCATCGGCTTTTCGACATTGTCGTCGCATTTCACCAAACGGGCCTCTCGCGCCGCGCGTCGAAATCATCCGAGCGCCCTGGCGCGCGTGCTGGGGGGGGGGGGGGGGCGATCAGTGTCTGATGCCATGCGGGCCGCTCTCGCGCGTCGGCCGCGCGCGCGTGCCGAACTTCTTCCAAAACCGTCATCGCCGACGCGAGAGCGCCGTCATCGTCGTCGGCGTGATGAGCATAGGCGCCGCCGCTAGCCGCGCCGTCGTCGTTGTCAACGTCGCTACCAACATCGCTACTATCATCGTCGTGTCTACCGTTGTCGACGTCTCCATGGTATCGCGTTCGCGTCGGTTGTGCCAAACTAGGTGTCCGTTGCGCGTGCGAGCGCGCGCGGGCTTGCGCGACGCAGAGGTGCGCGCGCGAACGCGAAGCGCTCATCGCAATTGCTGCCGCCTGGTTTTGTAAACCAAGTTGCGGGTTGGTGGGTGGGATGATTGCGCGAGCAGTGGAGTTGGCGCTTCATGTTCGGCAGGGTGAGTTCGCCTTTTTGCAGAAATGTAGAATAGAGTCTACTCCGTCCCCGGGCTTGTCGCCCCCCCTTTGCCGCATTGCAATTTCTGTATGATTATGCCCCATCGTCCTTCGTAGATGTGAGTGTTCACCACCGCAGCCGAGCCGGTGTCGCCCCCCCCAGCATTTTCTGCAGAACACATTGGGCGCGAGCGCATTCGTTTATCAAGAATCATCAGTTTCCAAGAACTCCTTGCAAAACATGAGACGGAGTGCACGCGCGCGCGTCGTCGCGCGCGCGGGCCGACATCCTTCCGAACCGTCGGTTCGTTAGGATTTCATCGGCTCTGGACAAACATAACACCATCTAGTTTCGTAACATCAGGCTTCCAGAAACTTGCGCGCGCGAGCTCTTTCGAATTCTGAAGGAAGCCATTTTTTTTTTTTTTTTTTTTTTTTTTTTTTTTTTTTTTTTTTTTTTTTTCTCTTTTCTTTTCTTCTTCAACATTTGCATATAATGCTTCCGAACGGCCTTCGCGCGCGGATGTCCGAATCTTTCGAACGCCCTTGTGCGGGTGTTGTCGCGAGAACCTTTTTTTGCAGAAAGTGAGACGAAGTGCATGCGCGTGCGTCGTCGCGCGCGCGTGCCGAAATCATTCAAGAACCATCGGTGTCGTAAGGGTTCCAAAATCGAATGCCCCAGAAACATATGAAAACAAATGATTTGGCAACATCAGTTTTCAACAAAACGGCGTTCGCGTTTTTGCGAATTCTCGGGGGGGGGGGGGGGCATAACTCGTTTAACATGTTCATTGATGTCTGCCAAACGAGCACTCGCACCGCGTCTCGAAATTATTCGAATGCCCTTGCGCGCGTGCTGGGGGGAACGATCCGCGTCAAGTAATGCCGCGCGGGGCCGCTCTCTTGCGTCGAACTCCTTCCAATGCCTTCGTCGCCGACGCGAGGGCGCCGTCGTCGTCGTTGTCGGCGTGGCCTGTATCAGCGCCGTCGCTGGCCGCGCCGTCGCCGCTGTCATTGCCGTCGCCGACGCCGCTGCGATCATCATCGTGTCTACCGTTGTCGACGTTGCCATGGTGCCGCGCCTTCGCCGACTCGCAGTGAAGTGCCCGCCGGAATGCGCCCGGCGGTCAGCGCCGCCGCGTCCGCGTCGGCCGCGCCGAACAAGCCGGCCGCTGCGCGCGCGACCGCGCGCGGACTTGCGCGGTCGCCGAGATGCACCAGCCAACGCCGCGCGCTCATCGTAATCGTCGCCGCGTGGGTTTTGCGAACCAAGTTGCTGGTGGGCGGGTGGGATGTTCGCGCGAGCAATGGGGCTGACAATTTCAAGTTCGGCGATGTGAATTTCACCGCGTAGATTGCACCTCGTGCGTTGGTAGACAGACGCTGTTTTGGGCCCAAGCTGGTTAACATTATATGCAATATCTTAGCCGCCGTGTGACCAGGACAGCGCGTTACTAGCAACATGTGTTGTGTGCTCTATATGGTGCAAGCTATGTCGTGCAATTGATTTTATCAAACGAGTTGACACATCCCGCGCTCTTGCAAACATCCCGCCCACCCACCCGCAACTTGGTCTGCAAAACCCACGACGACGATGACGACGCCGACGACGACGACAACGACGACACCGACGACGACGACGTCAACGACGCCGACGACGATGACGGCGGCGGCGACGACGGCGGCGACGACGACGACGACGCCGACGTCGGCGACGACGAAGACGACGACGACGCCGACGCCGACGACGACGAAAACGACGACGACGTCGCCAACGAAGACGACGACGAGGGAGGGGGGAGGACGACGACGGCGACAACGACGACAACGATGACAACGACGAGGGAGGAGGGAGGACGGCGACGACGCGAACGACGAAAAAGGAGGAAGGACGGCGACGCCGACGACGACAACGACGAGGGAGGAGGGAAGACGACGTCGACGACAACGACGAGGACGACGACGACGACGACGGCGCGATAGGAGGGACGACGACGAGACGCCGACGACGGACGACGACGACGACGAGGGAGGAGGAGGAAGGACGACCACGGCGACAACGACGACGGAAACGACCACGACGCCAAAGAGGACGACGACGACGAATACGAGGAAAGACAAGACGACGTAGGCGACGACGACGACGTCGCGGGAGGAGGGAGGACGGCGACGACGACGACGACGACGACGCAAGAGCGCGCGCGCACGCTTTTGTTGAAAATCAGTGTTGCGAAACCTTGTGTTTTTGTAGGTTTTTTGGATACACGATTTTGGAATCCTTCCGAAACCGATGGGTTTTGATAGATTTCGGCATACGCGCGCGACGACGCGCGCGTCTGCACGTCGTCTCGTTTTTTTGCAGAGGATTCTCGCGACGGCACACGCGCAAGGGCGTTCGACAGATTTTGACATGCGCGCGCGCGAAACCCGTTTGGTAGCATTTTGAAAAACCTATGGTTTTCTTAAGATTTCGCAAGAGCTCGCGCGCACGCTTTTTTGGCACATCAGTCTTGCGAAACCTTTTTTTTTGGGGGGGGCAACTCGTTTGCGAAATCTTTCCGACACCGAAGGTTTTTGCATGATTTCGGCGTGCGCGCGCGACGACGCGCGCGTGTGCAGTTCGTCCCGTTTTTTGCAAGAGATTCGTGAACAAGTGTCATGTTTAAACAGAACATGTCACCGCATAGTTTTTTTTACAAAGGGAACCTCAGTGGGGATACCGGTTGGCCTGGGACATTGTGATTTCATATTTACGATGGACATGTGGTCAGAACCATATGTGGTTTACATACCCGAAAGGGGGACCGATAACGCCAGGGGGGTGGATCTTATTCTGTTTTTATAAAGGAGAATCCATGTGGTGCAACCTATGTGGACAATTTTGACGTTTCGCGATTCCCCACCAGCTCATCCAGAAACGATGCCCATGAGATTTGACGGGGGAAGAGAGGAAGAGACACGAGCGTAGTCAAACTGCGAGGGAGGCTTGGGGGGCTTGAAAAGCGCGTTGTGAGGTTACTTGGTGGGGGGGGTGATTGTAACCGGACCCCCCCCTCCCCTGCTTCCCCTCTCCTCGAGTTGACGCTTGCGTCGGCGACGGCGACGGCGGCGGGGGCGACGATTTCCATTTCTGGGCCGGCGCCGGCGCCTGCGGCGGCGGGCGGCGGTGGCGGGGAACGTCGACGAGGACGACGGTGGTGGTGGTGGGTTGTGGTGGTGGTGGTGGCGGTAGTGGTGGTTGTGGTGGTGGTGGTGTGGTAGTTTGTGGTGGTGGTGGTGGTTTGTGGCGGTGGGTGGTGGTGGTGGTTTGGTGGTTGTGTTGTAGTGGTTTGTGGTTGTGGTGGTGGTGGTTGTGGGTTGTAGTGGTGGTGGTTGTGGGGGTGGTTTGGTGGTGGTGTGGTGGTGGTTTGTGGTGGTGGTGGTGGTGATGGGTTGTGGTCGTGGCGGTGGTTTGTGGAGGTGGTGCTGTGGTGGTGGCGGTGGCGGTGGTGTTGTGGTAGATTGTGGGGGTTGGTGGTAGTGGTGGTGGGTTTTTGTGGTGGTGATAGTGAGTTGTGGTGGTGGTGTGGTGGTGGTGTGGTGGTGGTGTGGTGATGGTTTGTGGTGGTGGTGGTGGGGTGTGTTGGTGGCGTTGGTTTGTGGACGTTTGTTATGGTGGTGGTGGTGGTGGTTGCGGCGGTGGTGGTGGTGGTGGTGTGGTAGTTTGTGGTGGTGGCGGTGGGTTGTGCTGCTGGTAGTGATGGTGGTTGGCGGTGGTGGTGGTGCTGTGATAGATTGTGGTTGTGGTGGTAGTGGTGATGGGTTTATGTGGTGGTGGCGGTGGCGATGGTGAGTTGTGGTGGTGGTTGTGGTGGTGGTGGTTGGTGGTGGTGGTGGTGGTTGTGTGGTGCTGTTGTTGTTAGTGGTGGTGGTGGGTTGAAGCGGTGGTGGTGGTGGCAGTGGTGGCGGTGGTGGTGGTAGTGGTGGTAAGTGTCGCTGCGTCCCCGCCGTTGCCGGCGCCAGCGCCGGGCCCCCCCTCTTTCCGGGGCCAGGGGGGGGTGACCCCCCCCCTGGGCTGCTTCTGGTCGTCGTCGCTGGGTTCCCGCCGTGGGTGCTGCTGGCGGCCGCCAACGCCGGCGCCGGCGCCGGAGGGGGGGGTTCGGGGGGGGCTTTCGGGGGGAGCGGGGCCCCTTGGGTTTTGATCGACGGCGCCGAATGTTGGCCCACCCTCCCGTTCGAAACGCGCCGCCGAAATTTCCCCAGGCAAGCCCCCGTGAAACCCGTTCTCTCGGAGGCTTCGTGGCCATTTCGAGCCGTCTTGAAGCGGTCTCGGGGTCGCTTGGAGCATTTTGGGGGCCATCTTGAGCCGGGCTTGGGCTATCTGGGCCGTCTTGGAGGTCATCTAGGGTTCTCTGAGGCCGCTCGGGGCCTCTTGGGGGCCTCTTGGGTGCCTTTTGGACGCCTCTTGGGGCTTCTAGGGGCGGCGGGCGCGGGGCGAGCTCCGCAGGGCGGGCATGCGGCGCGACAAGGGGCGCCGCTCGCCGCCGCTACCTCGAGCGCGCGAGCGCAGCGCGGCTTCGCCTGGGCGCGTCGCGCAAGTGGCGGCGCGCGGCTGGGGAGGGGCCTTCCAACCTCCTGGTCTGGGCGCGCGGGCTCTCGAGGCATCCAGCGGGTGATTGAGTTTTCCAGCCCGTGGGGGGGCGCGCCACGTGGCGCGTCGGAGAGCGCGGGGGGGCGACCGTCGTGCCAGGTAGCCCCCGGCGGCAACCGGCAGAGGAATCTGCCAGACAGGATGAGGAGCAGGGCCCAGACCATGAGACCGTGTTCGGGGAGAGCGGCATGAGCTGCGACGAGGAGAACGTTTTCGGGCTCCTGCAACGGCAAGAGGCTGCGGCTTGAGATGCAAGTCGGCCATGACCGAGGTCGATCAGGAGGAGACCGATGGGGAAGCGGACAACCAGGTTTGCGGCGAAGCTGAGGGGCTGCGAGGCAGGCGGGGGGCCCCAGCGCGGCCTGACCACGACGCGCAGGAGGCGGAGTTCACGGGCGCGGTCGTGTGCGACGGCTCGAAGCTGGGAAGTTCGATGTGGCATAGACTGCCATGCCTGTGGACGGGGAGGGCAGATCCGTCGTGCCACCATGGGCTCGCCTGCCCGTGAACCCGAGACTTCCCTTTGAATGCAGGGCTTGTTTGAGGCGCAAAACAAATGAAGTAGGTTTAGAGTAGCTCCTGAAGTAGGTCGGCGAAGTAGGTCTGCAGCGCGCCTGACAACAGTGGTCGGCGCAGGTAACTCGAAGGGAAATGATGGCGAAACCGATTGCCGCGAGAAGCTTTCAGAGGAAAGGAATGCGACACTCATGTGCAAAAGTTGCTTTCCAGGGAAGGTTGTCGGTAACACAATATCAAAAGTAACTTGTCGGGATCGGGTCAGTAATCATATTTTCCAAACGAGCTTCTCGGGGAAATGCTGGAATGCCGCCGGCAAGGCGCGGCTTCTGCTAGCAAGCCAGCCGAAGTGCGCTGTCTTGGGTTCTTCTGGACTCCTTCGGGGCTTATCTTCAGGCTTCCAAAGTCTTCGGAAGCGCATGGGCCAAAAGGCCCAAGTCATTTGTGTCTCGTACGATTTGGAAAGATTTCGGCTTCTCGGGGGTGTTATTGGGTGGCTCCGCGGCCACTCGGGGGGCGGTCTCGGAGCGGTATTTGGGCTTTTTGGAGCATGCGGGAAACAATGTTGATCCTTCTTGGGCTATCTTGAACCATCTGTGAGACCGCGTTGCCCTCTGCGAGGTCATGCCGGCTCTATCTGTGACCGTCTCGGGCGCTCCAGCGACCCGCCGCCCCCCGCTGCAGGCCCCGGAAGGAGGGGGGGGGGGCGCATCCATCCCCGAAGGGAAGACTGGGGGTTGTTGGAACAGGAAGCGCTCTAAACCACCTCCGTCCTGAGATCTGGGGGCATTGCGTTTCCCCCTTGGTCTGACCACAGCGGGAAGTGGGGCATGGAGGGCGGGGCGAGGGCCGCGGGCCCGAGCAAGGGGGAGGGGGGGGGGGCGAGAGGGAGGACCAGGAAGGTTAAGAAGGTCAGAAACGGGAGGGTGGGGGGCTCCAGAAGGCGGGCAGGGGGGAGGCGGCGTTTCCGGGGGGAGGAGGTGGAGGGAGGCTGGAATAATGAGGGCGCGTGAAAGAGGAGAGGAGGTGGAGAGAGGTGGGAGGAGGAAAGAGAAACGGAAGGGGAGTGGCGCCTCCGTCGGGCCGGGCCCGGAGGGGCCCCGGGGGGCGGGGGGCGGCCGCATCAGGTTTGGTTTCTGAAGAACCTAGGGCGCCAGGCGGCGGCCCCCTGCCCGCCAGCGGGGGGGCCGCCAAAAGGCCCTGTCCTGTCGCGGTACGTTCGCTTGTCGCCCGACAGCGAAATCGCGCTCGATCCTCGACCCTCGGGGGGGGGGGGAGACCGCCCCCTTTGGGGGGCTCCCGCCTGTCGGGGGCAACCTACAAGTGTTTTGGGTTTGCTCACCTTCTGGGGGTACTTCGCAGATTCCTTTTTTGGCGCGCCACCCCCGGGGGCGACTTCTGGGAAAGGCTCGGGCAAGCGTGTGCTGATGTTTCAAGGAACCGCGCCCCCAAAGTAGGTCGGAAAGTAGGTTTGCAGAATTTGTTTTTGCAAAGTAGGTTCCAAAGAAGGTTTCCGGATTCCAAAAGTAGGTTTTCGGTAGCGCAAAGTAGGTTTCGGAGGCCTCAAAGTAGGTTTTAGGAGCCTCAAAGTAGGTTTCGGAGGCCTCAAAGTAGGTTTCAAACCTACTTCAAACCTACTTCAAACCTACTTCAAACCTACTTCAAACCTACTTCAAACCTACTTCAAACCTACTTCGAACTTACTTCAAACCTACTTCAAACCTATTTCAAACCTACTTCAAACTGTTTTCGGAAGCATGGAGGGTCAGGGATTGAAGGTAGGAGGAGGAGGAGGTGGAGGAGAATGTGGGGGAGGAGGAGGAGGAGGAGGAAGAGGAATGGAGGAGGAGGGGAGGAGGTGGAGAGGAGAGCCGGGAGGAGGAGAGCCAGGTCGAGGAAACGGAGGGCCAGGAGGAAGGAGGAACAGGAGAGAGGAGTAGGAGGAGGAGGACCAAGAGGATCCGGAGGATCGGGTGGGGGATGAGGGGCGGATGAAGGGGGGATGAGGGAGAAAAGGTAGGAACAAGATGGGGAATATGAGGAGGAGGAGGAGGAGGAGGAGGAGGAGGAGGAGGAGGAGAAGGAGGAGGAGGAGGAGGAGGAGGAGGAGGAGGAGGAGGAGGAGGGGGGGACGGGGAGGGCGGGGAGGATCGGGGGCAGGAGGATGAGAACATGGATGCTGCGGCTGACGAGGGAGAGGATGGTGAGGCAAGGGGGGCGATGATGGGAAGCATGATGTGATTGATGACGAGTGGCTTTGGGGAGGGCAGAATGACCTGGGGCGGGGCGGCCGTGATAATGAGGGGGAGCCTTGGCGTGTCCGAACCCCGCCAGGACACGGCATGGGGGTTTTGCTGGGGCGGTGATTGTTGGTGGCGGCCCGGTTTGTCCAGGATGCCTTGAATTGCGTTGTTCGCCGTGCCGGTTGCTGGGGCTGCCCCAGTTGATTTTTGGGCCACCCATTGTCGTGACTGCTTTTCTGGCGGGTCGTGTTTGCGGAGGTCTTCTCCGCAGCCGCTCTCGTTAACTTTCTATGTTTAGTGCCCGAGGGTGCATCGCGCGAAAAGTGTCGCGGCCCCTGCCTGAAATGCAGCCCTGGCGCCCTTGCCCTTGCAAGCCTGCTTGGCGAGGTTACCGCGGCCGGGGAACGCCCCCGGGTGCACTTGCCAGGGCTACTTCGGCGGATACGCTTCGCCAACTTAGCTGCCCGCGGCATTTGCGCCGACGCGCTTTGGCAGACCCAGTAGCGGGGGGCTAAATGCCCGATGACGCGTTTTCCCCGCGCGTTGCACCTTCTTCCTGGAACCTACTATGCTTGCGAACCTTTCTCCCGAACTTACTTTTGAACCGACCTAAAACCTATGTCGAAATGTTTTCTGCTCGCCATTGCCCTGCATTGCTGGGGAAGTCTTGGCCGTGAACGTTCCTGCGCAGCGAGGCTGGAGTCCTGGGGCTTCTAGCTGGCGTTGAGGCGCATCGGGGCGGGGTCCATGGGCGCGAGCCAGCAGTGCGTCATCCCTGCCGTCCACGAGGCCATCGTGCTGGGATTGCGTCGCGGTCAGGGTTGGTTTGTCAACGCCAGGAGAGCGCGCGCGGACGTATGGGGGCAGATCTGGCTCTTCATGGGGGGCCGCGGGGCGCCCGTGGAGGCGGCGAAACCCTGCGGGGGAGGGGCCCGAGAGGAGAAGGGCGGCAGGGGGTCGGGGGGTCGATCTGCCGGCGAAGGGGGCCGAGGAGCTGCGCGCCGGTCGCTGCGCGAACCAGGCGATCATGGAGGCGAGCCAGAAGGCCGCGCGGGCGCTCCACACCGCCGGCTGGCGGCGCGAGCGGCTCGACGTCTGGGGCGGAGCGCGGCTGGGGGCAGAAGGGGGGCGGCCCGAGACAGTGGCGAGCAGCCGCCCCCTGGACCTTGCGCAGCGCGACCTGGGCACCCATGGGGATGGCGTGCGCTGCCGAGCGCGAGGCCGTGCGCTGGCGGCTGTGCGCCAGCCCCCGCAACGCCGGACTGTGGGGGATCATGGGCGCCAGGTGAGCGGACGACCCCCGCTAGACCGCGGCCCTCGGGGGGCGCGTGGCGAGCGAGGGTGGGGCAGCCCGGCGGGGGTGAGATCGAGGGCGCTGTCGGCGGCAGCGCGGCGAGCAGTTTCGAGGGGGGCGCCGGGCGGCGCGTCGGGGGACATATCGCGGCAGTCGTGAACCGCGTGGGCGAAGGGGGGGGGGGCGATCGCTCCCTGCGTCGCCCGTAGTGGGCAGCGGTGGGTGGGTGGGGGGGGGCGAGCGTTCGCGTCGCCCCCCGCTCAGCCCAGAGGCCCAGCGGCCGCCGACTGCCCCTGGGCAGGCAGCGCGGAGGATATTCAGTGCAGCATGGGGGCGACTCGTGATGCAGGGGGCCGACAACCTTGTCCTGGCGCAGCAGCGCCGGGAACCGCGTCGGCATTTCTTTCGGGCGTGAAAGCTGTGAACGTCGAGCCCGGCGACGCGGGCAGGTCGCCGTTGCCCCGAGTGGCGGGCGCGGCGGGGGCCAGGTTCAGCCGCTGCATGGCGACCAGGGCAGCGGACTGCCCCCTCCCCCAGCTGTGCGACGTGGAGGCGGGGCAAAGGTCGGAATCGCGCGCCGCGTGCCTGATGGGGGTGCTGCAGCGGCTCGCGCGCGGCAGCTGGGCGGGCGCAGCGAGGGGCGGTGGCCCTTTGAGGCAGCTGGCCGAAGAGATGCGCGGGGTGGCGTGGATCGCGATCAGGCGACGCAGGGTGGCCTTGGTCGATCGCCCCCAGATGCGCGGGGGGCCCGGCGCGCGGGGGTCGGAGTGCAGGGGGGCGGCGCTAGCCCGCCGCTGGAAGGCGCTCGAGCGGTTGCGCGACGAGTTCATGGAGCTGATCGGAGCGGCTTGGAATCCGCTCGGTAACGGGGCGCCCGGCGAGGCGTGCTGCGTCGGCGAGGGCGGGGGCGAGGTCGGGACATGCCTCGGCGTCGCGTCAGCCGCCCCTCAGGCCGAGAGGGCTAACGAGGGGGGCTCCGGCACATCAGCGAAGGGTTCGGCTCAGGAGGAAAACAAACACACATGCGCAATTAATCGTTGATTTCTTAGAAAATACGGGAAAATATAGGAAGTGGGGGGAAAGACAAAAAACAAAACATATGGGAGAAAATGGGGAACCGGTTTATTTGTGTGTATGTATTTGTGTGTTTGTGGGCCCCTTCACTTGCTTCTAGCGCATTGGTTTCCGAGGCGGCAGGTGCCGCGCTCGCAGGCCTGGAGAAATTGATATCTTTCTGCCGACGCGTCCCGAGCGTAGGGTCGGCGCAAAGCCTGCCGCGGGGGTGGCGTCCCGCGCGGGGAAGTCGGCGGGGGGGGGGGGGCGCAGCGCGCCGCGCGCGGCAGGTCTTCCGCGACGGTGAAGGTTGGAGTTTGGTATGTCCAACGCGGGCGTGGGGCTAGGTGGCGAGGGGCGGCCAGGCTATGGAGGGGGCGGCAGTCAGAGGGCAGGGGGATCCGCCAGCGCGGGGCCAGCGGGGCCGTCGCGCGGCCAGGTTCCCGCGGCGACGGCGAGGAGGTGCAGCGCGGAAAGATAGGGGGCAGAGGGGGCCGCTTGCGCGGCGCTCGCGGGGCCGTGGCGCGGCGTCGCGCCAGCGGCGAGGGGGCGAGGGGCGAGGGGGGCCTGTGGCCTTCCTCCTGCCGGCGGCCAGAAGAGAGCCAGCTGAGACACGATGAGTTCGGCGCTCTGGAGGTGCAGAGAGAAGCCGACCGCCCCGCGATGGACTTCGACGACTAGATGCCCGCGGAAGCCAGCCCCGCGCAGGCCCGCGCCGGCCCGGCGACGGGGGGAGCGTGCGCGACGGCAGCTGCTGCGGCCATGGCAGCAGCGGGGGCCGAGAAACCGCCGCCGCCAGAGGCGTCGCGCCGACGGCGGGGGGGGGCGGGGGGCGGGCGCCAGCCGGCCAGTGGGCGACGGCAGCCCGCGGGCGAAGGTGCGTCGGCGGCTGACAGACGGAGAGGAGCAGCAATGGCAGCAACCGCAACCTGACGAGGCCGAGGATATCGCGAGGAGGCGGGCCAGCCGCGCGCCCGCCCTCGAGCTCGGCGGCGACGCGGGGCGCTGAGATGGCGCAGCAGCGCCTGCGCGTGGCGAAGGAGGCGCGCGATTGCGCGGTCTGTGCAGCTCGCGGGCACTGCGCGAGGCGGCGCGCCGAGGGCCTGGACAAGCAGTGGCCAGGGTGGCCAGTCAACCCAAGCGGTTCGCATAATGCAAGGCGCAGGCTGGCCGATTGCATTTTACGGGGCGCCCGCCTGGAGCTGAGCGTGAGCCTGGTCGACGGGCGAGGGTGGTTATGCCCGGTAGTCTGGCTTGTCGTCGCGCTTGCGTATTATTTCATTGCTTCCGGCCCACCCTTCGAAAGCGCTTGGGTGCGTGGGTATGAAGCGGAGGCCCGCAGGCCTTCAGGCTACTGCTGCAGAGGCCCGCTGGCAGGCGCGCCGCCGCTCGCGCCAGAGCCCGCGCCCTCGCGAGGCGACGGCGCGACTTCCGCGCCAGTGCCGCGACGCTGCTGCATAAATCGGGGCGGTCGCCGCTTTGCTCGCCAAGGTCCGCGCCGCCCTGGGCGGCGAGATGCGCAGGCAGGCCGATCTCGCGGCCGCCCTCCGTCAGCTCCTCGCAGCGCGCGCTTCCGCGCGCAGCAGCGGGTCGAGCCAGGCGCCCAGCCATTTGTGCTTTGGCGCGCTTCTTCCAAAACCTGTCGCTCTCCCCGGTGACGCTGCCCCGCTCGCAGCGCCTTGGCGAGCGCCCTCGGCGAGGGGGATTATCATTGGCTTGGGAGGCGCACTGCCGAGACGTCACATATCATCTGGCCGCCGTTCCGCGAACCTCCCAGCCGTCGCGCGAGGCGCGCTGGCTGGGAGGCTGTCGTGCGCCTCGGCGCGTGCCAGTTGTGACCCTGAGTCGTCTTTTCTCGCCCCTCGTTCTGAATGCTACGCCCCAGCTATAAGGGCTCGGCGCGCCCGCCGCTTGCCGCGGGGCGCGCAAAGCGACCCGCGGTCCGAATCCGTGCCATTTTTTTTTTTTTTTTTTTTTTTTTTTTTTTTATTTATTTTTTTTGTTCCCTCTCTCTCTCTCTCTGTCTCTGTCTCTGTCTCTGTCTCTCTGTCTCTCTGTCTCTCTGTCTCTCTGTCTCTCTGTCTCTCGTCTCTCTGTCTCTCTGTCTCTCGGTCTCTCTGTCTCTCTGTCTCTCTGTCTCTCTGTCTCTCTGTCTCTCTGTCTCTCTGTCTCTCTGTCTCTCTGTCTCTCTGTCTCTCTGTCTCTCTGTCTCTCTGTCTCTCTGTCTCTCTGTCTCTCTGTCTCTCTGTCTCTCTGTCTCTCTCTGTCTCTCTGTCTCTCTGTCTCCGTAGCCATTTTGGCTCTAGAGCGAGCCCAGGAGGCAGCCTTCGCGCGGCGGGACTGTCATGCTGATGCCTCCTACCCTATCCCATGTATACGCAGGTACTGCCGCCATGGAGCCACCAGCCCAGCGCCGCAATGCCCGCACATGCAGTTCGTTTCACCCTCAGCTACTGCCTGGCCCGCTTCGAGAATGCCACTGCCAATTCATCGAGCATAGGCACCAGGACCTTGCCATCTACGTGCCCGTCCTGCACGGGCGCGACCTTCCTGAACCACCTGGCCACGCCCCACGCGTGCTTCGAGCGAATCTTCACGAAGATCTCCGCATTCTAGAGCACGACGTGTACCACCTGCGCGCTGAGCTGCGCGCGCACCGAGCTGACCACCACGCTCACCCACACGGCACTAACGCCGACACCGACGACTTCGTCCAGCACTTGCCCACCCCGCTACGGCCAGGTAATCGGGGGGGGGTCGGGCTCCCGACTGCTGAGGGAGACGGTGCTGAGAGCGGTCGGGCTGTTCCCACGCCTGCCGTCGTCGCGCCGTGCGCGACAAGCAGCCGGACCCCGACCCCCCCCCGGGAGCGCTTCCGCGGCCTCGCCAGCACCGCCCTCACCTTCACCGGCATTATCCCGCTGAACTTCGGGTACGTCCTCGGCCCCACTTTCGGCATCGTTCTTGCCATCGTCGACGCGGTCCTGCGCACCATTGGCACGGGCACCAGGAGTGTCGTCAACAACATCGTCGACTCCACCAGCACGGCGGGCCCAGCCCACCCTAAAAGGGCCGTCAAGGTCGGCAGCATGATCTTCGGCGCCATCGGCACCGCCTGCGGCCACAAGGGCACGGCGGGTCTGGGCCGCCCCAAACGGGCCACCATTTTCGCCGCCTTCATGCTTGTCGTCGCATCGACCTCAACATCGACACCAGCACTGCCGACCGCAGTGACACCAGCCCCGACGAGCCCACCGTCATCACCTACCCTGTCCCCTCGCCCGTGCCCGCCAGCGAGGGTGCAGTCTTCAGGCGCACCTTCGGCTGCTGGGGCCGCCATGCCACGATATGTCATGTCCTCGGCACCTGCATTGATGAGCCTTTCAACATCCTCTGTCCTGACGCCTCGCCCAGGGCCGCTGGCGAGGGTGGAGTCTTCAGGCGCACCTGACACCAGTGGGGCCGCCCTGCCATGCCATGACCCGTCCGCCTTGTCCACACCAGCGTCCGTGCCAATGCCCGCATCGACGTCAATATCGACGCCAGCATCGTCCTCGGCAGCGCCCACGCCCACGTCCATGACGGACCACATCCCAGCACCGCAGACAGCACTGAAGACAGCTCTAACGACGACACTGCAGTCAGCCTCGACGCCAGCGGGGGGCACAGATTCGACACCATCCCCGCCCCCTCCCTCGCCCCGCCCCTCTGGAGGAGGAGGAGACGACGACGACGACCACGACGACCATGACGACGCTGCTCCGACGCGGGCTCCAATGTCAGCATCGACGCTCGCACCGACGGCAGCAACGACCACAGCTTCGCCGACTCCGACGGCAGCATCAACGGCAGCGACGCCAGCACTGCCAGCGGCGGCTCCGATGTCCACAGCGACCACGCCCACAACATCATTGTTGGCGGACCCGCGTAAACAGAGGGAGCCACGTCTGCACGCCTACAGCGGCCATGCTTACATCCACACCCCACTGCGATACGCCCCATCGGCGGCCTCACCCGCAAGCGCCCACACAGGATCCTGTCATCGGCATTCGGCCGCAAGCGACGCCAGCACCAGTAATGGCCACTCCTGTGCTCCCTGTATGGCCACTCGCTCGGCGGCGCCTTCAGGCCCGCCGAAGCATGGTGACCTACAGACGCCAGTGTCGCAGTCAGCTTCGACACCAGACCCGACATCCACCTCGACGTCAGCAGCGAGGACAGCACCGACGACAACCCCGACACCAGCAACGCCGACGTCAGCTCCCTCGCCTGCGCCTATGCCGGTACCCACGCCAGAGTTGCAGCCAGCATTGACGCCAGCTTCGACGGCTGCATTGACGCTAGCATCGACGGCAGCACCTGCTACAGCGTCGACGCCAGCATTGACGACAGGGTCGGCCTCAGTATCGTCGGCACCGACGGCGGCATCGACGACGAGATCGATGCCGTCAGGCACACCCACGGCTAGTGGGGCCGCCATGCCACGCCGTATCATGTCCGCCACGTCGACACCTGCGCCTGCGCCACGGCCCGCATCGACCCCAACAGCGACGTCAGCACCGACGACCGCATCGACGCCTGCCTCGACGAGCCCTCGGCCATTCACTGTCCTGACGCCTCCCCCAGGTCTGCTGGCGCGGGTGCCGTCTTCAGGCGCACCCTACGCTAGTGGGACCGCAATGTCATGTTATGACACGTCTGCCTCGTCGATTTCATCGTCTGCGGCACAGTCTGCATCGACGACAACATCGACGACAACATCGGTGCAGTCTGCTCAAGGCTGGCTCAAGGCCTGGTGGGGCGGGCAGGCCACTCAGTCCGAGTGGGGCTGTACCCGCTTAAATTCCCGATCGCACCTGTGCCCCCTTAAATTCCCGATCCCTCCACAGTCATCGACGACAGCAGCGAGGCCAGCACCGACGACAACCCCGACACCAGCAACGCCGACGTCAGCTCCCTCGCCTGCGCCTATGCCGGTACCTACGCCAGAGTTGCAGCCAGCATTGACGCCAGCTTCGACTGCTGCATTGACGCTAGCATCGACGACAGCACCTGCTACAGCGTCGACGCCAGCATTGACGACAGGGTCGGCCTCAGTATCGTCGGCACCGACGGCGGCATCGACGACGAGATCGATGCCGTCAGGCACACCCACGGCTATTGGGGCCGCCATGCCACGCCGTATCATGTCCGCCACGTCGACACCTACGCCTGCGCCACGGCCCGCATCGACCCCAACAGCGACGTCAGCACCGACGACCGCATCGACGCCTGCCTCGACGAGCCCTCGGCCATTCACTGTCCTGACGCCTCGCCCAGGGCCGCTGGCGCGGGTGCCGTCTTCAGGCGCACCCTACGCTAGTGGGACCGCCATGTCATGTCATGACACGTCTGCCTCGTCGATTTCATCGTCTGCGGCACAGTCTGCATCGACGACAACATCGACGACAGCATCGGTACAGTCTGCTCAAGGCTGGCTCAAGGCCTGGTGGGGCGGGCAGGCCACTCAGTCCGAGTGGGGCTGTACCCGCTTAAATTCCCGATCGCACCTGTACCCCCTTAAATTCCCGATCCCTCCACAGTCATCGACGACAGCACGGGCGGCAGCTGTGACGGCCGCATCGGCAGTGCCAGTTTTCGGGCGGCCGCCCACGGCGGCAGCCATGTCAGACTCGCCGGCGGCATCATCGTCTACGGTAACATGCGTACCACTGAACGTATCAGAGCAAATAGGTGGGACAAAATGCGTTGTACTTTTCAAGAGCGTGTCAGGGCAGTGCTGTGCACAGTACCCCATGGGCACCCACTGCGACACCTCGTGGGGCAACAACTACAGACCAGTGAGAACAGCCTCACAAGTAACACCTACGCCCACGACTACGGCGCCACCAACACCAGACCCGCACGCAGCTCCGACACCAGCGACAGCGCCGGCCTCGAGTGCAGCCGAGACGTCAGCACCAATGACAGCAGCTCCGACGCCAGCATCGGCAGTGTCAGCATCCACGCCTGCCCCCTGGACGGCGACGTCAGAGCCGAAGGCAGCACCGACGTCCCTGTCGACGCCCGCACCGACGCCAGCACTGACGACAGCTCTGACACCAGCACCTCCAGCGCCAGCGGCCGCCCCCACCACGCCGGCACCAAAGCCAGAGTCACAGGCAGCAGCGACGTCAGACCCGACACCCACCCCGACGTCAACAGTGAGGCCAGCACCGACGACAGCTCCGACGCCAGCACCGCCAGCGTCAGCACCCACGCCCACGCCTACGCGGGCACCA
The DNA here is from genome assembly GCA_963575745.1 of Prorocentrum cordatum. Taxonomy (NCBI): domain Eukaryota; class Dinophyceae; order Prorocentrales; family Prorocentraceae; genus Prorocentrum; species Prorocentrum cordatum. The sequence continues at coordinate 57,990 of CAUYUJ010016258.1, forward strand.
ACGTTGACACCAGCACCAACGCCGGCCCCGAGTGCAGCCGAGACGTCATCGCCGACGCCAACCCCCACGCCAACCCTGCCAGAGCCAGCACGCCCTAAGTCGTCCGCCGCGGCACCAAAGGTGGCACCCACGTCGGCATACACGGCAGCGTTCCTGGAGCGTGTGTGGTTGGAGGGCATCGAGTTGTACAACGTGGTGTCACTGTCCACGTGGGCCACCCTGTGCGCCACGTGCGTCATATACTACTTATTCATCGGCTTCCGCGACGAGTGGCGAAACCATCTTGACCGCACGGAGCGCCTACAGCGCGGCGGCGACGTCGACTGCAGACGCCCTCTAGGCCACCAGACGGCCGCCAAGGGCCGTCCTGTCATCAGCCCCCACACTGCCTCGAGCCTCGAGTCGACCCCCCCGCCAAAACCTGGTAGCACGCCAGCGGGGGCGGCTTCGGCCCCCTCGCATGGCACTACGCCTGCCATTCCTGTCATCGGCCCCCACACTGCCTCAAGCCTCGAGTCGACCCCACCGCCAAAACCTGGCAGCGCGCCAGCGAGGGCGGCTTCAGCCCTCTCGTGCATTACCACGCCTGCCATTCGTGTCACCGGTCCCCACGCTGCCTCGAGCCCTGGGGTGTCCTCCCCGCCACAACCTGGTAGCACGGCAGCGGGGCCGGCCTCAGCCGTCTCGCATGCTCACACGCCTGCCCTGGGTCCTGGCTCCCACGCAACCTCGAGTGTTAGCACCAGCACTCCCAGCACTAGCACTGTGACTGTACGGGAGCACCTCGAGCGTTACCTCGGACCACAACCAGCCACCATCGGTTACCTCCGAGCCGTCAACCGTCGCTTGGCAGCTCGGATCCCACCGCGGCTCCACGCCGGCACCGAGGTTATCGTACAAGGCCAGGTCCAAAACCCCATCAACGGCCTCCGAGGCATCGTACGAGGGCCGTCCAGGGAGTATCCAGGCCTCTGGACCGTCACGCTGCCTACTGGTGACATTGCCCACCTCCGCGGTCCCAGTTTGACCGTCCCAGCACCTCCGCTGCGCGCCGAGGTGCCGCCCACCAGTACAGGCATACTCACGAGGGCGCCAATCCAGGACCCCCAGCCTGGCCCCGCAGCGTACACAAGTTGCAGCAGTCTGGCGGCACGGCGTCCTGACGACACAGCGGCGGCACCCTGCAAGTCGGCCTCGCTGCCTGCCGCCAGCAGCCGCGATCAGACGGACAACACGGCTGGCCACGACGAAGGCCTCGGTGGCTCACGCGATGACGGTGACGAAGACGGCCTCTCCCTCGGGGTACAGGTCGAGATCACCGCACCGACCAGCCCTCTGCGTGGATACATCGGCACAACCATCGACTTGTCTGGCGACCGCGTCGTGGTCCAGTTCACCGGCGGTCTCACCGTCGGTTGGAGCCGCTCCGATGTGACTCGTGTTCGCAAAGGCCCAGGGCTTCAGCTGTCAGGCAGCACGCAGAAACTGATGCGGCGCCTCGACCAGTCGCCGCGCCCCTTCCCCGGGACTGCCCTGGAGCCCCTCCATGACATCCCGGAGGAGCCTGTCCCTGCTGACCTCCCGCCTGCCCCCTGGACGGCAACGTCAGAGCCGAAGGCAGCACCGACGTCCCTGTCGACGCCCGCACCGACGCCAGCACTGACGACAGCTCTGACACCAGCACCTCCAGCGCCAGCGGCCGCCCCCACCACGCCGGCACCAAAGCCAAAGTCACAGGCAGCAGCGACGTCAGACCCGACACCCACCCCGACGTCAACAGTGAGGCCAGCACCGACGACAGCTCCGACGCCAGCACCGCCAGCGTCACCACCCACGCCTGCGCCTACGCCGGTACCCACGCCAGAGTTGCAGCCAGCATCTACGCCAACTCCGCCGTCTGCATCGACGCTCGCTTCCATGGCAGCATCGTCCATAGCTTCGACACCAGCACTGCCAGCGGCAGCACCCACACCCACGCCTACGCGGGCACCAACGTTGACACCAGCACCAACGCCGGCACCGAGCGCAGCCGAGACGTCATCGCCGACGACAACTCTCACGCCAACCCTGCCAGATTCAGCACGCCCTGAGTCGTCCGCGGCGGCACCAAAGATGGCACCCACGTCGGCCTACACAGCAGCGTTCGTGGAGCGTGTGTGGTTGGAGGTCATCGGGTGGTACAACGTGGTGTCACCGTTCACGTGGGCCACCTTGTGCGCCACGTACGTCATGTACTACTTATTCACCGGCTCCCGCGACGAATGGCGGCGACGGAGCGCAGCTACAGCGCGGCGGCGACGCCGACAGCGCGGCGGCGACGTGGACCGCAGACGCCCTCTAGGCCACCAGACGGCCGCCCAGGGCCGCCCTGGCATCAGCCCCCACACTGCCTCGAGCCTCGAGCCGACCCCCCTGCCAAAACCTGGTAGCACGCCAGCGGGGGCGGCTTCAGCCCCCTCATATGGCACCACGCCTGCCACTCCTGTCATCGGCCCCCACACTGCCTCAAGCCTCGAGTCGACCCCCCCGCCAATACCTGGTAGCACGCCAGCGGGGGCGGCTTCAGCCCCCCCGCATGGCACCACGCCTGCCATTCCTGCCATCGGTCCCCACGCTGCCTTGAGCCCTGGGGTGACCTCCCCGCCACAACCTGGTAGCACGGCAGCAGGGATGCAGGACGCCGACCCTAGCGGCCGCAATCTCCAGGGTGCGGACACGCTGCGAGAGGTCGCGAACATGCTGTCGCACCTAAAGGAGCAGGACCTGCTCCAACGACTGGAGGCTGAGGAGCGCTCCGACAGGAGGAGGCTGAGGAGGCTGAGGGCCAAACGCAAGGCCGCAGCAGCCGCCGAGGGGGGCGGCGGGGACGCCGCGCAGGCCCAGGAGGAGCCACCCTACCAGGATGCTCCGGCTCCTGCGCTCCGCCGGGCCAAGCGGATCCTCTTGTCATGGGTGTTGGCCGCGTACCTACCGCCTCTTGTGGCGGTCCCCGACCGCCGCCCCGCTAGGCACACCCACTGGTTCCGCGAAGCTGGACCACAGTACGACGGACCGGAGACCAGTGTCAAACACTTTTGTCTAACAGCTCGGTTCCCCTTCACGCTCTACATTATGCGTAAGTGTGCACACGTCTTCTATCCCACTTAGTGGGATAACGGGTTTTTGCAATACATGCGTACAATCACTCACTCTGACTCTTTTCTGTTTTGTCAGAAACAAGGATGCCGCCACACAGTGTTCTGCCTGACGTGTCAGAAACAAGGATGCCGCCACACAGTGTCTCTGCCTGATGTGTCAGATACAACGTTGCCGCCACACAGTGTCTCTGCCTGATGTGTCAGAAACAACGATGCTGTCACGCAGTGTCTCCCCCCTGCCGGCACGAGCGGCGGCGTTCGCAATGGGTTCTCATCCACACCCTCATCCTGACCAGCGTGGTTCTGCCTCGCCCTCGCCGCATGTGCGCGTCCTGCCTTGCTCACCCGGGCGCTGTTCCCTGGTGTGCCGTGCCTGCTGGCGGGGGTGGCGGCTTCAGCCCCTCCCCACGCACTCGAGTCATCACGCCATGTCATGTCCGCCATGTCGTTGCGGGTGCATCCGCTGTGAGGGCCTCCACTGCACCCTTGCACTGTCTCTGCCTGTGCGCATGCTGGGCCATTCGGCTCCCAGCATGTGCACCTTTTCCTCTGCGCGTCTGGCGCCCCTCTGCCGTCCGCCGCCTGGCCGCGGACTCTGTCACTTTCGAGGTCCGCCAATGGGGGCTAAAGGTTAGCTGGCAGCGGCTGGTGCCGCTGTGCTGTCGGCTAGCTTTTGCCGCTCCTGTTGGGGTTCTCGGCCTGTGCGCACTGTGCTGGGCCATACGGCTCCCAGCTGGTGCACCTTTTCTCTTTTCGCCAGCCCGTGCGCCCGCGAGGCACCGCGGCCACGGGGCCTGGGCGTGGGGGCGGGGGGTGCCCCGTCTCTGCGCGCCGCGCTGCGGCCAAGCGCCCAACCGGCGGTCCGCCAAGCCGCCTTAGCCACGTTCTCACGTCGCCACTTGCGTTGGGGCCTTCTTCTTCACGCGGTCTGACAGGTGAGATCTTCATGGTCTGTCCGCCGTCTTTTGCTTCAGACGCATTGCGCCGGGGGAGGGGGCCTGTCGCCCGCCCTCGTATCTTAAGGCTGCACCGCCGCAAATAGTGTTTGGCGAGTTGTCGCACCGCAGTGCGCCTCGCGGACGGACCCTGGTCCGCCTACTTGTCCGATCTCTCTCTCTCTCTCTCTCTCTCTCTCTCTCTCTCTCTCTCTCTCTCTCTCTCTCTCTCTCTCTCTCTCTCTCTCTCTCTATCTCTCTCTCTCTCTCTCTCTCTCTCACTCTCTCTCTCTCTCTCTCTCTCTCTCTCTCTCTCTCTCTCTCTCTCTCTCTCTCTCTCTCTCTCTCTCTCTCTCTCTCTCTCTCTCTCTCTCTCTCTCTCTCTCCCCTCTCTCTCTCTCTCTCTCTCTCTCTCTCTCTCTCTCTCTCCTCTCTCTCTCTAGTCTCGGCTCGAGAGTGCTCTGCGCTCAGACCGCAGCCACGACGCGAAGCGCCCCGCCTCGGAGTCAGACTCCCAGGCCTCGCGAGACCGGAGGGGTCCCAGCAGGACCCTACTGATTCGCGTCACCTCTCCACACCAGAGTGCCCGCAGCAATGGCCCCCAAGAAGCCGGAGCGCCGTCGCTCTTCAAAGCAGCCTCCGAGCTCCCGCCCCCGCGCCCTGCTGCTGAAGGGTCCCTCCTTCAACGCAAGCAGGACTGCATCGCAGCGTTCAGGCAAGCGGGGTCTGACCGCCCCACGGCCGCCTATAACGGGCTAGCCGAACTGAACGCGGACGAGCTCCAGGCAAAGTACGACATGCACAAGTCCAACACGAAGAAGCTTGGCAGCGCCCTTATCCGCATGTGCGCCGCCAACCAGATCAGCTACACGCTCGACCACTACCAGCGCAGCAAGCCTAAGCGCACTGGCGGTGACACATCGCACCCACCATCGGGTTCCGCACGTCTTCAGGCTGCGGACACCCAATTCATTGCCTTGGACCCTGCCTTTTGGAAGGTCCCTGTTCTTGCCGAACCCACCTCGCCTGACGACGGCAAGACGTACAAGCCCAGCATCAGCCTCCACGACTTCGAGAGTGGCGAACGGCTGCTGCAACACCACCTCGGGCAGGGCAAGCGAGCCACGGGCCAGCTCGCGATTGCTGTCATGGGCCCGAAAAACGACAACTACGTCGGTACCGAGCTCGCCGTCCCCGTCCTGAAGCGCCACCCCAAGGCGCCCAAAGTGGTCCACACGCACGTCCCCGTGATCGTGTACCAGCTGGGCACCAAGGAGGTCGCCTGCACGGAAAAGGTAGCCGTCGCCACCATCGACCCCGCCGACCACGTCTGCTGGATTCGGGCGACCATACACGAGACCGAGGCCATTGCCGCAGTCCCCTCCATGCACCAGGCCTTCGAGGACCAGTTCTCGGGAGGTGCCCCCGTGAACGGTGGTCCACGCGCCAAGGGCCCCTTTCGAGGTGACTCCGCTCCACAGGACAAGGCGCGCCAAAAGCACAAGGAGTCCAAGAAAGACGCTCGCCGCCAGGAGCTCGATGGCCAGCTCCACGACACCTTCAAGGCCCTCTTCCACGGCAACTTTAAAGCCGTCACCATCCTCGAACCCTGCAAAAGCCTAGGCAGGTTTGGATCGGGCGTCGGAAAGAGGTCCCTGGCTGCCACCTTCGGCGTCAGTCTCCAAGCGGTCGACAAGGTCCTGGCGGGATCAGGGCAACTCGGTGCCACCTACGACCTCAGCAACGTAGGTGCAGACGAGCCCACCGCCGACAAGTATCAGACCGTGTGGTTCCCTGAGGACCAGCCCATCACGATGGCAGACGCGTTCCAGAAGTCGGTGGAGCTCAAGGCCCTGGGAGTCGTCAGGCACGGCAAGTCAGGCCTGCTGGGGATCCGTGTTCCGCGGGGGTCTGACGTCGCCAAGGCCGCCGCTGTCAGCATCCGCGGCTGCGAGGCCACCCTCGCCAAGACGCGCTACCGCATCACTGGCATTGCGTCACGCCACGCCACGCTGACCCAGCTCGCCAAGACTCTCACGGGCCCGTCCGTCAAATGGGACTGTGAGGTCTACCACACCGCCTGGGACCCAGCCACTGCGGGCCAGTTTGCCCTAGTGCGCGCCCATCGGCCCCCACTCACCTATACGGTGCAGGTCGCGGGGTGCTCCATCCCGTGGAGCATCGCCGAGGCCCCGCTGGCTGAGGTGGCGCCGAAGCGGGACAACGTTACCATCGTCACGCCTACCACCATCACAGAGCCTGCGACGCCGCCAGCCGGTGGTGGCGGCTTCAGCCCCGCCACCGGCACACTCCTCACCAAAGCGGCCCAGAGCCCCTACCTCCACGACCTCATGACTGCCACGCCCAAAGGCAAGGGCGTCGCACCGCTCCTGACCCCCAAGGAGGAGCCTTTAGCCAAGCGCCACCGATCCTCCAGCGGGAAACGAGACGCCACGCCGCCCGCAAGGCCACCCCGCGCCCCAGGCCGCAGCTCCTCTGCGCCCCCTCACGGCACGGACGGAGCCGCTGAACCGACGGCCGCCCCAGGACCAGGTGGCCACGACCCCTGGCTTGGCACGGCCGCGGCGGAAGGAGGGGGCCACACCGAAGACGCCGCTGCCACAGCCGCCGAAGTACCAGGTGACGTCGTTGACGTCGAGATCCTCTCATCAGGCGATGAATACAGCGAGGCCTCCCACGAACTCAACACCTTCGGCGAGCGCTTCGCATCGGCCTCTAAACCGCCCGATGCTGCCACGACCCGCATCCAGCACATGGAACAGCAGCACGAGCTACTAGCCACCACGGTGGATAACATGCAGATGCAGCTTGTGGGCGTTCTCTCCTCCCAGGCCACACTCACGGAGCACGTTTCAGGGCTGGGACGGGGGCTTGCCACCGTCGTCACCCAGCAACAAACGGCAACCGCCGACGCCGCTGCACTGCGCGGCGATATCCAGACCCTCCTCGGGCACCTCACGGGAGGCACCATCCACCTGCCACAAGCGGCCACTCTGGAAGTTAAGAAGGAGGAAGCCGCAGCGGCCGCCGAGCCCGCGGCAGCCTGCAGTGCGACCGACCAGCCAGGCCAGGCCACCCCAGGGACGGGGCCCCCAGGGGCCGACAAAGGCAAGGACAAGGGTCGGGCCACCCAGGACCCATATTGAAGGTGCCTCAGAGAGCCCGCCTCAGCCCTCCGAGGAAGCGCCTTCAGAGGCACCGCTCCCCTCTTCGCGTCGTATCTCTTTCTTGTTACCTCATGTCTGTTTTGGCAGCAGCACGCGCAAGCTCTCTGGTGTAGGGGCACCCGTAGTCTTGCAGGGGGCGTGATTGTAGCGATGTACATGAGCATTCAGGGGTGTATGAGGACGTGTGCTGCCACGCAGCTTTCGGCTCATCGCTCGCGCCGCCCGCCAGGCCTCGCCATCATGCGGCGCCTCGCCTGCGGCCTGGCCCTCCCCTCGCTGGCTGGAGCACACCCGTCTTCAGGCGGTGCGCCCCAGCACGGAGGAGAGGCTTTCCTGCGACATGCGGAGCGTAGGACGTACTTCTACCTTTACGATGACAGCATCTACAAATACGATCACAGCGCCATTTTGGACCCGATCGTGAACAGCACCGCCGCTGCTGGTCCGTGCGGCACCGGGCTGCTGGGCGCCCCCGCGAGCGCCTGGCCTGAGCAGCACCAGGGGCCCTGCCCCACGCGCTGCCCCCCTGGGACTTCGACGGCTACTACTATGCCTACGCCGAGTACCAGCACGTCTCCTACGAGCACGCCTTCGTCAACTACGTTTGCATCGCAGTCGACCGCCGATTTTGCCGCAGCTGAGCTGACTCCTGCGTCCTCCGGCCACGCCTCGCACCGCGTGCAAGTTCAGCTACGAGGGCTACCATCACTCAATGCGACGCCTGCGGTCGACCGTCGTACAGCATATCCTCGATGGCACCCTGTCTTCAGCTTGTCCTCGACCGTCGTGCAGCATATCCTCGACAGGACCGCTGGCAAGGCCCAGGCACGCAGTGGCGGCTTCAGCCCCGCTGCAGTGCCCTGGCTGCCACCGCCCCCGCATGACGTACACGGCCTGACTACCAGCAACACAGAGAGTCCCGCTTCCCCTCTGTGCGCCAGGGGTGAACCTGATGAGGATCCCGCCTTCTGGCACCTGATGAACATCCGAGCACGGCTCATCCCGTGCGCCGCGGCGTGGGCACCAGGTGAGGACCATCAGGACGTTTACTGGGCATGGCTCGAGGACTGCGTCCCGCACGTCCTGGCGACGCTCCATCTGCCACAGTACGACCACCTTTTCCAGGAGGACTCCGCGGAGAAAAACGACGCCCTGCGTCACCGCACCGCGTTCGACATGTGCGAGGATATCTGGCACAGAGCGGGCCCCGACAGACAGCGCACCAACCGCAACCTCACTCGTATTCAGGGCAGCCACGAGTACCCCACCCGCTACCTTGGCCTCCTTCTGGAATACCAGTGCGCGCGTGCCCAGCTCGTCGGCCCTGAAGCTTTCGCGGCACCACTGCCGCCATACCTCTCACGGGCCCACGCCTTGCTGCCAAGAGGCCTCCCTCCGCCCGACCAAGACGCCCTGGCGTATCTCGTGGATGTGATCCCGCACCACCCGCCAGACCTGCAGCCGCTTGTCGAGGCGGAGCTTGCCGCGGCATCGATGGAACCGCTAAACCTACCACCGCCCGCTGGCCCCCCCGCCCAAAACGCCACGTGTGACCAGCCCGCGGACGACGCTGGTCCGCTTCTGCTCCAGCACACAGCTGCCAGCGATATCAGCAACATATCCCTGGACTCGTTCCACGTGTCGGACGATAGCCAAAACGACTCCATCCACGACACGGAAACCCAGGACCCCGACGGCACGCCACCGCCAAGTGACGCTGCCCAGCGCGACCGTGACAGCGATCCCCACACAGGGCGCTCCCGGTCGCGCAGCAGTGCGCCCAACAACTCGGCCCAGGCCGACCCCAGCGCACAGCTCAGCGACGCCGAAGGTGTCACCGCCGCCGACGAGCCAGGCCATGCCACCGCACCGCCAGCTCCCACCAGCCCGCGCAGTGGCGGCTTCAGCCCCGCTGCAGCACTGGCTGGACCTGGGCGTCTTCAGACCTCAGGTGGCAGGACCCCGTCCCGCACCCTTGTCCGCCGAGCTAACTCGACTGACTCCAACTCCAGCCCCGTCGACCACTGGCAGGCTGGCCTCGACAACGATCCATCGAGGACGCGGACCCCGACGCCAGCGGTTCCCAAGAGGCCCCGCACAGCGCAGCGGCCTCTCGACGCTGCGGCTGTCTCATCTGCCTCTTCGCGGTCACGTACGCCATCTTGGTAGCCATGCCGTACCAGGACCAGATCGACGGGCACCTGCCGACACCGAGCCGAGACCCCAGCTACCGGCAGCGACGACGCCGTGAAGCTGCGGCACCAGGCCCAGCCGTGTCCACTACGCCCCGACGCACAATAGCATACGACGCCGCGACCGCCCTGTGGGGTCTTCTCAGGTGGACCAGCGCCAAACTCAGAGACACTGCCTCGGGCGGAGCCAGCGCAGTCGGGTCTGGCCTCTGGGGCGCCCTGAAATGGGCCAGCGGCAAACTCGGAGGTATCGCCACAGGCGGAGTGGTTTGCGGCCTCCTCCTGGTCGGCGCCAAGCTTCTCGCTCAAGGAGCCGTCGGACACGTAGGAGCCCGCATCTGTGCGCGCGTCCTGGACTCACCCACGGCCCAGTGGTGCCTCCGCTGCTGCCAACCGACCAGGAGCCCGCGCGATGAGGCCCCACACACGCTTCCGCGCACGCATCCCGACGACCCCGAGAGCCAGCACGTGCATCCCCTCCGACACCCGCTGCTACAGGAGCACTACGCCGCTGTAGTTGCCGCCGCAGTCGCCGATGTCACCACCGCCACCACCGCCGCCATCGCTGAAGTCACTGCCGCGGTATCGCGAGCCTCGTCTGTCACGCCACGGTCGACCAGCCCGTCCCCGCGAGACGGCCCCACAAGCGGCGCGGCCTCTGGCAACCCGCCGACTCACGAAGCCGCCGCAGCTCAGGCCACCGACGCCGAGGCAAGTGAAACACGTGAGCGCACCCTCGACGGCGACGGCGTGCACGGAGCGCCCGACGACGAAGCGGATGCAAGCAACGCCCGTGGTTCCTCTTCCGACATGGACACCCAACCACCACGACGGCGAGCACGCCACGCATCACCCGCCAGGCCCCAGGCGCCTTCAGGCCCTGGTACGCCCCACCCAGCCCTCTGGCCACCGACGCGCAACTTACGCAGCACCATCCAGCGCGACCCAGCGGTCCCCGTGCCGCCGACGAGCATCCTCACCTCCCTGTACCAGAACGGCTTTGCGCTTGGTAACAGTGGCGTGACCACGGAGGACATCGAAGACGCCCTGCGACTCTACGACCATCCTCGATACACCCATGACCCAACGCTCCAAGCGTTGGCGCCGTGGACCGACATCATGCAGAGGCCCCCGAACCGACTCACTTGGGTGCTGGAAGACTCGGGCGGGAACTCAGGCGAGACGATCTTCCCCTACCTCACGTGGGACCTCCGTGCTCCTACCACTGACACGCCCACGGTCTTCTGGCACGGGACCCGCGGCGACCTTGCGGCCCGTCTTGCTTTCAACGGAGGCCGCCTCCTGCCGGGCCCCCGCCGTGAAGCGAAGGGCCGAACCGCCACAAATGTCGACCGCGCGTACGTGGGTGTGCACCCGTCGCTGGCCGCGTGGTACGCGGTGCCGCCTCACCCGCCCCGCAGCCTCGAAGACGACGCCCTCGCCTGGGGACCCATCGCGCTCTGGATGTGCGAGGCTACCAAACCGCCGCGCGGTGAGAACTGGCACAACTTCGTGAACGGGGAGGCTCACGGAGCGCGCCTCATCTACCCACGGGTCCTGGGCCTCCTCATCCGCATGGACTGGTGTGCCCCCACCGAAGCTGCCTCCAGGTGCCGTGCCCTCCCGCACACCTGTGGCATGGGCGACTGCACGCACGCCCTCCACATTGCCGGCTTCGATCACCCAGACCTCCGCGAGGCGGCTGAAGCCCGCGACCAGGAAGGCAAAGATCTGGCGCCGGCTGGACACCGCGGCAGCGTGGCCACCGCCACAGGCACTATACTCGCCAGAGGCAGCGCGAGCATGGGCTACACAGCACTACGACACCGAAGCAGCCACCAGGGCCGACCCCAACCAGCCCCGTCCGCGTGCCTCGCTTCGCAAGCTCCAGCTGGACCCGCAGCCACTGATCGACCTGGTGTACACTGCCACGGCGCAGGCTGTACCCGAGCGGTGGCAGTCTGACGTACGAGCGCCGCGCCCCAGCGGCTCCAGCCCTGGGGCCGCGTCTGGCCCATCGCACACCTCTCAGCCAGGTGCCGCCTCGGGACACAGTCCAGACCGCTCACCGACGGCATCGGGAGCCGACGACCGCCGTGCGCCGTCCCTCATCAGCGCGGCCGCCGCCCTCGCCCGAGGCCATGCTCGCGCACGGCGCTCCGCCTCACGTTCGTCACGGCAGAGCGGCGGCAACTCCGCCTCTGACAGCAGCGACATCGATACGTGGGAGCACATCGAGACGGAAGAGGAGCCGACCGCCTACCACGTCCTCGCCTTCCACGTCCGCGATGTGCGGTCCCGTGTGAACGCCCCTGGCGTCGAGGTCTGGCTCGACCCAGGCGAGCATCACGATGGCGCCTACCTACCGTGGGGGGCGACCGTTGTGGGCCACCGCGTCACTGACCCTGCGGTTGCGGGTCGCGATGGCTGGGTCATCCTTCACCACGACCACGGCGACACTACCACCAGGCTCTGGGCACCGACCCAAGTCCACGTCAAGGCGGACGACACTTGGCGCACGGTCATGATCGCAGCGGACCTGGGGCCCCAGTGGATCCAGCGCCATGCTGACGACGCTCGCCTCCCCGCGGAGGCGGTCCGCACTACAGGCCAGTCCTGGTTCGCCGACGTCTGGCCTTTGTGGGATCGACCCCGACCCCACCCAGACGACGCAGTCACCGACGAGCAAGCGTTCCCGCCCCTACCAGGACGCTGGATTTGCCTACAGTGCCGATTCCAATGCTGCCAGTATTGTGCTGCCCGCCGCAACACGCAGCTCGGCACCTCGGGCCAACCGACGTGCCCGGACTGCTCCCTCAGCGGACTGCGTGCACCTATGGACTGGTCCACGGACTACTCTTGCAACAGCTGGACGTGCGTGTACAGCACCGACGACAGGGCCGCCGACACATGCTGCCTCTCCAGCAGATGCCCGCATCCGCCTCGTCCGCACAGCCTGTTCGACGTCCGTGCCACAGGGATGCCTCCGCACATCCTCGCCCGCCAATACGGCAACGCGCCAGCCCAGCACGACCTCATGGAGCCCCCCCGAGCGCCTTCAGGCCCCGGGGGGGGCCTCCGCAACCAGGCCAAGCAGGATACCAGGGCCAATGGTATCTACCACCGAGGCCGCGTCGCGTCCCCAAGCAGGGATTGCCCGACGGCACGAGGCGGCCACCAGGGTTCACAGGGACGGGGATGCCTGAAGACCCGTCTCCCGACCAACCGCTGTGGAAGGAAGGCTGCGTGCTCTTCGGCCCGCACCAGGCCCTCAAGGAGGATTTCATCTTCAACAAAGCGGTGCGCCGACCTTACTCCCTAGCCATCACCAACATGTACAGGGATCGTGTCACAGTCAGGACCGTCTGCGAGTCTATCGCCGAGCGCATCCACACTACCCGCACGCGCTGGCGGGATGTGGTACTGTACTGGGATGCCGAGGGCGGCCCTGGGCCTCAAGCTCTCGACTACGACATGCGCCTCTGTGACGCCATGGTGAGTCGTGCCACGACCGAAGCCGAGTTGAACCACGACCGCAACAACCGTGGTAGCTTCTGTCTCTATGGACCAGCGCACCAGCGGGCTGTGAACATCACGGTGCTCCCCGAGCCGCAGAACATTGACTTTGTGGAGCATGTACGGCGCTACTCACCTGACGGGGAGACTTACCCAGACCATGCCTTCGAGCACGTCTACCAGGGCTGGCGGCGGCCCGACGTGCCGCCCATCCTCCCCGACACCCGCCCGCTCTCGAGAGCCGACCAGCAGCGCTACCAGCAGCACCAGCAGCGCACCCAGCAGCGCGACCAACGCGACGCAGGTCAGCCGAGCACGCCACGCAACCGCTCTCCTGCGCGCGTCCCGACAGGCGACAGAGCGGTGTACGGCGGAGGCGCCGCCTACCACCGCGGCCCCATTGGTGCCAGGCCCGCGGCGGCAGGGGCAGCCGCGTCCAGTTACGGCCACGTCCCCCACGCCAGGGTGCACCCAGCGGTCGTCGGCTACCCGCGCGCACTCGCGCAGGCTCCCCCACGGGCCATCTCGCCCGCGCCAGGGTCCACGCGTGCCTGGGGCCATTACCCAGGCCGCCACGACAGCACCGCCAGCAACCAGTCCGCAGCGGCACCCCTTGCGGCTTCAGCCCAGGGGGCTGCATCAAGCCGCGGCAGGGGAGGGCGCCCCGAAGGATGGCGCGAGGCGAACGTGCGCGCCTGGCAACCGCGCCAACACACGCCCCCGCCAAACGTGGCCGCAGCGCAGCGCCCTGCCCAGGCAAAGCCCGCCCCCCCTGAGCGCGAGCGGCAGCCGCTCGTCCCGCTCGTCCTCACGCGCACCCAGGCACACCGCAGCGCCTCCCCGCGGCACAGCGAGGGTAGTGTCCACCGCGTCAGCCCCCGGCCTGACGCCGCCGACCCTGACCAGGCTGCAGCCTCGGCGGCGGGCGGCACAGGCGGCTCCCGCCCGCCCAGCCCAGCACCCAGCGCAGCGCCGATCCGTTCCCCCAGCAGGGCGGACTCTGCGCGCGCCAACGCCCAGGCGGCCTCGCCACGTGACCGCCACACGGGCGGGCGCGTCCCGCGCAGCCGGCCCAGCAGCCGCCACAGCTCGCGCAAGCCCCCTGGGAGTTCCACGAGCTCGCCGCCCCGCGAGACTCAGGCTGACGCCCAAGCCCCCGAGGTGATGCCACGTTTCGGTGCCGGCGCCAAAGACCCTACGAGGTCGACCTCGAGCCGACGCCGTCCACGGACCAGGAGCTGCCACCGCCCACCCGCGTCGTCGCCCCCGACGAGGCGCCGACCTTCGACCCCTTCAAGCACAAGTACTCCGTCAAGGACCTCGCGGCGGGCTTCGGCGGCGGCTAACCGCTGTCTCCTCAGAGCCACGGCGGCGCCCCCGCCACCTCTGCCGCTGCCGCGGCAGCGGCGGCCCCGCGTGGAGTCAGCCCTGTCCGCAACGCGAGCCTCACGGCAGCGGGCATGGACGAGGCTCAGCGCCAGGCCACCGACCGCGCCGCTCGCCACGCCCAGCTAGTGTCTGACGCGCTGGCAGGGCGTGCGCCGCCGCAGCCACAGGGCCCACCGCCCGAGGCGAGCGCGGAGGGCGCACACGAACAAGCTGTTCCAGCTGATGCTGCTCATCACGGCACTGACGGGGCGGGCGCGCCGCCACAGGACGGACCAGCGGCGTCGCGTGCGCAGTATTCGCGCGCGCGCTGCGCCGCTGCCGCGCCGCGCTGCCGCCGCTGGTTTGCTTTTGCTCTTGCGCTCGGCAGGATGGATCGAGGAGTCGCCTCCCTCTCCCCCTGCTGCCGTCTCACCTTTCCTCCCTCCGCCCCCCACGGTACAGGAGTGAGGAGGTTTTTTCGAGGCAGTTTTACCGATGTTTATGACCCCCCCCCGGCGCAGCGTCGACCATGCCTTGCCTACACTGTTGGCCCGACGGCGGCTTCAGCCCCGTCCAAGCCAATCTGCTGTGACGCTATGAGCTCCTACTGTGGCCAAGCCTCCTACCTGGGTGATGGCCAGGCCGCCCTCCACCGTGCGGGGCGTGCTAACCCCAGCTCCACCGACGGAGATGGGCCAGGTCGCTCCATCCACCTCGTCAGCCTCAACATCACGAGTCTTCCAGCGAACTGGCCAACCATTACCGCCCTAGGTGTCGACCACAACGCCGCAGTCATATCGCTGCAGGAGACCCGTCATGCCAAGCCTACCAGGCAAGCCATCGCCACCAACGCCGCCAATCCACACCACGGAGGATACCAGGCCAGTCTGGGACCTGACCTGGACCTGGCCCGTGCCCAGCGCAAAGCTGCTCACGGTGGCACGGACCACACGGTCGAGGGCAACACCGGCGCCTCGGGCGGGGTTGCCATCCTCTCTAAGGACGCCATCGTCGACTCCACCGTCGACGACATTGCGACCTGTATCGCCACCCTCAAGGCCAAGAAACGCTGGCACGAGGTCTTCCTCCCGCTCTGCACCCAGCACCGCCGCAGGCGGCGACGAAACAACCACGGTCCCGCTGGGATCTACATTGCGAGCCTCTACGGGGTCGCTGGAGGGGACAGCACCGATATATTTCGGCTTTCTGATTGCGCCGCCGCGAGGGTCGGCTCAGCCCCGTATTTCATTTGTATGGACGCCAACACGAACATCGACGACAATCCACACCTGCTGCACATGATGCAGCACGGATGGTCCAACGTCGCTGAAGGCACACCAGACCACACCATGCACACATATGGCAATATCCCTGACTGGGACCGCGTAACCAAGTGCCCCCGCACTTCGCGCATCGACTATGTCATCGCCAACCAAGCTGCGCGATCCCTTGTCACCGACTTCTGCTATCTGCGTGACTTGCCAACGAAGTCCCATGTTGGCCTGCAGGTCACACTCGACCTAAGCCGCCTCGATCACACGGCCCCACGCCTTTTGGCCCCCACGCCATACCCTCCAAGCGACGGAGCTCATGAGGACCACGAACTCCAGGCACTAGGGACCCACATCGCCGGACGATACCACGACCGCATGGAGCAGGCTGACGCACGCGACGATGTGGAACGCATGTTCGCCCTGGCAAACGAGGCCAGCCATGAGTACCATCTCACCCGGCTGCGGGCCCTGCCGCCCCCACCGCCAGACCACCCAAAAAAGAAGGCCCCTACCATGCACGGGCTCACACCCACGTTCGAGGAGCGACCCGCCGTCCCCCGCGCCTTTCCCACCTACGGAGCTTCCACGATTCACATGAACCGCCTTCGCAAGCTCCATCGGCAAATTTGCGAGCTTCGCTTCATCGGACTGCACCATCATATAGACTGCCGTGCTATCCCGCCGCACCTGGCGCAACGCATCGACTGCACGTGGGCCGCGGCCCGCCTTCTCTGCCACAAGCTGCGCCCCACGGCCCCCCTGGCCTTTCCTGACGCCTGGACCCCCGACGTGCCAACGCCACGCGGAGAGCAGCTCGATCGTCTGATCCAAAATCTAGACTCGGAGCTGGTGCGACGTGCAAACCGAGCCAAAGCCGAACGCATCAAGATCTGGTCTGAGGGCGTCCGCGAGCCAAGCGGGCGCAAGGCGGCCATATACGCACGGGCTGCCGACTGCTCGCCCACGGCGTACCTCCGCACGCCTACCACCCCCGACGATGCACAGCTCCACTGCGACATCACCGCCTTCCACCCTGACCAAGCTAGCGCGGACGACAGTGATGCCGACACCGACGCCGGCGGCTTCAGCCCCGGCGACGGTAGCTCGCCCGACGCGGACAACGACGATGGCCCCATTCGTGGCCCACTACCAGCCCAGGTTCCCGACGCCCTCCCCGCCAACGCTATCGTTGCCAACACCAAAGACATGCTCAAGCTCATGGTCGACACCTGGGAGCCCATCCTGGCCACGTACCGCGCTCGCGCGGGCCATGACGCCGAAGCTATGCCGACGTGGGCGGACTTCTACGACGAATACCGCCAAGAGCTGCCTACGCCATCACCAGCAGCCCCCTTCCACCTTACCGACGACCAACTCATCCACTTCATTCGCCCCGTTCACCGCGCCGCGCGGGGGGACTCGACGGCTGGGCGACCAAGGAGGCAAAGGAGTTGCCCGACGACATCCTTCGCCTCTTCGCCAGCGTCTTACGTGCTATGCAACGCACTGGCACCATCCCCGAGCCCCTCCTGCACGTGCCAAACCCGTGCCTCCGACAAGGCCGAGGGGAACTCCCGACGGACCAACGGCTTCTCTCGGTTCTTTCCGTGTGGATGTATGCGTGGGAGGCGCCGGCCTACCGTAGCCTCACGACCTGGCGGCAAGGATGGACCCATGCCACGAGCTTCGGAGCCGTTCCCAAAGCCACCATCGGGGATGTCAGCACTTCTCTCGCCCTGCGCATCGAACACGCCAGGACTTTACTCCTCCCCTTAGCTGGAGCAGCCCTTGACCGACAGAAGTGCTTCGACTACCTCATCACGGACATCTGTCTAAACCTTGCGCTGCACGCGGGGTGCCCACAAGACATCGTTACTGTCCTCCGAAACTTCTACAGACACCACAAACGCTACATCCGCATGAACGGAGCGTACTCCAGGGACCTGGCCAGGACAAACGGTCACCTCCAGGGCAGCTCGTGGTCCCTGGATGACATCAAGCTGCTCATGTGCGTGTGGACAAAGAGGCAGCACCGATACGTTCCTCGATCACTCAGCACAACCTTCGTTGACGACAGCAACTCCACTACCCACACCGCTCCTGAGCTGCAGAAATCTCTCGACGAAACCGCCAAGTTGGACCGATTCTCCGGTCAACGCATTCACCCTGGTAAAGTGGCAGGGTGGGCGCTCACCGATGAGCTGCACGCCGCCGTCACCCAGCTCACACTGGCGGATCGACCCCTCCGAGTGGTCGATTCCTTCAAGCTCGTCGGGAGTTACATCAACGCCGAGGCAGCACCGGCTCCAGCCGCGCTTAACCTCACGGCCACCGCAGACGCCCGTGTGCGGAGGGCGACTATCCGCCTGCCGCGCATTGGCAAGCTCCGTCGCCGATGCTTATCAAGGCGCGGCACGCCCGATCCCTGGCCGCCAGCGTCTGCACCACGGGCACCGACATCCAAGCACCATCAGGCCCAGCCAAGACTGCCTACAACCACGCCCTCAAGGCGGCTATCCGCCCCAAGGGGAACAAGTGGGTCGAGTTCTGGAATCTCATGGCCGTGTGCGTGCCGGGACACGCCCTTGAGATCGACGCCATCACGCAGCGTGAAGCATTCCTGTGCCTGCGGCGTCAGGTTAACCGCGACGTCACACTCTGCGGGCTCGCCAGAGACCTCCAACACACGTCCAGACCCTGTTTGGTGGAGGACCCGTCGGGCGACTCGTCCAGTCGCTCCAGCAGCTCCGATGGACCTGGCCCACATTTGGCATCATGTACGATGACTGGGGCTGCCCGATCAGCTGGCTGAATCTACCCCGAAACGCCTTCCTGCACATGCTGCGGGCCTCACAACGCAGGGCATTTCTGCGGAAGATCAAGCCACGGCGACACGACCTTGGCTACCTCGCCTCGGTCAGACAGGGCCTTGACCTCTTCGCCAGCACGTGGCTCGCGCGAACCAAAGGAGCAGCCAAATGCACTGCCTGGCAGCTGGCGCTCCTCTTGAACTACCTGTCGGGCGGGGACCACACCCAACAGCGACGATCCCGATCCAACACGTCGGCAGACCCCAGCCCCATGTGCCGCTACTGCGACGAGGAAGAGGAAACTCAGGAGCACACTGTCCGTGACTGCAAGTGCTGGGCCCGAGAAAGACTCCCTCTCACCACCCTCATCAGTGACGACCAGTGGGCCCGTCTTCCGCCGCACACAAGACACTGCGGGCTCTTCGACGAAGACCCAGCCCTCCTCGACCTGCAGGCCGGCCTCGCGAGGGACCCGCTGCCACAGCCCATCCCGCGGCCCCCCCCTGAGGGTGATCCTGCGGCTTCAGCCCAGGACACCTACACCACCTACCTTGACAACGACACTGGATGGACATGGGTCTATGCTGCCACGGACGGTGCGTGCACCAACCAAGCCATCCCACTCCTAGCACGAGCGGGCTACGGCGTCTACTACTGCATCGACCACCGCATGAACTACAGTGCACGCGTTCACGGCCTAACGCAGAACGCCCAGGTTGCGGAGACCCTTGCCATCGTCCACCTTACGGCGTGTGCCGAACGGCCCGTGCACGTCTTCGTGGACAACCAGGCGGTGGGCGATGGGTTCCAAAGCATCATCGACGGACATCCAGCGCCGCAGGGCACGCACGCGGAGCTCTGGGCAATGATTCACCGATGTGTCATGGCCAAGCCCGACATGTTTCGCGTCGAAAAAGTCGCCATCCACCTGGGAGACCTGGGCATCGACCTTGGGCTCATCGGGCCCATCGCGGAGGAGTTCAACCGTCAGGCCGACGCCCTTGCCACAGCGGCGGCACGCACGCACAACCTCTCCGACGACATCGTTGAAGCTGCCAAAACACGACATCGCCAAGCGACCGTGCTCCACGGGGTCGCTGTCGCCATCTACGAGCGCAGACACCGTACTCTGCCACTCCCACACCGCAGGGCTGGGTTTACAGCGGCTGAACTCAGCAAAATGGAACCAAACCCCCTGCTGTCGGACCAGGCACCACCTGCGGCTGGACCAGACATCCCGCAGAACCCTGACGAGCTCTGGGCCGAGGCACAACGGGCGATGTACGACGAACAGGAGGACGACCCGTTCGGCTTCGGCGGGGGACTAGACTTCCTGGGCGACGGGCCAGCCAGCGCCAACCCTGCCCCGTCGGGCATCCGCACGACGCCCACCTCGACTCCGCCACCGAGAGCGGCACCGCACCCACACGATGACGTCGCTCACCTCCAAGACGCCGACGAGGACTTTCATGACCCCCTCGGATTGGGTGACAGCATAGACGACGTCCCGCCGACACCCCACGCTGCCGACGATGCCGCTTCATCGAGTCGCCACCCGGTCACGCGGCCGACCTCTGAGCCCTCGCGCGGCATCATGATTGGTCCCTCCGTGCCACCAACCCCGTCCCCCCACCAGCGCCAGCCCGCGGGGGCGGCTTCAGCCCCCCCGCAGGGCACTGAGCCAGTCAGGCCGTCGCGCCCCGTCCACGCTCCTACTGTTGCAGGCTGCGAGGCTGCGGCTCCTCCGTCCTCATGGTGCGTGGCCCCAGCGGCTTCAGCCCTGGGACCGCGCGACACCCTCCAGTCGCCTCGCCACGGCGACGGCCGCCAGCGCACGGACCGCCGCACTGCGCTGGTCCACCACCTGGCCAGGCGCACCGATGACCTCGTCCCCGCCGCGAGGCCTGCGGCCGCGGGAACAGAGCAGCCGCCCCGCACCGACCGCGAAGCCGAGCTGTCCCAGTCTATGGCCGCTCTCCAGCAGAGGTGCGCAGCTCTCGCCGCCGACCTTGCCGCTGCCCAAGCCCGTCAAGGCCCTTTGCTCCAGCGCCTCCACCGCGCCGGTCGTGCCTTCGCCGAGCTGCTTACACCCCCGCCCGATGGTGCTGCGCCGCCACTCACCCTCATGCTATGCTGTCATCGCTCCGCGACGCTCCGCCTGGAGCCCCGCGCTAATCTCCGCCATTCTGCCTGCCCGTGTGCACGCGTGGCCCCGCGTCCACGGTGTCAGGGCGTGGGGGCGGGGGGTGCCCCGTCCCTGCGCGCCGCGCTGCGGCCCAGCGCCCAACTGGCGGTCTGCCAAGCCGCCTAGCCACGTGTCCGCACGTCGCCTTTCTTGTTGGGGCCTTCTTCGTCACGCGGTCTGACACGTGAGATCTTCACAGTCTGTCCGCCGTCCGTAGCTTCAGACGCAATGCGCCGGGGGGGGGGGTCTCTGCCCGCCCTCGTATCCTAAGGCTGCACCGCCGCCAATAGTGTTTTGCGGGTTGTCGCACCGCAGTGCGCCTCGCGGACGGACCCTGGTCCGCCTACTTGTCCGGTCTCTCTCTCTCTCTCTCTCTCTCTCTCGCTCTCTCTCGCTCTCTCTCGCTCTCTCTCGCTCTCTCTCGCTCTCTCATCTCTCTCTCTCTCTTCTCTCCTCTCTTTTTCTCTCTCTCTCTCTCTCTCTCTCTCTCTCTCTCTCTCTCTCTCTCTCTCTCTCTCTCTCTCTCTCTCTCTCTCCTCTCTCTCTCTCTCTCTCTCTCTCTCTCTCTCTCTCTAGTCTCGGCTCGAGAGTGCCCTGCACTCAGACCGCAGCCGCGACGCGAAGCGCCCCGCCTCGGAGTCAGACTCCCAGGCCTCGCGAGACCGGAGGGGTCCCAGCAGGACCCTACTGATTCGCGTCACCTCTCTCCCCACCAGAGCGCCCGCCGCAATGGCCCCCGGTAAGCCGGAGCGCCGTCGCTCTTCCAAGCAGCCGCCGAGCTCACGTCCTGCTGCCGAAGGGTCTCTCCTCCAACGCAAGCAGGACTGCATCGCAGCTTTCAAGCAAGCGGGGTCCGACCGCCCCACGGCCGCATACAACGGGCTTGCCGAGCTGAACGCGGACGAGCTTCAGGCCACGTACGACATGCACAAGACCAACACAAAGAAGCTCGGCAGTGCCTTGATCCGCATGTGTGCCGCCAACCAGATCAGCTACACGCTGGATCACCACCAGCGCAGCAAGCCTAAGCGCATTGGTGGTGACACATCACACCCACCAGCTGCGTCCGCACGTCTTCAGGCTGCGGACGCCCAATTCATTGCCTTGGACCCGGCCTTCTGGAAGGTCCCAGTCCTGGCCGAACCCACATCACTTGACGACGGCAAGACGTACAAGCCCAGTATCAGCCTCCACGACTACGAGAGCGGAGAACGGCTGCTGCAACACCACCTCGTGCAGGGTAAGCGTACCACGGGTCAGCTTGCGATTGCTGTCATGGGCCCAAAAAACGATAACTACGTCGGTACCGAGCTCGCCGTCCCCGTGCTGAAGCGTCACCCCAAGGCGCCCAAAGTGGTCCACACGCACGTCCCCGTGACCGTGTACCAGCTGGGCACCAAGGAAGTCGCCTGCACGGAAAAAGTAGCCGTCGCCACCATCGACCCTGCCGACCACGTATGCTGGATTCGGGTGACCATACATGAAACCGAGGCCATCGCCGCAGTCCCGTCCATGCATCAGGCCTTCGAGGACCAGTTCTCGGGAGGTGCCCCCGTGAACGGTGGTCCACGCGCCAAGGGTCCTTTCCGAAGGGACTCCGCCCCACAGGACAAGGCGCGCCAAAACCAAAAGCACAGGGAGTCCAAGAAAGACGCTCGCCGCCAGGAGCTCGATAGTCAGCTCCAGGACACCTTCAAGGCCCTCTTCCACGGCAACTTTAAAGCCGTCACCATCCTCGAACCCTGCAAAAGCCTAGGCAGGTATGGATCGGGCGTCGGAAAGAGGTCCCTGGCTGCCACCTTCGGCGTCAGTCTTCAAGCGGTTGACAAGGTCTTGGCGGGTTCAGGGCAACTCGGCGCCACCTACGACCTCAGCAACGTAGGTGCTGACGAGCCCACTGCAGACAAGTACCAGACCGTGTGGTTCCCTGAGGACCAGCCCATCACGATGGCAGATGCGTTCCAGAAGTCGGTGGACTTCAAGGCCCTAGGAGTCGTCAGGCACGGCAAGTCAGGCTTATTGGGGATCCGTGTTGCACGAGGGTCAGACGCCGCCAAGGCTGCTGCCGTCAGCATCCGTGGCTGCGAAGCCACCCTCGCCAAGACGCGATACCGCATCACTGGCATTGCGGCACGCCACGCCACGCTGACCCAGCTTGCTAAGACTCTCACGGGCCCGTCCGTCAAATGGGACTGCGAGGTCTACCACACCGCCTGGGACCCAGCCACTTCGGCTCAGTTTGCCTTAGTGCGCGCCCATCGTCCCCCACCCACATATACGGTACAGGTCGCAGGGTGCCCCATCCCGTGGAGCATCACCGAGGCCCCGTTGGCTGAGGTGGTGCCGAAGAGGGACAACGTCACCATTGTCACCCCTACCACTATCACAGAGCCTGTGACGCCGCCAGCCCGTGGTGGCGGCTTCAGCCCCGCCACGGGCACACTCCTAACCAAAGCGGCCCAGAGCCCTTACCTCCACGACCTCATGACTGCCACGCCCAAAGGCAAGGGCGTCGCACCGCTCCTGATCCCCAAGGAGGAGCCTTTAGCCAAGCGCCACCGATCCTCCAGTGGGAAACGCGACGCCACGCCGCACGCAAGATCACACGGCGCCCCAGGCCGCAGCTCCTCTGCACCCCCGCACGGCACGGATGGAGCTGCCGAGCAGACGGCCGTCCAAGGACCAGGTGGCCATGACCCGCAACTTGGCACGGTGGCGGCTGAAGGCGGGGGCCACACGGATGGGGACGCTGCCACAGCCGCCGAGGTACCAGGCGACGCTGACGACGTCGAGATCCTCTCATCAGGGGATGAATTCAGCGTGGCATCTCGCGAACTGAACACCCTCGGCGAACGCTTCGCAACGGCCCCTAAACTGTCAGATGCCGCCACGACCCGCATCCAACACATGGAACAACAGCACGAGCTGCTTGCCAACACGGTGGATAACATGCAGGTTCAGCTTGCGGGCGTTCTCTCATCCCAGGCCACACTCACGGAGCACGTTTCAGGTTTGGAACGAGGGCTTGCCACCGTCGTCACCCAGCAACAGACGGCAACTACCGAAGCTGCTGCACTGCGTGGCGACATCCAGGCCCTCCTCGGGCACCTCACGGGGGGCACCATCCACCTGCCACAGGTGGCCACTCTCGAAACAAAAAAGGAGGAAGCTGCTTCAGTTGCCGACCCCGTGGCTGTCTGCGGGTGGATTGACCAGCCTGGCCATGTCACCCCAGGGACGGGGCCCCCAGGGGCTGACAAAGGCAAAGACAAGGGTCGGGTCACTCAGGAACCCTATTGAAGGTGCCTCAGAGAGCCTGCCTCAGCCCTCCGAGGAAGCGCCTTCAGAGGCATCTCTTCTCTCTTCGCGTCGTATCTCTTTCTTGTCATATCATGTCAGTTTTGGCAGCAGCACGAGCAAGCTATCTGGTGTAGGGACACCTGCCATCTTGCTGTGGGTGTGTTTGTTGCAATGTACATGAGCATGCAGGGGTATCTGAGGATGCGTGCTGACATGCAGCTTTTGGCTCATCGCTCGCGCCGCCCGCCAGGCCTCGCCATCATGTGGTGCCTTGCCTGCAGCCTGGCCCTCCCCTCGCTCGCTGGAGCACACCCGTCTTCAGGCGGTGCGCCCCAGCATGGAGGTGAGGTCTTCCTGCGACGCGCTGAACGTGGGACCCCTTTCTACCTCTACGATGACAGCATCTACAAGTACGATCACTGCACCATTTTGGACCCGATCGTGAACAGCACCGTAGCCGCGGGTCCGTGCGGCAACGGACCGCTGGGCGCCACCGTGAGCGCATACACGCCCTTGTCAACTACGACACATGCATCGAAATCCACTCCCAGCGTGGCCTCGACTGCGGTGCAGCAGATCCTTGACGGGGACGTTGATTTAGGCCAGGCACACAGTGGCGGCTTCAGCCCCGCTGTCGTGCCCCGCTATTGCCCCACGGGTCTCACCACCCCCCTGTGCGCTAGGGGCGAACCCGAGGAGGACCCTGCTTTCTGGCACCTGATGATGATCCGCGCCCGGCTCATACCGTGTGCTGCGGCGTGGGCACCAGGTGAGGACCACCAGGACGTGTTCTGGGCATGGCTCGAGGACTGCGTCCCGTACATCCTGGCGACGCTCCATCTGCCACAGTACGATCACCTCTTTCAGGAGGATTCTGACGACACAACCGACGCCCTGCGTCAGCGCACCGCGGTCGACATGTGCGAGGAAATCTGGCACAGAGCGGGCCCCGACAGACAGCGCACCAACCGCAACCTCACTCGTATCCAGAGCAGCCGCGAGTACGCCACCCGCTACTTTGGCCTCCTTCTGGAATACCAGGGCGCTCGTGCCACGCTCGTCGGTCCTGAGGCTTTCACGGCACCTTTGCCGCCATACCTCTCACGGGCCCATGCTTTGCTGCCAAGAGGCCTCCCTCCACCCGACCAAGACGCCATGGCGTACCTCGCCGACGTGATCCTGCACCAACCGCCAGACATGCTGCCGCTCGTCGAGGCGGAGCTCGCCGCGGCGCCGATGGACGGCACCGATCAGGCCGCAGATGATCCCGTATCATGGCTGCTACAGCACATCGCGGCCAGCGATATCGGCAACATATCCATGGACTCGTTCCACGCGTCGGACGATAGCCAGGACGGCATCGATACCCAGGATCGAGACGGCACGACACCACCAGGCGACTCGGCCCAGCGTGACCGCGACAGTGAACCCTACTTAGGGCACACCTCGTTGCACAGCAGTCCGCCCCACAACTCAGCTCAGGCCGACCCCGGCGCACAGCTCAACGACGCTGAAGGCGTCACTGCCGCCGACGCGACAAGCCATTCCACTGCATCGCCAGCTCATGCCAGCCCGTGCAGTGGCGGCTTCAGCCCCGCTGCAGCACTGGCTAGACCTGGACATCCCCAGACCGCAGGTGGCAACACCACGCCCTTCACCTCTGTACACCGTGACAACGCGACTGACTCCAACCCCAGTGTCATTGGCCTCTGGCAGGCCGACATCGACAACGACCCCATCGATGATGAGTACCCAGATGCCAGCGGTTCCCACGAGCCCCAGCACAGCGCAGCGGCATCAAGACATTGTGGCTGCCTCATCTGCCTCTTTGTGGCCACGTACGCCATCGCGATAGCAATGCCGTACAAGGACCAGATCGATGGGTACTTGCCGACACCGAGCCGAGACCCCAGCTACCGACAACGACGACGACGCAAAGCGACGGCACCAGGCCCATCGGTGTCCACCACATCCCGACGCAAAACGACATACAATGTCACGTCCACATTGTGGGCCACTCTCAAATGGACCAGCGTCAAACTCAGAGATAGCGTCTCGGGCGGAGCCACTGCAGTCGGGGTCGGCCTCGGGGGTGTCCTGAAATGGGCCAGCGGCAAGCTAGGGGCTATTGCCACGGGTGGAGTCGTGTGTGGTCTTCTACTCGTCGGTGCCAAACTTCTTGCCCAGGGAGCTGTCGGACACGTAGGAGCCCGCATCTGTGCGCGGGCCCTGGACTCATCCACAGCCCAGTGGTGCCTCCGCTGTTGCCAACCGAGCAGGAGGCCGCGTGATGAGGCCACATACAAAATGCCGTGCACGCTCGCCGACGAACACGACGACCAGCATGTGCACGCACTCCGACATCCGCTGCTGCAGGAACACTACGCCGCAGCAGTTGCCGCCGCAGTCGCCGATGTCACTACCGCCACCACCGCCGCCATCGTCGAAGTCACTGCCGCCGTATCGCGAGCCTCGTCTGTCACACCAAGATCGACCAGCCCGTCTCCACGAGACGGCTCCAAGAGCGGCGCGGCATTCGGTAACCTACCGACTAACGAGGATGCCACAGCACACGGCAGCGACACCGAGGCAAGGGAAACGCGTGAGCGCACCCACGATAGCCCGTGGTCCATCTTCCGACATGCTGATGCTCGTGGTTCCTCCCCCGACGCGGACACCCAACCACCACGACGGCGAGCACGCTATGCATCACCCGACAGGCCCCAGGCGCCTTCAGGCCCTGGTATGCCTTACACAGCCCTCAAGCCACCGACACGCAACTTACGCAACACTATCCAGCGCGACCCAGCGGTCCCCGTGCCGCCGAAGAGCATACTTAACGCCCTGTATCAAAACGGCTTTGCGCTAGGTAACAGTGGCGTGTCTACAGAGGACATCAAAGACGCTCTGCGACTCCACGACCATCCTCGATTTACTCATGATCCAACACTCCAAGCGCTGGGGCCGTGGACGGACATCATGCAGAGGCCACCGAACCGCCTCACTTGGGTGCTGGAAGACTCGGGCGGGAACTCAGGCGAGACAATCTTCCCATACCTCACGTGGGACCTCCGCCAACCCACCACCGACGCGCCCACTGTCTTCTGGCATGGGACCCGCGGCGACCTTGCGGCCCGTCTTGCTGCCAGTGGAGGGCACCTCTTGCCAGGTCCCCGCCGTGAAGCGAAGGGCCGAACTGGCACCAACGTTGGCCGCACGTACGCGAGCGTGCACCCTTCGCTGGCCGCGTGGTACGCAATGCCGCCCCACCCGCCCTACAGTCTTGAAGACGACACCCTCGCGTGGGGACCCATCGCACTCTGGATGTGCGAGGCCACCCAACCACCGCGCGGGGAAAACAGGCACAACTACGTGAAAGGGGAGGCCCACGGAGCGCGCCTCATTTACCCTCGGGTCCTGAGCCTCCTCATCCGCATGGACTGGTGTGCCCCCACAGAAGCTGCTTCCAGTTGCCGTGCCCTACCACACGCCTATGGCATGGGCGACTGCGCGCACGCCCTTCACATCGCTGGCTACGATCATCCAGATCTCCGTGAGGCGGCTGAAGCTCACGACCAGGAAGCTAGCACCAGGCGCAGACCAGCCATCGCGGCAGCGTGGCCACCGCCGCAGACACTATACTCGCCAGAGGCAGCGCGAGTATGGGCCAAACAGCACTACGACACGGAAGCAGCCACCAGGGATGACCCTAACCAGCCCCGCCCACGCGTCTCGCTTCACATGCTCCAGCTGGACCCGAAACCACTCATCGACCTGGTGTACACTGGCTTGCAAGCTGTCCCCGTGCGGGGGCACCCTGACGCACGCGGGTCGCGCCCCAGCGGCTCCAGCCCTGGGGCCGCGTCGGGCCCACCACGCACGTACAAGTCAGGCACAGCCCTGGCGCACAGTCCAGACCGCTCATCGACGTCATCAGGAGCCGACGAACGCCGTACGCCTTCCCTCATCAGCGCGGCCGCCGCCCTCGCCCGAGGCCGTGCCCGCCCACGGCGATCTGCCTCTCGCTCGTCACGACAGAGTGGCGGAAACTCCACCTCAGACAACAGTGGCATCGAGACGTGGGAGCACATTGTGACGGAAGAGGAGCCGACTGCCTACCACGTCCTCGCCTACCACGTCCGTGATGTGCGGACCCGTGTCAATGCCCCTGGCATCGAGGTCTGGCTTGACCCTGGTGATCACCACGACGGTGCCTACTTACCGTGGGGGACGACAGTCATGGGCCACCGCGTTATTGACCCTGCGGTGGCGGGGCGGGACGGCTGGGTCATCCTCCACCACGACCACGGCGACACCACTACTAAGCTCTGGGCACCGACCCAAGTCCACGTCAAAGCGGACGACACCTGGCGCACCGTCATGGTACCAGCGGACATGGGGCCCCAGTGGATCAGGTGCCATGCCGAGGACGCTCGCCTCCCCGCCGAGGTTGTCCGCACTACAGGCCAATCCTGGTTTGCTGACGTCTGGCCCTTGTGGGATCGCCCGCGACCCCACCCAGACGACCCAGGCACAAACGAGCATGCGCTCCCGCCTCTACCAGGACGCTGGTCTTGCCTACAGTGTCGATTCCAATGCTGTCAGTACTGTGCGGCTCGCCGCAACACGCAGCTCGGCACCTCGGGCCAACCAACGTGCCCAGACTGCGCCCGCAGCGGACTGCGTACACTCATGGACTGGTCCACGGACTACTCGTGCAACAGTTGGACGTGTGCATACAGCACCAACAACAGGGACTCCGACACATGCTGCCTGTCCAGCAGGTGCCCCCATCCCCCCAGTCCACACAGCCTGCTCGACGTCCGTGCCACAGGGATGCCGCCGCACATCCTTGCCCGACAATTCGGCAACGCGCCAGCCCTCCACGATCTTAAGGAACCCCCCCGAGCGCCTTCAGGCCCCGGGGGGGAACCTCCACAACCAGGGCAAGCAGGTTACCAGGGTCAATGGTACTTCCCACCGCAGCCGCGGCGCGTCCCCAGGCAGGGACTGCCTGACGGCACAAGGCGGCCACCTGGATTCACAGGAACGGGGATGCCCGAAGAACCTTCCCCCGACCAACCGCTTTGGAGGGAAGGCTACGTGCTCTTCAGTCCCCACCAGGCCCTCAAGGAGGAATTCACCTTCAACAAGACGGTCCGCCGACCCTACTCCCTAGCCATCACCAACATGTACAGGGACCGTGTCACGGTCAGGACCGTCTGCGAGTCGATCGCCGAGCGCATCCACACTACCCGCACCCGCTGGCGAGATGTGGTACTGTACTGGGACGCCGAGGGTGGTCCTGGGCCTCAAGCCCTCGACTACGACATGCGACTCTGCGACGCCATGGTGAGCCGTGCCACGACCGAAGCCGAGCTAAACCACGACCGCAGCAACCGTGGTAGTTTCTGCCTCTATGGACCAGCGCACCAGCGAGCCGTCAACATCACGGCGATCTCCGAGCCGCAGAACATCGACTACATGGAGCATGTGCGGCGATACTCACCCGTAGGGGGGACCTACCCTGACCACGCCTTCGAGCACGTCTATCGGGGCTGGCAGCGGCCCGACGTGCCCACCATCCTCCCCGACACCCGTCCCCTCTCGAGAGCCGACTGGCAGCGACACCAACAGCACCAGCAGCGCATTCAGCAGCGGGACCAACGTGACGCAGGACAGCAGGGCACGCCACGCTACCGCTCCCCCGCGCGAGTCCCGACAGGCGGTAACACGGCCTACGACGGGGTTGCCGCCTACTACCGTGGCCCCATAGGTGCCAGGCCCGCGGCTGCTGGAGCAGCCGCCTCCAGCTACGGCCACGCCCCCCACGCCAGGGTACACCCAGCGGTCATCGGCTACCCGCGTGCACCCGTGCAGGCCCTCCCAAGGGCCACCTCGCCAGTGCCAGGGTCCACGCGCGCCTGGGGCCTTTACTCAGGCCGACATGATGGCACCTCCAGCAACCAGCCCGCAGTGATAACCCCTGCGGCTTCAGCCCAGGGGGCTGCAACAAACCGTGGCAGGGCTGGGCGCCCCGAAGGATGGCGTGATGCGAACGTGCGCGCTTGGCAACCGCGCCAACACACGCCCCCGCCAAACGTGGCTGCAGCACTGCGCCCTGCCCAGGCAAAACCTGCCCCACCTGAGCGGGAGAGGCAGCCGCTTACCCCGCTCGTCCTCACGCACATCCAGGCGCATCACAGCGCCTCCCCGCGGCACAGCGAGGGAAGCGCCCACCACGTCAGCCCCCGCCCCGACGCTGTCGACCCCGACCAGGCCACAGCCACGGCGGAGGGCGGCACAAGCGCCTCTCGCCAGCCCAGCCCATCACCCTGCGCGGCGCCGATCCGATCCCCGAGCAGGGCGGATTCCGAGCGCGCTAATGCCCAGGCGACCTCGCCACGCGACCGCCACACGGGCGGGCGCGTCCCGCGCAGCAGGACCTGCAGCCGCCACAGTTCACGCAAGGCCCCAGGGAGCTCCACGAGCTCGCCGCCTCGCGAGTCTCAGGCTGATGGCCGAGCCCCCGAAGTGGTGCCACGCTTCGGAGCCAGCGTCATCGAACCTGGCCAGGTCGACCTCGAGCCGACGCCGTCCACGGACCACGAGCCGCCGCTGCCCACCCGCGTGATCGCCCCCATCGACGAGGCGCCAACCTTCGACCCGTTCAAGAACAAGTACCGTGTCAAGAACCTTGTGGCGGGTTTCGGCGGTGGCTCACCGCTCTCACCTCAGAGTCGGGGCGGAGCCCCCGCCACCTCAGCCGCTGCCGCGGCAGCGGCGGCCCCGCGGGGAATCAGCCCTGTCCGCAACGTGGGCCTCACGGCAGCGGGCATGGACGAGGCCCAGCGCCAGGCCTCCGACCGTGCTGCTGGAGCTGTTCCACCAGATGCTGCTCATCAAGATACTGACGGGGCGGGCGCGCCACCGCAGGACGGACCAGCGGTGTCGCGTGCGCAGTATATGCGCGTGCGTTGTGCCGCTGCCGCGCCTAGCCGCCGCCGCTGGTTCGCTTTTGCTTTTGTGTTCGGCAGGACGGATCGAGGAGTCGCCTCCCTCTCCCTCTGCTGCCGTCTCACCTCTCCTCCCCTCGTCCCCTACGGTACTGGAGTGAGGAGGATTTTTCGTGACATTTTTACTGACGTTTATGAACCCCCCCTGGCGCAGTGCCGACCGTGTCCCGCCTATACTTCTGGCCTGACGGCGGCTTCAGCCCCGGTCAAGCTAATCCATAGGAACGCCATGAGCTCCTACTGTGGCCAAGCCTTCCTACCTGGGCGAGGGTCAGGCTGACCTTCACCGTGCGGGGCGTGCAAACCCCAGTTCCACCGATGGAGACGGGCCAGGTCGCTCCATACACCTCGTCAGCCTTAACATCACCAGTCTCTCAGCGAATTGGCCAACCATCACCGCTCTTGGTGTCGACCACA
Organism: Prorocentrum cordatum; assembly: GCA_963575745.1. Classification (NCBI taxonomy): domain Eukaryota; class Dinophyceae; order Prorocentrales; family Prorocentraceae; genus Prorocentrum; species Prorocentrum cordatum. The sequence goes on from CAUYUJ010016258.1 coordinate 89,328, forward strand.
ACGCCGCAGTCATAGCACTGCAGGAGACCCGACATGCCAAGCCGACTAGACAAGCCATCGCTACCAGCGCCGCCAATCCACTCCACGGAGGATACCACGCCAGTCTTGGACCTGACCTAGATCTGGCGCGAGCCCAGCGCAGAGCTGCCCACGGCGGCACAGACCACACCGTCGTGGGCAACACTGGCGCCTCGGGAGGGGTCGCCATCCTCTCTAAGGATGCCATTGTCGACTCCACTGTCGACGACAATGCGCCCTGTATCGTCGCCCTCAAGGCCAAGAAAAGATGGCACGAGGTCTTTCTCCCGCTCTGCACTCAACACCGCCGCAGGCGGCGACGAAACAACCACGGGCCCGCGGGGATCTACATAGCGAGCCTCTACGGGATTGCTGGAGGAGACAGCACAGCTCTTTTTCGGCTCGCTGACTGCGCCGCCGCTAGGGTCGGCTCAGCCCCCTACTTTCATCTGCATGGACGCCAATACGAACATCGACGACAATCCACACCTTCTGCACATGTTGCAGCACGGATGGTTCAACGTCGCTGAGGGCACACCAGACCACACCATGCACACATATGGCAATATCCCTGACTGGGACCGCGTCACCAAGTGCCCCCGCACTTCGCGCATCGATTATATCATTGCCAACCAAGCGGCGCGATCCCTTGTCACCGACTTCTGCTAACTTCGCGACTTGCCAGCGAAGTCTCATGTTGGCCTGCAGGTCACGCTTGACCTCAGTCGCCTCGACCATACGGCCCGACGTCTTCTTGCCCCCACGCCCTACCCTCCCGACGATGGATCTCATGAGGGTCACGAGCTGCAGGCACTAGGGACCCTCATCGCTGGGCGATATCAGGACCGCATGGAACAGGCCGACACACGCGACGACGTGGAGCGCATGTTCGCCCTGGCAAACGAGGCCAGTCATGAGTGCCATCTCACCCGTCTGCGCGACCTGCCACCTCCACCGCCCGACCACCCAAAAAAGAAGCCCCCCACCATGCACGGGCTCACGCCCACGTTCGAAGAGCGACCAGTTGTCCCCCGCGCCTTCCCCACCTACGGAGCTTCCGCGATACACATGAACCGACTGCGCAAGCTCCATCGGCAACTCTGTGAGCTCCGTTTCATCGGACAGCACCATCATTTGGATTGCCGTGCTATCCCGCCGTACCTCGCTCAGCGCATCGACTGCACGTGGACCGCGGCCCGCCTCTTATGCCACAAGCTGCGCCCCACGGTTCTCCTAGACTTCCCCGAGGCCTGACCCCCGACGAGCCAGTGCCTCACGGAGAGCACCTTGACGTTTTGATCCAACACCTCGACTTGGAGCTGGCGCGACGTGCGAACCGTGCCAAAGCTGAACGCATCAAGATAGGGGCTGAGGGCGTCCGCGAGCCAAGCGGGCGAAAGGCGGCCATATACGCACGGGCTGCTGACAGCTCGCCCACGGCGTATCTCCGCACGCCTACCACACCTGACGATACGCAACTACACTGCGACACCAACGCCTTTAACCCTGACGAGGCTAGCACGGACGACAGCGACGCTGACACCGAAGCTGGCGGCTTCAGCCCCAGCGACGGTAGTTCGCCCGACACGGACAGCGACGAAGACCACACTCGTGAACCACCACCTGCGCAAGTCCCCGACATCCTCCCTGCCACCGCCATTGTTGCTAACACCAAGGACATGCTGAAGCTCATGGTCGACACCTGGGAGCCCATCTTGGGCAGGTACCGTGCACGTGCGGGACATGACGCCGAAGCCATGCCGACGTGGGCTGACTTCTACGACGAGTACCGACAAGAGCTGCCTACGCCATCACCAGCTACCCCTTTCCACCTCACCGACGACCAACTCATCCACTTCATTCGCACCCGTTCACCGCGCCGCGCGGGGGGACTGGACGGCTGACTACTAAGGAGGCTAAGGAGTTACCCGACGACATTCTTCGCCTCTTCGCCAGCGTCCTACGCGCTATGCAACGCACTGGCACCATCCCAGAACCCCTCCTCCACGTGCCAAACCCGTGCCTCCGAAAAGGCCGAGGCGAACTCCCAACGGACCAACGACTTCTCTCGGTGCTTTCCGTTTGGATGTATGCGTTGGAAGCGCCAGCTTACCGCAGCCTCACGGACTGGCGGAAAGGATGGACCCACGCCACGAGTTTTGGCGCTGTCCCCAAAGCTACCATTGGGGACGTCAGCACCTCTCTTGCCCTGCGCATCGAACACGCCAGGGCCTTACTCCTTCCCTTAGCTGGAGCTGCCTTGGACCGACAGAAGTGTTTCGACTACCTCATCACGGACATCTGCCTTAACCTTGCGCTTCACGCGGGGTGCCCCCAAGACATCGTTACTGTCCGCAGAAACTTCTACAGTCGCCACAAACGCTACATCCGCATGAACGGTGCGTACTCTAAGGAACTGGCCAGGACAAACGGTCACCTCCAGGGAAGCTCTTGGTCCCTGGACGACATTAAGCTGCTCATGTGTGTGTGGACCAAGAGACAGCATCGATACGTTCCGCGATCACTCAGCACTACCTTTGTTGACGACAGCAACTCCACTACCCACACCGCGCCTGAGTTGCAGAAATCTCTTGATGAAACCGCCAAGTTTGATCGATTTTCAGGTCAACGCATTCACCCTGGCAAAGTGGCGGGGTGGGCGCTCACCGACGAGCTTCACACCGCCGTTACCCAGCTCACTCTGGCGGAACGGCCCTTACGCGTGGTCGACTCCTTCAAGCTCGTCGGGAGTTACATCAACGCCGAGGCAGCGCCGGCTCCAGCCGCGCTTAACCTCACGGCCACCGCTGACGCCCGTGTTCGCAGGGCGACTAGTCGCCTGCCGCGCATTGGCAAGCTCCCATCACCGATGCTTATTAAGGCGCGGCACGCCCGTTCCCTTGCTGCCAGCGTCTGTACCACGGGCACCGACATTCAAGCCCCATCAGGCCCCGTCAAAACTGCCTACAACCATGCCCTTAAGGCGGCTATCCGCCCCAAGGGAAACAGGTGGGTCGAGTTTTGGACTCTCATGGCCGTGTGCGTCCCAGGACACGCCCTGGAGATTGACGCCATTATGCAGCGTGAAGTCTTCCTGTGTCTGCGGCGACAGGTAAACCGCGACGCTACTCTCTGCGGTCTCGTCAGGGATCTCCAACACCATGTCCAGACCCTTTCGGGGGAGGACCTGTCGGACGACTTGTCCAGACGCTTCAGCAGCTCCGTTGGACCTGGCCCACATTTGGCATCATGTACGACGACTGGGGCTGTCAGATCAGTTGGCTGAACTTACCCCAAAACGCCTTCCTTCACATGCTGCGAGCCTCACAACGCAGAGCCTTTCTGAGAAAAATCAAGCCACGGCGTCATGACCTTGGACACCTGGCCTCTGTCAGACAGGGCCTCGACCTCTTCGCCAGCACGTGGCTCGCCCGAACGAAAGGAGCAGCCAAATGCAATGCCTGGCAGCTGGCGCTCCTCCTGAACTACCTGTCGGGCGGGGACCACACCCAACAGCGACGATCCCGATCAAACACGTCTGCTGACCCCAGCCCCATCTGCCGATACTGCGACGAGGAAGAGGAAACTCAGGAGCACACTGTTCGCGACTGCAAGTGCTGGGCCCGAGAAAGAGTCCCTCTCACCACCCTCATCAGTGACGAGCAGTGGGCCCGTCTTCCGCCGCACACAAGACACTGCGGGCTCTTCGATGAAGACCCAGCCCTCCTCGACCTGCAGGCCGACCTCGCGAGGGACCCGCTACCTCAGCCCATACCGCGGCCCCCACCTGAGGGAGATCCTGCGGCTTCAGCCCAGGACTCCTACACCACCTACCTTGACCACGACACTGGTTGGACATGGGTCTACGCTGCCACGGACGGTGCATGCACCAACCAAGCCATCCCATTGCTAGCACGAGCGGGCTACGGCGTCTACTACGGCATCGACCACCGCATGAACTACAGTGCACGCGTTCACGGCATTACGCAGAACGCACAGCTTGCGGAGACCCTCGCCATTGTCCACCTCACGGCATGTGCTGAACGGCCCGTACACGTTTTCGTGGACAACCAGGCGGTGGTTGATGGTTTCCAAAGGATCATCGACGGACACTCACCACCGCAGGGCACGCACGTGGAGCTCTGGGAAAAGATCCACCGATGCGTCATGGCCAAGCCCAACATGTTCCGCGTCGAGAAAGTCGCTAGCCACCAGGGCGACATGGGCATCGACCTCGGGCTCATCGGGCCCATCGCGGAGGAGTTCAATCGTCAGGCTGACGCCCTCGCCACAACGGCGGCACGTACTCATAACCTTCCAGACGACATTGTCGAAGCTGCCAAAACACGACATCGCCAAGCGACCGTGCTTCATGGAGTCGCTGTCGCCATCTACGAGCGTAGACACCGTACACTCCCCCTCCCACACCGCAGGGCTGGGTTCACAGCTGCGGAACTCAACAAAATGGAACCAAATCCCCTGCTGTCTGACCAGGCACCACCCGCGGCTGGACCAGACATCCCACAGAACCCGGACGAGCTCTGGGCCGAGGCCCAACGGGCGATATTCGACGAACAGGAGGACGACCCGTTCGGCTTTGGTGGGGGCCTGGACTTCCTGGGCGACGGGCCAGCCAGCGCCAACCCTGCCCCGTCGGGCACCCGCACGGCGCCCCCGACTCCGCCATTGAGAGCGGCAGCGCACCCACATGACAACGCCGCTCATTTTCAAGACGCTGACGAACAGGAGGATGACCTGTTCAGCTTCGGTGGGGGATCGGACGCTTTGGACGACGGACCAGCCAGCGAAAACCCCGCCCCGTCGGGCAACCTCTCGATCCCTACTGCGACTCCGTCCCCGAGAGCGACATCGCCCACATACGATGATATCGTCCACCGCCAAGACGCCGACCATGACCTGGGTGACCCCCGCGGACTGAGTGGCATGGAGGACGCACCGCCGATACCACACGCTGCCGACCATGCCGCCCTACCGAGACGCCAACCTTCTACGCGACCGACCTCAGAGCCCTTGCACGGCATCATGACTGGTCCCACCGCGCAAACCACTCCGCCCCCCCACCGCCGGCAGCCCGCGGGGGCGGCTTCAGCCCCCCCGCAGGGTACTAAACCAGACAGGCCCTCGTGCCCCATCCACGCTTCCATCGTTGCTGAGCGAGAGGAAGCGGCTCTCCCGACCTCTCGGGGCGTGGCCCTAGCGGCTCCAGCCCTGGGGTCGCGTGGGCCCCTCCAGTCACCCTTCAAGGGTGACGGACGACAGCGTACAGGGTGCCGCACTACGCTAGTCCACCATTTGGACAGGCGTACCGAGGACCTCGCCTCTGTCTCGAGGCCCTCGGCTGCTGGCACTGAGCAGCCACCCCTCACCGACCGCGAAACCGAGCTGTCACAGGCTATGGCTGCTCTCCAGCAGAGGTGCTTAGCTCTCGCCGCGGACCTCGCCGCCGCCCAAGCTCGTCAAGGCCCTCTACTCCAGCGCCTCCACAGCGCCGGGCGAGCCTTTGCCGAGCTGCTCACGGCCTCGCCCGATGGTGCCGTGCCGTCACTCACCATCCAAGCTATGCTGTCATCGTTCCGCGGCGCTCCACCTGGTGCCCCGCGCTAATCTCCTCCTTTCTGCCTGCCCGTGTGTACGCGTGGCTCCGCGTCCACGGTGTCAGGGCGTGGGGGCGGGGGGTGCCCCGTCACTGCGCGCCGCTTTGCGGCCAAGCGCCCAACTGGCGGTCTGCCAAGCCGCCTAGCCACGTGTCAGCACGTCGCCTTTCTTGTTGGGGCCTATTTCCTCACGCGGTCTGACAGGTGAGATCATCATCGTCTGTCCGCCGTCTGTAGCGTCTGTCGCACTGCGCCGGGGGAGGGTTTTTTTTGTTGCCCGCCCTCGTATCTAAAGGCTGCACCGCCGCAAATAGTGCTGCGAGTTGTCGCACCGCAGTGCGCCTCGCGGACGGACCCTGGTCCGCCTACTTGTCCGATCTCTCTCCCTCTCTCTCTCTCTCTCTTTCTCTCTCTCTCTCTCTCTCTCTCTCTCTCTCTCTCTCTCTCCCTCTCTCCCCTCTCCCTCCTCCCCTCCCTCTCTCCCTCTCTCCCTCTCTCCTCTCTCTCCTCTCTCTCTCTCTCTCTTCCTCTCCCTCTCCTCTCTCTCTCCTCTCCTTTCTCCCTCTCTCTCCTCTCTCCTCTCTCCCTCTCTTCCCTCTCTCCTCTCTCTCCCTCTCTCTCTCTCTCTCTCGCTCCTCTCTCTCTCTCTCTCTCTCTCCTCATCTCTCTTCTCCTCTCTCTCTCTCTCTTTCGTTTTTTTTTTTTTGTTTTTTTTTTTGGGGGGGGGGGGTGACTTTCTCTTCTTCTCCCTCTTCCTCCCCCCTCTCTCTTTCTCTTTCTTTCTCGTTCTTTCTCTTTCTTTCTCTCTCTCTCTCTCTCTCTCGCTCTTTTGCGTCATCACTGCTGCCCCATGACCTCTTGGCGCGTTTGTGGTGGAGCCCTCTGGCTCGGCGACGGCCCTGGCACAGGCGTCGTCGTTGAAGGTGCGCATTCACATATTCAGGCAATGCGGATGAGGCCGCGTGGCGCGGATGCCCTTTATCCGGGGGGGGGGCGGGGGGTATTCCTCCTTTTCCCCGTCCTCCTCTTCTCTTCCTCCTCTTCCCCTCCCCCCTCTTCGCCTCTTGATCTTATGTGTGTTTCATGTTTGTCACATTCTCATTCAGGTCACTCTTCTTCGCAGAGCCCGCTGCGCCCACAACTGCAGGTTGAGTCCTCGCGGTGGGCCCCGCGGCGGCTCTGTGCAGATTCCAATTCTTCTCTTCTTGAAGGCGCATGGTGACGGATGTCTTTAATCGGGGGGGGGTCCTTCCCCCTTTTCCCTTTCCTCCTCTCCTCCTTCGGTGGGTTCAGTCCCGCAGCGTCTGGGCGTCGTGGGAGTTCGCCTCCCCGCGTCTCCTCGGATTCGGGTCTGGCCCCTCCCTCCCTCTTCCCTTCCTCCCTGGGCAAGTCAGAAACTTCTGCGGGGGGTCGCGGCCCCGCAAACTGGCGCCTCTTTCAAGGGAGCGCGAAAACACGTGCTCGAGGTGGCCAGGGCCCGGCTCTTGTCGATAAGGGCAGCCCATTTTTGGGCGGAGCCGCCGCCCCCGATCGACAAGAGCAGCTCATTTTGGGCGGGCGCAGCGCATCTTTCTCCCTTCTTGTTTCCCTCTTCTTCCTCCTCCTTGTCTCCTCCTTCCCTCCCCGCGCGTCGTCTCGCCTCGGGGGGGCCGCGCTGTCGGTGCTCCAGCAAGGGGCAGTTGGGCCCCGTGCCCGAAGCTTTTAGTTGTCGAGCTCACTCTCCTTCCCCCGTCCCACCCAAGCGAAACCTGCGCCCGCCGCAGGTGAATGAGCGCGGTGTAGGGCTCTGCCTCCCCACAGGTGCACGTCGACATGCTCCTCGCCTTGTTTCTCTCTACCTTTCCCTTCTCTAGTTCTGCCTTCGCGCAGGTGTCAGTCGAGAGACGCTCTCTCAGTCCTGCTTTCTCGGTCGTTGCTGTCGCGCGCATTGCATGTCATTCTCCTCCATGTGTTTGCAGGCCGCTTTCCATCCCGTTCTTGCATGCTCTTGCCTAAGGTGACGCTTTCTCCGACCGCCTCTTCAGGAACTCTGTCGCTGCGAGGTCAGCCCGGCCAGGTCTGCTTCATCTTCTGTTATACTTCTGACGCGTGTGTTTTAAGGGAGGGGGGGGGGGGTCCCAGACCAGGGTCGGTGGCGACGCCCACTGTCTCCTCTTCTCTCCTTGCTGTGCGTGACCCTCAAGGCGCGCGCGTCTCTGCGGGGCGCCCTGCGGCCGCGCGCCCTATGCAGGCGCCATCCCACGGGGGGTGGGTGCAGCAGACTCGCTCCTTTGTTCGATCACCCCTCTCACAGTTGGAGGGCCCCAGTGCGCGGGCGGGCCTGAATCGGCCAAGGCGCGCGCGACGCCGCCCCGCCAGCGGCGCGCCGTGCTGGATGTTTGCGACCTTGCCTCGCTGTCCTTCGCGCGGTTTTTCCTGGCCGACGACGGCGCGATGGCGACGTGCTGGGCAGTCGTAGTTCGCCATGACTTCGTTGCGCTGTCAGTTTGCCGCTTGTCTGGGCGGTGTCATCGCGCGGTGAGAGGGCTGCTGCTTCGCCGAACTTGCGGGCTTCTTGTCGCGCGGGGCACAGGGTGAGTTTGCTTGGCGTTGGGGTGGTGAGTTGCTCAACCCGTGCGGGTGCAGCATGTGGGCTGTCAGATTCTCGAGCCTGGCGCGAGCTTTCGTCGCGTCGCATGGTTTCGGAGGTGCCGGGTCGGACCAGGCCCGCGCGCGCTTTGAAGTGCGCGTCGGATTCGGGTCGGGCGCGGCGGCGGCCTGTCGCGAGGCTGCCAGAGTAGTCCTTGGTTTGGTTCTCATGCGTGCATTGCTCTTCGGCGTCGCCCCTGGCGCGCGGCGGCCGTCGTCGCTCGGGCGAGCTGAGTGGGCGACGTCGCTTGCGAAGGCGCCGCTGCGTCCGTTGCGGAGGCCTGCGCGTGCCGGGGGGCGGGCGCCGTGCCAGCTAGTTGTCGGCGTGTGTTTAGCTTTTTCTTGGCGGCCCGCAGGCGCGCTCCGTGCTCGTCGTTTCTACTGGCGGGCCGCGGCAATTGCTTAGCCTGGGGCGCCGGTGCCATCGCTGGGGCTCTTTCGCCCGCCCGCGCGTCCCATTCATTAATCAATCGTCCATCCTTTGTCTTCTCTCTTCGCGCAATCTCCCTCCCCCCTTGTCCCTTGTTCGCCCATCTTCGTTTCCGTTTCTGCTTTCGTCCGTGTCTTTCCGCGTCCTCTTGCCGCCTTGCTTCTCCTCCTTCCTCCTTTATCGCCCCCCTGCCGCCTTTCCAGGGTGCCAAGTCGATCCAATCACGATGCGAAGAACAGCGCCCTCGACCATGAGCCACGCGCGCCTGCGCGCGAAGGAGCGCGACCGAGATCGCGAGTGGACAGCGCCTCCTTTTCAAAATCAAGGCTGCGTGACCGCCTCGGCGCGAGGAGGCCGCCCGATCCCCCGCGCCGCCCCGCGCGACCCCGAAAGGGCCGCCCACGCGCGCGTCGGGCCGAAGCCCTGCAGGCGCGCAGGCGGAGATGGCGAAGCCCTCGCGATTAGGAAGGGGCGGCGGAATCAAGCAGTGCCGAACGACTCGAGTCCAAACGCGCCGGGCGAAGCCCCGTGGGATGCGGGCGCGGGGGGCGGGGGGGGGCGTGTGAAGACGCCGGGCGGACCCCCATCTCCCCCGCCCCCTCCCCCCCCCCTCGCTCCCCTCGCGATGGCGGCGGCGAGGGGGGGGGGGGGCAGGCGACGGGCGGCAGGGCGAAAAGGAGGAGGAGGAGGAGGAGGAGGCGGAGGAGGAGGGAGGAGGAGGAGTGAGAAATGGGAGGAGGGGAGGGAGGAGAAGGAGGAGGAGGAGGGGGCAGGCGATGGGGGGGGCACGGGCGGCTCCTACAGTGCCCCCCCATCGCCTGCCTCCCCCTCCTCCTCCTCCTCCTCCTTCTTCTCCTCCTCCCTTTTCTCCTCGCGTTCCTTCTCTCCGCCGTCTCTCCTTCTTCTTGCTTCCCTCTCTCGCCCCCCCTCCTCCTACTCCTGCCCCTCCCCGCCAGGGGGGGGGGGGGGGGGGGGGGGCGATCTGCGTCCAGAACGCTGCCCTCGGCAGCTCGTCCACGGCGCGCGTCCTGCGGCGAACCGCCGCTGGCGCCGTCGGTGGCCTCTCAGGCCAGCGCCTGCTCCATCTTCTTGAAGAGCTGCGGGTGCAGCGCGCCCACTGGGCTCAAAACCTTGAGCACCCTCTTCAGCTGCGCCTCCGCCTTGCGAGCCATGGCGAACAGGAGCTTGCTGTCGCCGCTGGTGTCGAAGCCTTGATCAAGGAGCCCACCGCCTCGAGGCTCCTCGCATGGTCCACCGTCTTCTTGATGCCGCCCTGGAACTCCTTAGTCGCTGGCGGGGGGCCGACCGCCTCGGCCCTCGCCACGCGCAGCTCCAGGCCCTGCTGGAGCGAGGGGGGGATGGGGGGGGGGGGGGGGGGAGCTAGGATTTCAGGTAGTAAGGCTTGGCTTTAGGGCTCTAGTTGAATGGTGCAAGCTTCGCAGACAGACAGACAGGTATGTGCCCGTATTCGCATCGGGGCTCAAGGAGAAACATCTCTCTTATCTCCGCTCTGGTAGCGGAGCCGCCTCTCGGGGCGGCGCGCGCGGCCCCCGCCAGGCCCGGCAGCGATATCACATCGAGAAGCTGAATTTCGACCAGCTGAGCAGGAACTACGAGTTTCTGGACGCTTACCTCGCGAAGGTGAGCCGCGCCGACAGCTCGGTGCTCGAGAGATCGACAAGTTCGACGATTACTTTCCCCTCAGCATCGTCAACGCCTACTGGCCTGGCGACTACATTACACTTGGTAAAGAATACGTACATCACCTGGTAAAGAATACGGACGACATTGACTGGTAAAGAATACGGACACACATTGGTAAATAATACGGACGACATTGACTGGTAAAGAATACGGACACTCACTGGTAAAGAATACGGACACACATTGGTAAATAATATGGACACACATTGGTAAAGAATACGGACACTCACTGGTAAAGAATACGACACGTTCATCACGATGGCTAGAGACTTCATCGGTGGACAATTACCCCTTGAAGAAGCTACGCGTCAGACACCACCCGGTTGGAAACCGGGCATCGCGAAGTATGGCATCAAGAAATACCTTCAGAAGTTGAGTTTGTGGTGGAGGACAAAGAATATCGAGGGCGAGGGCGTGGCAGCACTACTGGTATTGCAACGTCTACAAGGCGGGGCCTTGAAGCAGGCCATGAGATTCAAAGTTATCCGAGATGGCATTGAGTATGTTGGTGAAAACGCTTTCGCTCTCACGAGAATCGCAGAAGACGGCGACCTTGGTATTCTAGCCCAGCCATCAGGATTATCATTATTCACACGATGGCTCTCAGCCGAGTACGGTCTCAATGAGCAGGATTCAGTTGGCATCTCCCTCGACAAGTTCTTCAGTTATAAGCGTGGACCCCGTTATCTTCTCCAATATATATCAGACTTCGAACTTGTGTACGATGAAGCACATGATCAAGCAGGGTTGACCATCAACGCCGTTGGCAGGAGCTACCTCACGTTGGCAGGTTGTGATTTACCAAACAAACGTATCGACGATATCAAACTCAAGATCGACGGCGACCTCAACAGATATGGAGAGATCAAAGCGATTCTTTCTCGACTCGCAAAACAGAACCAGGCTCAGAATAACCCCGAGCAGTACGATGGCTACTGGGTCGACTCGGACGATGAATATGAGGAGTACGACGACGGGTATTATGACAGGCAGGGTTATTGGCATTACTACGAGGATGAGTACTGGGGCGAGGAAGAGTACGAGTATGATGATTCTTATGATCAAGATGGGGATGCATACAAAGGCACTGGCAAAAGGAATAACCCTGGCAACTGCAGCAAGTGCGGTTCCAAGTGGCACAACACGGCGGACTGTCCAGCTGGCAAGGACAAGGACAAAGATGCTCACAAAGACCAGAACGACTCGCATGGCAAGGACAAGAACAAGAGCAAGGGCAAAGGACGCGACAACGGCAAGGGCAAGAACAACAGTTATGATCGTGGCAAAGGTTATGGGAAATCTCGTGGCCGAAGCAAAGGGCGCGGCAAGAGCAGAAAAGGAAAAGGCAGAAGTAAAGGCAAGCGTCGAGAGCACTACGAGGACGACTACGACGACGAGTACTACGACTACGAAGATAGCTGGTGGGGTCTTGACAGTACTGGGAATTGGTATCATGCAGATGCGGACGTGCAGGCCTCGAAGCAGCGAGTACACAAGACAGACATCGGCAATCACGGCTTCTTGCACTTCGATGATGGCGATGCCCCACTAGCCAGAGGAGCAGCATCCTCGTGGTCATCTCTGCAGACCACCCAGTCACACGATCTTGACGAAGCTGAAGCAATTACACCACCGAAGAGTTTCCTGGACGCCTATGATGTGGATAATATACCGAGAACTCCGATGGCAAACGCGAAGAGATCATCACCGAGCGGACCTACTTCCTCAGATAGGCAGGCCTCCTGGACACCAAGCTTGAGTTTCCTGAACGAAGAAGACACCTCTACTCAGCAGGAACCATCGGAAGATGCACCAGTGGTTCGACGTGGCGTGGTACCTGGCGGTCTAGAATTTCTTGTCAGAGACATGGGCAATTCAGATCAAGGTCAGTACCCAGTACAGGACTTGGACTCAATCAGCTATCACATGGTGAGAGGACGTAAAAGATATGGACTACTGTACGACCCTGGAGCGGCATCAGGCATCATCGGCACCGACACAGTCAGAGAGTATCATCGAGATATCATCCCCAGAATGGACATGGAGACGCGACCAACGAAGTCAAAGTTCACTGGTATTGATGGTAAACCCACTCCAGGCATCGGCAAGATCGTTCTACCGCTTATGATTCCGGCTCTCAAGGGAGCCACCTTCACGGGCGATATGATCGGAAATCACGGCAGTTTCTGTCCTGGTCTTCTTCCTCTCTCCACTTCGATGAGGTATCGAGCAGTGATGTTTAGTAACGTGTTTCCGAATGGAGATGGCATCCTGGCATTGTTTCCACAGACTCTGGCATAGATGGATGGCAAGCGGAAACCTACACCGATATACATCATACTATTATTTACGGAATTTGGACACTACATCATACCTATCGACAACGTTTCGACGAAGGAAGAAGTGGATCAGCAGTACCTACACGATCGTGTCATGAATCACGTCAATTGGTTCACCTGCTTCAAACCTTCGACAGTATCATCCAGATCACCGACAGCAGACTTTCATCAAGAAGCTACACCCTTGGACACTGGCACCGGTAACAATTCTATTTCAGGCGATAAGCAGGAGATCATCAGTCAGCTCCAGAATTTGACCAGCAGCATACAAAACCTCCAGCAGCAGATGAATCCCAATGGCGACGGCATCGGCAGCTTTCTAGCCACCGAGAACGTTGGATCATCAGGAGCTCCACCGCCTCCTGAAGCATCCATGGCCGACTACATGTCTAGAAAGAAGCACTTAACAGAGACTCAGCAATTCTGGAAGGTTTGGGGTCAATTCAAAGGGGCACAATATACTGGCGACAAGTTTGCAGATGGACTTGATGATACCCAGCTTGAACGATTTCGTAGGAACTACCAAGGCGTTCCTGAGAAGTTTTACAGTCGTACCAAACTGCCGGTCATCACCCCGAAGAATGCTCTTCAATTTCTCAAGCATCTGAAGGACAATGGAATCACGAGCGTGGACATGCAGGAGCATTTCAGCGGCAGCAGCACTCTTAGCTACTGGGCCTATCGCAGTGAAGTATCGGCTCTTTTCCCAACGGACATGCGGTACGGCTGGAACTTGAATCTTATTGAGCATCAACAGATCATCGACACCTTCTTCAAGTCCTTGAGAGTTTGGTTGAAGTTCTTTTCACCAGAGTGCACACCCTGGTCATTGGCTAGCACGACGGCAGACCCCAAGACGAAAGCTCTGGCGAGGATCACGGACAAGGCATCACTACAGTGGACCGCCGACACGTGCAAGCGCTCGAAGGAGGACTCGACAGACTACATCATCGAGAATCCTAGCAAGAGTTGTATTTGGGATGAATCACCACTCAAGGATCTGATGGACGATGACAGACTGTATCAGAACATATGCGACCAATGTCAACACGGACTTCAAGATTCAGGGGGCACCCCTATCCAGAATCGAACTAAGTTTGCAGCATCGTTCCGTCTCAAGCGAACTGCACAGACATGCAGATGTGTACGACCACATGCTTGGCTAGTTGGCGGTGCTCAGACAACGAGGTCAAAATGTATCCTGAGAAGTTATGCAATAATCTCCTCAGGGATATATTTCGGCGATTGGAGCGCGGTCCTACTAGCCCATTGGACTTGTCGTATTGGACTTGCGATCGCTGTAAGAACGGCAACAAAGCTACTGGACCGCATACTCGGACGAAAGGTTGCAGGTTCGACCCTCAAAGAGTCCCACCGGCAGCAGAACCTGGATCCTCATCCGCTCCATCGGCATCGGCGCCACCAGCGCCATCAGCAGCAGCACCATAACCAGGAGCAATACAGCAAGGCGAAGTACCTCAACAGCCACCTCAGTCAGAACCAGCTGTGAAGGCTCCACTTGAGCTACCTCCTGGACTGGCTCCACCTGAGCAGGCCAAGAAGGACAAAGCGAGTTGCGAGGACGATGCCACGGACCAACCCAGCATCTCAAAAGATAATCCATCTAAGATGTTGGCCATCAAGCCCAACTTCGATTTGCAGCGTTTCAAACATCAACTCGAGGAGGCGGCCACAGAGCAGGCAAGGTTGGCTCTCTTGTTGGGCTTTCACATTAAGTTCTGGCATGCGACGGCAGATGAGATGGCACGATTGTTATCAGCACTTGGGGTATCTCCAGAGATTATCAGATTGGCACCTCGAATTTGTACTGATCTATGTGGTTCTTGTCGTAAATTCACTCATCCACTACATCGACCAGCCTTTCGAGCACATCTCACGACGAGACTTAATGAGCGAGTTCAGGGCGACTTATTCTTTCTTTGGGATCAGATATGGCTCATTCTCGTCGACGAACACATTCGCTACAAGACGACGGGCAAGCTTGGCTCGAAGACTGGAGTGGAATATCTACGAGGACTTTGTGAGCATTGGGTCAGATTTTTCGGACCAATGGAATGTTTCGTTTCGGATCAGGAAGGATCGTTGACAAGTGACTTGGCGGGGGCAGCTTTGGGCAGATATTCGATTCAGCGCGACTTTGCAGGTACTGGCCCGAACCAGGGGCAGCACGCGACAACCGGTCTCGTGGAAAGTCATATTCGCATGACCAAGGCTATCGCACTCAAAAACAAAGTGGACGCTAAACGAGACGGTCTTGAGGTTTCTGGCGAGACGCTGATTTACGAGGCCACCATGTCACAAAACCTGTTGCTCAACTACGGCGGCAGCACTCCAGCCAACGCGTTGCTCGGATTTACTCCCCGCGACTTCTACGATGGTCAGGCCTCTACTGTGACATCCGCCAGAGGTGCGCTCGAGATCTCGCCCGACACTTTCGAATCGAACATCAGGATGAGACTGCGATCGAAGCAGAATGTTCTGAAAGCGATTGTTGAAGAGCGCATTGCGGTTGCCAACAGGTCTAGACCCCAACGATTGGACACTGAGGAGATCAAGGTTGGAGATCAAGTTGATCTTTATCGTACTCCCGACAAGAAAGATCAAGAAGGCTGGAGAGGGCCCTGTGAGCTTCTCCACCTGGAGACGACTGGTGCGATCGTGGTCTGGAACGGCTACCCGTGCATCGTACCCCTACGACACATACGATTGCATCAACCACTCACCGGTTGGGTCACTAGCGTCTTGGAGCAGCACATGACCACCTCTGAGATGGCATACTTGGTGAGCGACTATGTGGAAATGCTTGTCATCATCGAGGGCACGACACCGTTCAAACCTCAAATCATGGGCAATATTATTGGAAAGGACGGTCTTCAGCATCAGACACCAGCGGATCTATCTCAGAACCCTCCTAAGCTTTGGCAGCAGGCAGTACAGTGTGCGGAGAACGAGTGGGGCATTAAGATCGACGGCATTATATACGGCAGGTGCGTTAGACGGCTCTACGAGGTCAGTGGCGCATCATTCGGTCGACAAGTAATCTGGGACTGCACCAATCGATCTCAGTACGTCACGCGCGATATCAACCCCAGCAGGCAAGTACTTGACATCCTGAATACGATCCCAGGCATGAAGGACACCGACGCGTGCAGCATTGCATTCTACACGTTCAACGCAGCGTCGGAAGATGCCGAGACCAAGAAGTACGTCCTGCCAGACCTCTCCGACATCAGCAGCATTGGCTATGATCCCGACGAGGGCTCACCAGATATCGATCTTCCTTTTCAGTGGCCTCACAGTCCACCAGAAGACCGAGGAGCACCACCTGATGCCCCGGCTCCCGCTGTCCAACCTGGACCGTCGTCGAGCCCAACATCACCCGGAGTTGCTCAGCCAGCAACGGATGGACCTCCAGGTCCGCCTCCAGCTCCTCCAGCTCCACCTGCAGTGCGAGTGAGTCCAGAGAGGTTTGATATCAGCGATCGGGACATGACGTGGCAAGAAGAAGGCGACAGCATCAGCAGCCCTTCACAACTCATGCCACCACGACCTCCATTTCCTCCGGCACCTCCTGCGCCTCCAGGGGCTTCGAGGATTCGGATTCGAGAACCCGAGGTGGATCAAGTGGTACCCATCGACGTAGACGACCATAGCATGGAAGAGATTGGTGGCACTGGCGGATCTCCTGGATTACCTCCGGCACCACCTCCAGCTCATCCAGTACCAAAGGCGGCTACACCAATCGTGGTACCAAAGACTCAGACACCTACTCCGATGGCATCATCACCTATCCGGGCACCAGCTCCAGCGCCAACTTCCATTCCCAAGACGTGGCGGCAGAAGATTGAACGACAGGAGCTCAGCAGGTCACCACCTCGACAGCGAAACGCACCTGGCATATCGAGTCAGGCAGCAGGATCACGAACATCCACGACATCATTACCTCCTACTTCTCATCCTCCAGCTCATTCTTCATCCAAGACTCCCACCTCGGCAGTGCCACCGACTGAGTCCACCGCGGCAGCTCCGACATCATCGAGCAGCCCGGCTAAGACGAGTTCACCGGCACAGACTACGAATATCTACGATAAGAAGGAACCAACTCCCGTGAGGATCGACACTCCTGAGGCTGACAAGGACACCATCGAGTACGATCATGTTCCTGACAAGAGCACGGTTGAGTACGACGAAATTCCTGAGGGCGCAGCATCACCAGCACCGACGGTTGACTACGGCTCGCCCAAGAAATACGACGAGGCGAAACCATCACCTGAGAAGGTTCAACAGACCTCGAAGAAGCACGATCTCAGTCATGACGACGACATCAGGATCACTGGTCAGAATCTGTCACCATCACATCCTCCTGACAAGGAGAGTTCGACTCCGATCTTCATCAGAACCTCCTCCTGACACCGGCAAGAGACCACTGCCACTCAAGGAAGGTACTAGTGGCGGACAATCGGCACCTTCATCACCTCTACCGTTGACGGACATGAAGAGACCGAAGTTGTTTGAAGGTTTCCTGGCTTTCGGTGATCAACAGATCGGCATGGCTCACGTTCAGGACCGACACCTGATCAGTGCGTGCATGGCTACTGAGGAGTTGGACGAGTACCAGCACATCATGATGAACATGGCCCAGGAAGTCTCCGAGAACCTACGACGGATACAGAACAAGACGACGACCTGGACATCATCAGAATCACATTGGGTCATACCAGGACCGTTCAAATAAGATCGTACCTTTTATTTTGACCTCCTGACTGGTGAAGCTATATATATGCTCAATCGGATGACGTTCTCACGGAAGCAGATATTATCGCATACTGGGACAAAGTCGAGTCAGCTGATAGAGCCGAAGCTAGATCATTTATTGACAACTCGTGCTTTCGCGCAGCTCACCAGAACAGTCTGGACACCAACAACATTATCGACGCTACGTGGGTCAGACGTTGGAAGAAGGTCTACAATGACAAGAACGAAATCTCCTGGATCATTAAGTCTCGCCTTTGCGGCAGGGGCTTCCTCGACGCACAGAAGAACGACGTGATGAGGCACTCCTCGACGGCTTCCAGGCTTTCTCAAAGGATCATCGCTTCACTCTTCTCACTTGAGAAGGACTTGACCCTGGAGACGTGGGACATCTCAACGGCGTTCTTGCAAGGGCTATCCTATGATACCCTGCGTCGAAATGCTAAGCGCAATGGCATCGAAGTCAGAGAACAACGGAAGGTATATCTCAAGCCACCGGCCAATGTCTGGCGTCACTTCAGAGACTACCCCAAGTCCAACATCAGGATCCCAGAGCTTGAGGTACCATTCTTTCTACTTCAGCTGTTGAAGCCCATCTACGGCACGGTGGACGCTCCACTTCTATGGCAGTTGGCGTTACCATTGTTCGTGATGGAAGATCTCTCCGGCATCCAATCAGTATTCGACGACAACTTCTTCATGTGGATCAAGGAAGGCACCATCATGATGGTCTGGACTGTACACGTGGACGATATCATAGTTCTGGCAACGACGGCCTATCTATGTTGGAGCTTGGCTGAGATGGAGAAGCGCTTTGGGAAAATCAAACGTCATCAGTTACCGTTCGCTCACATGGGCATGAGTTACGAGCAGTTACAGCCCAGGCACTTGTTCATCCACCAGGAGAGCTTCACGGACTCGCTGAAGAAGATCTTCATTGAGCCGACCCTGAAGGACAAGACGGAGAAGGAATGCAACCACAAGCAGCAGCATGACTTGAGGAGCGCGCTTTGCAGTTTATTGTGGTTGTGCCAGACACGGGAGGACATCTACTGTGAGGTAGTGCAGTTGCAACAACAGGTACGCAAGGCCAACATTGGTCATCTCAAGCAGGCGAACCTCCTGATAGATCGAGCTCAGCGCAACAAGAAGATGGCAGGACTTCATTTCGCACCGCTCAGTTATCCAGTACGGTTGGTTTCTACAGGCGACGCAAGCCACGGTGGTACTAAGACATCTTATCCTCAAGAGGGCACGGCAGTATGTTTAATGGAGGACCACATGCATGAGCTGCGAGTCAAGAAAGATCAGGTTCATCCAGATGACGCTCATATGATTGGTGGTAGTTGTCACTCGTTATCCTTGGCGTCAGGTAAAGCAAAGCGGATATCCCACTCAACATGTCACGCAGAGACCAACGCGGGCTACAAGGTTAATCAAAGCGCTCAGTTCATAGCACTTCGACTGACAGAGGTCATCACTTGCACGGACGTTCAACACAAGGCAGCTGACATGATGGAGACTTTCGATCGCAGTTTGTACCAGATTCGAGTGGATCATTGCACAGATTGTATGGACTTCTGGCAGTTATGCTGTGGAGTCAAGGGCGTGCCAAGTGATGAGGGATCTCGTCTGGCCGTGCTCTCCATGCGTGAGGAACGCTTATCAGGTCGCATTCGACATTTCCTCCACCTCCCGACGGAAATCATGTTGGTTGATGGACTCACTAAGTGCGGCCTCTTCAAGATACTTATGACACATATGACGACTGGAGTTTGGAAGATATCAATGCCCAAGAACAAGTTCATCACCATGCGGACGATCATAGAACCTCAGACCAGTTTCGACGAGACTGGCCTATTGGACATGAAGTATTGACGATATCGATATTGATTCCTGTGGTGATATTTCAGAATGGTTTGGTAGTTTTCAGAGATTTACTGTATCATATTTATTTTATTGGAGCTGTACACCGGTCGGATCTTCGACCAGTACGTGTGCGTCGGCCTGATGTACATGATGGTGTACTACACGAAGGCTTGACCTTCTCTCTCTCCCTCTCACCTCCGTTCCTAGGTCAGTGTAGTATCTGTTCTGAAGGTTTTCAAGGCTAGAGGCCTTATGCATGCGAGTGAATTTGATTTTCCAGGATGCAATGAGCTTGTAAATCGCCCTCGACTTGAAGGAGCTTGATTTTTTTGTATCTTCAATTCGGGACACTGGAACCGGAGCTAGGATTTCAGGTAGTACGGCTTGGCTTTAGGGTTCTAGTTGAATGGTGTAAGCTTCGCAGACAGACAGACAGGTATGTGCCCGTATTCGCATCGGGGCTCAAGGAGAAACATCTCTCTTATCTCCGCTGGGGGGGGGGGGGGGGGGGGGGGGGGGGGGGGTCCCGACGGCCAGGGCCAGGGCGACCGCCCCCGGGGGGGGGGGGGATGGGGGGGGCGGGGGGAAGGAGGGGGCGGAGGGAAGAAAGGTGCCCAGGAGGAGGAAAGGAAGAGTAAGGAAGGGCGATGCCAACCTGGATGAGGCGCCCCCGCAGAAAAGAGAGCGCGGACATGAGGGGGGGCATGGGGGGGGGGGGGTGGGGTGCATGCGGGGGCGACAGCGGAGGCAAGCGGTGGCGAGCGTTGGAACAGGGACCAGGAGGAGGAGGAGGGGGGGAGGAGGAGGAGGAGGATGGGGAGGGGCGAGGGGAGCAAGAGGAGGAGGATGAGGAGGATGGGGGGGGGGGGGGGGATAATGAGGTGGAGGAGGGCGAGGGCGAGGGCGACGCGATGGCATGCGCGCCACCCCCCGTGAGTTCACCGCCCCCTGTCCGTCTCGACGTCGGCCGCCGCCGAGAGGATCGCGTCGGCCTGGGCCTCGCCGCCCAGCAGGTCGCTGGCGCCCCAGGCCGCCAACGCCTTCAGCGCGCGCCCCTTGTAGCCGAAGTGCCGCGGTTTCCCGTGCACGCCGCCGTGCGCGACCTTCTGGAGCTCCTCGTGCTTCTGCGCCAGCGGCGCCGACGCCGTGACGCCGATCGCCGCCGCAACCATCTTGATATCGTTTGCCTTCTGCTCGAAGGTCTGCTGGCCGTCGATCCATTGCTCTAGCTTGGGTGCTGCAGTCAGCGAGATCGCCTCAGTGATCCCCCTGATCGCCGTGGCCCTGCCCTGGGCGCCCTGGACGTGCGCGAGCACCGCCTCGTGCTTGGAAGCTCCGTCGGCGTCGAGCCGAGCGCGCTCGCGGCGCTGCGCGCGTCCAGCAGGTGGCGGAACTCCGACGTGTACTGGGCGGTCTTCTTCGCGATCTTCGGGTCCGTCGTCTTGAGCGCGCCTGCCAAGACGATCAACGGCTGCCCGTCCTGAGCCCACTTGCACCCGCCTGTCGCACGGTTCTCGTGGAGGAGGTTCGCCCATGTCCAGAACGCGCTGTTGCACGTCAACTCCAACTCCGCGTCGGCGCCCGCCCTGCCGCGCGCCTTCAGGTGATTGACCAACTCCGCGGACCTAACAGGGTCAACTGCATTGTCCGTCTCGATGCATTGTAGAATGATGTCCAAGCTGGCCTTCAAAGCAGTCTTCTGTGCGACGATGATATCAACCGCAAGTTTCCGATCAAGTAGGGGTGCGTGCCCGTTGATGTCATCGTCCACGCGCAGCAGCTGCTTGGTGGTGGCGACGAGGGGCTGCAACGCCTTGATGCGCTCGCCAGGGGCATTAGCCGCATCGTTCTTGGCGCCGACGACTGCGGGGTAGATGCGCGTGGCGGCTTGCTTGGCACGGTCGTCGAATGAGTCGAGGGACTTGGAGCGGAACGAAGCCGAGTGCCACGCAGGTAAAATATTTGACGGCGCTCTCCAGGCGAGTCACGGTGGGGGGTATCTCTTCTGGTCCGAGCAAGTCCGTGCGTAGCTCCCCGTCCATAAATTGTTCCAGCCACTCGCCCTCTTCCTTGACCGCCCTGCCGTGCTTCTCCCATGCTGGTGCGGCCCCCTTCAACATATCGATGGACTTCGTATGGTGCGGGGCGTTCTTCAGCCCGTTCCAAATCAGCGAGCAGATGCCATCAGAAGTCTGAGCCGCCGACGCCTCGATCGCATTCAGCAGCTCGATCTGCATTTCCAAAGTGTCGGCGTCGTCGCTGGCGCTCGCGAGGGCCAAGATCAGCTTCATGCACTGACGGATCTCAATCGACTCTGTCTCGAGGTGCCCTGTGAAATCCGCGCTGCGGAGCTCGGCGTTCACCCGCTTGAGGACCGCGCTGGCAAACGACGACACCGCCTCGGACGCTTCGAAATCGTTGCAAATCCATGTGCAGAACACCTGCTGGAGCAAGAACACCTCAAAAGAAAGCGTACTTCTCATGGGCCGCAGACGACCCGTGCAGCAGCGACGGCGCCAGTGGGTCCAAGTCCTCGCAGAGGACATCGCCGCCCACGTTGAAGCACGTCGCCTCAGCCGCGACAGGGGCCAGCTGGTCCTCAGTGACGCTGCTGAAGTTAGCCTCGAAGGCCTTCAACTCCTTCCTGAGCTTGCGGCGCGCCATGAACTGAATCTGGTTGAACGGGTACTTCGCGTTGGCCTGCTTGAGCTGCTGGTGGTATTGTCGCTCCAACCCCTCATCGAGCTGGTCTGCGGCAGACGACTTCGCCTTGTGAGCGATCTCGGCCAATTTCATGTGCGAGCTCAAGATGGACCTCGCCCCCGCGTGCTCGCGCTGGTCAGCGAGAGAACCCAGCAACTCGCTGCCTTCCAAGAGCTCCTTACCCATCGATTTGCACGAGAGGATCGCCGTCAAGTCGTTCTTCTGGACCCAGTAGAAGTTCTTCCCCCTCTTGTCAGTGGGGCACGCGTTGTAGACCTTCCCGGCGCCAGCAGCCGATGCGCTCTCCAAGTCGAGGGTGCCAGCGCGCTTGGGCGCGCCACTGGCAGATGTCACCGTCTTGCCATCGGGCGACGGCGCTGGGCGTTGAGCCCGCTGCTGCCCTGCCAGGGCTGCCACTGCATCGGACGACGGCTTCTCGACCGAGAAACCGACGGGCGCGAACTGCTTCGCGGCTGAGGCCGACGGTGACGAAAAGAGGAACACCTTTCGACTTTGCCTTCACCCTGGCGGTCGCAACGGCGCTGCGCGCGCCGCCAACGACAGTGCTGCACCCATCGTCTCCAGCGTCATCGCCATCATCCTTGTCATCGCCATTATCTGATCCTCGCCGCTTGACCGCCCTGTGGAGCTCGCCCTCCTCGTACGCGTCCAATGTCTTTCTCTTCCGCATGGCCTCCTGCTTGCCCTTCAGGGCGCTGGTCCTCGCGCCAGATGAAAGTAGGTTCTGCTGCGAGATGTTATGGCAACGCTGGTTGTTCCACAGCTGGAATGCCAGGAACCCGTGGGATGCAAACTGTGACTTCTCATGGGCGTGGACCAGGTGGAGACTCGTATGCGACCCTAACGATACCTTCGCCCGCCGATGGCCAGCCGCGAGGGTCGCTGGCAAGTCATCAATCACCGCGAAGCACTCCTCAGGCTGCCCTGTGACCGCCCCGCCCTTGAACGGAGCAGCGTTGAACTGCTTCAGCCTGCGCCTGGCCAGGTGCGCCAACTCCGCTGCGTTCGCGCGCAAGCACTCCACGTAGATCTCAGTCGACGCATTCATGCCAGTCTGTGCAACCTGGCTCGGCGCAGACTCATCGTCAGGTAGATCGCGACTGGTCTTCCACTCGGCCTTCAGAACTGGGGGCTGCTGGAACGCCGACGCAGCCGCGTCGACGCTGCGGAAGATCTTCCGCTTGGCAATCGCTCCCGCGCAAGGCTCGCACAGCGGGCCGTTCTGCCCGTTCGCGGCCTTGCCGAACGTTACCTCCTGGAAGGGGGGCTGTCTGGGGAAAAAACACAACAACACGCACCTCCTCCTCCTCCTCCTTCTAATCTTCCACCTCATCCTCCTTCCCCTCCTCCTCGTAGGCAAGGTGCCCGCGAAAACCCTGGATGGACCCGAGCCCTGGGTAGATCGAAGCCCCCGAAAGACCTGGGTGGATCCGCGCCCTCGATGGTTCCAAGACCGCGAACGCCCTGGATGGGCCCAAACCCTGGCCGACGGTCCTGTTTCGGATTTACGCACGGGATCGCGATGTCCTGAGCGACGAGCCGGGGCGTCGAACAACCGACGCAGAACGAGAACATCTAATGGACAAAGCGGTGGGTGAACCAAAAGGGGGGCATCGGATGGCAAACTCCGAACTGTAACAGCGATATGGCATATCGGGTCCGTGCTGATAGCGTCGCAGCCGACGCGCGCGTTCGCCGAGCCCTTGGGCCCTGGGCTGGAGGCGGCGGGGGAGGCGCCGTGGGCAGCCAGGCTGGCGGCCATCAGCGCCATCGCGCGCGCCAGGAGGCGCGCGAAGGACATGTAAATGTGGAGGGGATGCTGAAAGGCTTGCGCTCGCGCTAGATATTGAATCGCTTCGGCCCGAAACGCCGGCCGACGAAGGCGACGTCAGGCGCAGCTTGATGGCTGGGCGAACGCGGGGAGGCCGACAAAACATAAGGGGCATCAGGGTCACAGCTAGTGCGCGGACCCAGTGGGATCGCCAGGGGCCCACAGATGCCCCGAAATACTGGCGCCGCGGAAATGCCAGCGAACCTCGACAATCGCCCCAAACAGAATCTTGACGATGCGCTTGGCCCTCGGGGATCAGCCGCGCAAGGGCTGGGTGGCACGCGGCCGCGCGGCTCTACCCCGCAGCCAACGTAGGCTGCTGAGTAGAACCTCGATCGCCCCAAAAAGCATAGTTATCGTCGCTCCTCTTTCCTCTGACACGCGTGGGCCCGCATTCTTGCGACCTTCCAACACCCCAGGTCCCTGCGGCCCTCCCCCGCCCCATGTCATGCACCTGCCCTTCTGAGACGCTAGCGCCGACGCGTGCCGGAACGCTGCGCCGACGCATGCCGGGGCCATGTTGGAGGGTAAGACATATCAGGATACATGCACTTACCTTTTATATGGCATTACGTAACGCTACACATGCGCATGTGCATCCATGGCAGAAGCATGCAATGGCTTAAGCATGTGCGTGTGCATGGTGTACACTACGCTGCATTATACAACGTGCATGAATACGCGACATGTACACGCGCATGCTACAGCTGTGCGCGACAGCTATCCCAACGTGCACGAGCGCTGCGCAACCGCCCCAGGAAACCATTTCTGGGAACCCACGCGCCCCCCAATCCCCACAAGCAACCGTCGGCATGCGTGTAGGTATAAAAGCAAAAGCTTTTCAAACAAAACAAACGGCGGCGCGTGGACAATTGCGGGCGCGCGATTGTTTTCCGTGGTTTGCAACAGCGCGATTTACAAGTGGCCGTGCATCACCCGTTCGGCGTGGAAGCGTTGCCACCGAACGCGCGCGCGAACGCAAACGCCATGGCGCGCGTGTCCAACCCCGCGCGATAGCACGGGCATGACAAACCACCGCCACGGTACGACGCTCACCGCGCTGACATAAACGAGCGCGCCCAGCGAAAATGAAGACGTGATCGCGCTTGGTTTTGAACGACTTGTTCCGAGCGGCAAGCGCGCCCGCAACGAAAAGCCCGCAAAGCCGCGCGGCGCGTGCGAAAGCGCGCGAGGTGCATTTGAAGGAATGCTGTAGGGATGCTAATAAAGTGCGAGCTGCGACGGCGACGCGGCGGGCTGCATAAAAGAAACGGCGGGCTTGAGGGTTCGCGGGGATTGCGCCGCGCGAAGGGCGGCGCGTCGGGCAATTGTCGAACGGCTTTGCGCGCCCAGCAATGCCATGCATCGGGCGCGCGATGCAAGGCCCGCGCGTGGGCGTTCTCGCGCGGGGCAGGGCGGGTGGGTGGGTGGGGGGCGCTGGGAACGCAACAACGCAAGGCGCTGCTCGGGCGGGCTCGCTCCAGGGCGCATCGGTAATTCAATTCAAAGGCGCGCGTCGACCATCTCGCTGCATTACCTAGGGGGGCCTTCGTTAAACAATCGATATGCATTGCCGAAGCCCGATCCGACGTCCTGGCCAGAGGAGGCTTTGGCGCGGCCAGGGCGAGAGCCCGCGCGACGTCGCTGGTGGATTTGTGCCCCCGCTGCAACGCTAGCAGTGCAACCGGGACGAGAGCCCCCCCTCCCCTCCCCCCCCCACCCACCCGCTCCCCGCCCACCCCCACCCGCCCCGCAATGCGCGCAACGCCGACGCCGCAGGCGCCTGGCCCGCGCTGCTGCAGTATCCCGGCTATCCTCGCCAATGGCGAACGACGGCACTGCCGCGTCGATTGCCCTGCGCAGCGCCATCAGTCGCGCATTCTGGTTGCTGCGCCACGTGGCGGCCAACCTGCGCCAGCTGCGACGCCCCCTCTGCACGTGCGCGGCTGGCAACTGAACGCGGCAACCTGGCGCGCCCAGCTAGCCCGCCCCCGCGCGCGTAGCCGCGCGGCTGCCTGCGCGAGGGCGTAAAACGGCGCCGCCAGCTGGTCCAGCGCCAAAGTGTTGACACCTCCTGCGCCCCATGCGATGGGAAGCCACCCCCGCGGCGCGAACGAGCGGCCAATCTTCCGATCCGTCGGCGCAGGGCAGCTGCCTTCGATGCACGGGCGGCCGCGATTCCAAGCAACGTAGAGGCGGCGGCGCCCGACGGCCAACTGCGCTGCACCCCCTCGGCAACGACCGACAACAACGCGGAGCGGGCGGCCGCTGGCGGAACGCCTAGGGCTCTGGCGGAAGCGCGGAACGCTGCCATTCGATGCAACCGCCGCCCCCTTCTTCCGCCATCCAATTCGCAGTGCTTGTTTGGGTTTGCCTTTTCGAAAACGAGCCCGAATCTCTTGTTCAACCGACCGCTCATGTCCGGCTCATCGGGGTTGGCCCGAGCCGAGCGCAATGCGCCCCCCCTCTGAGGTCCAGCGGGGATCCCCGCACCTGTGGACTCCGCCAGCCTGGGCAGCACGCCGAGCCGCAGCGCGACGGCAAGCGGCCCACGGTGCGCAGCGATGCCACCGAAAGTCGGCAGGCGCCCGCGCCGTGCCCGCATGCCCAACCAGCATTGAACAGCGCGCCTCACCCGACGCACTCCCTATTGGAAACCACACGAAGCCTATCTATTCGGGTAGCGCTGCGCCGATGGCCGGCCGCCCGCCAATCTTTTCAACGATGGTCCGACTGCGGCCGTCGCCGCCCTGGGTCGCGCGCTTGGCGGGCGCGGGCGCGCCCCCCTGCCCCCAGAACTGGGCCGCAGCCCGCGCCCGCGCCGAAGCTTCGAGGCACGCAACTAGGTCAGACCGCGCGGGCGACGGCGCGCGGCGGTGAGAAGAAGAGCGCAGGGGTGCGGAGGCGGGCAGCAGCGCGTGAATGGGGCCGACGCAGCCGCACGTACGTCATAGACAGCAGAAGTCAAGCAGTGAGTTGCGCAAGCAATGCGAGGTCGTGAACGCGCGAACAGAAAGAGCGCGGGTGCCCGTTGGTGCCGAGCGCGCCGCGGGTGCCCGCCAAAAATGACCGCGGTCATGTTTCGCCGCTGCCGTGCGCGGTATCCGTCTGCGAGCAGGGCTGCTGCGCCTAGTTGCCAGCCCTCCCCATCTCCCTCCTGCTCCTCCTCCGCGCCCCCCCCCCCTCCCCCCCCCCCCCATCGCGCCCCCCCCCCCCTCCTCCCCCTCCTCGCCGCCGTCCGCGCCCCCCCCCCCCCCCCCCATCCTCCTCCCCTTCCTCCTCCTCCCCCCCCCCCCCCCCGCTCTCCCCTCATCCCTCCCCCCCATCCCCCCTCTTCCCTCCTCCTCGTCCCGCATGTCCCCTCTCCTGCTCGCCCGCAGGCCGCAGCGCGACCGACGCCGCTGCGCAGTGGCCTCTCGGGGCCGCCGATCTGAAATGAACGCGCTGGGCAGTAGAACATTGCGACGCAACCGTAGCGCGCACGCCGCAGCAGAAACAGCTACCTCTAGTCTTTGGCGGCAGAAGGCGTCTTTGTCGCCCCGCTGGCGACCCAGACTCGCATTGCGAGGTCCAGGCCGCCGTCGCCCGCTGCGTTGGCCCTGAGCAACAGAAGCGCGCCCTCGCGCATGCCAGCGCAGTTGCACTGGGCCGTTGCCGCATGTGGAAGTAACTAAGCGTTCGGGCCAAGGTAGCCAGGGCGGCCGTCGAGGCCCGCCGCCACGGGGGCTTGCGCGAAAGTGCGGCGTCGGCTGCTTTCGGGCAAGCCCTGCCCCGCGCCGCCTCGAATTCGTCAGAGACGACATGAAATAACAGACAACGCGCACGCGGTAACCCAGCTGCGCGCGCCACTGGCCACGCGCCCGCGCGGCGCCGCGCGATGTTGCACCGCCTTGCTACCTTAGAACGTCCGCGGCGTCCCCGACGCGCCAGCGGCCGTCCCTGCTTCGCCCGCGGCGGGCAACCGTTGCGCCCGTGAGTTGCGACGCCGCCGTGGAATGACTGCGAAACGTCTAGCCCCCCCCCCCCCTGAAGGGCAACCCTCGGGAATCACGCCGCGAAGTTGCCTGGCGCCGCCGCGGGAACGGGGGTGCGCCAGCGGCGGCCCACCGTCGACCCCCGCTGCGCCCAGCACGAACATTAAACGGCCAGAAGCGCAGTTGAAGGGCGGCGCGCGAGAAAAGGGGGAGCGAGAATGGGGCGAGGAAAGTGGAACCAGATGAAGGGATGCAGAAAAAAGAAGAGCCCGTTGTGGCGGTGGCAATGGAAGGGAGCGCTGCGCGGCTGCGCGATGCCACCGAGCGAGCGCGCTGTAGCTTCCCAGGGACGTCGGAAATCGTTGGCGCGGTCGCACTCGCCACCCCCCGTCACCGACGAAGCCCCCCCCCCCCCCCCCTCTCACCTCCAACGACGTGGAAGAACTCCAGCAGCGGCGGCTGGGAACGCTGACCGCAAGGGGGAGAAATTCGGGCAGGGCGCCAGAACTGGGTGGTCAGGGCGGGCAGTTTTTCCGGCCTAGTGACCCGAAGGACTGGTCGAGGAGGGCAGTTCTTCCGAGGTGGCCACCCGAAGAACTGCTCGGGCGGGGTAATCCTTCCGCAACGCCCAGCCGCCCAGGTGGTCGGGGAATCGAAACCCGACCAGTTTTGGACCACTTGGGAAACAGCAATCTTTGGTCCTAGAAGTTGTAAAAATTCCGGTGTCAGGTGGCGGAGGTCCCACGCAAAATGGTGGTTTCGGTGGTCGGAGACCACGAATTGTTCGCCCGAGTGGACTGGTGGTTTGGATGGTCGGAGGTGTTAGAAATTCCGGACCCTTAACTTTCAGACTGGTGGTTTGGGTGGGCGGCTTCCGCTACGCCGTTCGGGGCATTGGTCGGGTGGTGTAGTCTTTCCGCGCGGCGTGTCGGAACGACTGGTCGGTTGGGTGGTCGCCATCGGCCACGCGCCTGCCCTGGGTGGTCGCGCGGGCGCTCGCCCTCCGTTGGGGCGCCCAACGAAAGCCCCCCGCGCCGCGCCCCGCGTGGCCTCGGCTTGATCCCGACCCCCAATGGCGCGCGCTCGAACTCCCACAAACGCTCCCCCCCATACCTCACCTATGGCTCTGCCCCAGCCGCAACCGCTTCCCAAGCCTTCCGATTCGACCCCACCGAAGCCTTAGCCCGACCTTAGCAGAACCGCACCGTGCCGACCCCCCTTGCCCCTCCCTCCCGCAACGCTACCCCCGCGCACCGCCCCTGCGCAACTCTGCGCCGCCCCGACCCCTGCCTCGCCCGCGCCCCAGCGCAACCCACGCGAACGCACCCACGACGCCGCCGCCACGCGCGCACGGAGACCCAGTGCAGCAACCCATGACAACACCTATCCTGGACCCAACCCAACGCACAACACCGCCCCAACTAACGCCCCGCAGTTGGCGCAACGTGTATACCCCCCAAAAACGAGCCACGACGCCATTCGAACACCGACACCGAACGCCAGCCACAAACACGGCCCCTGCCCAAAACTCTCGACCATGGCCAAACCCTGCGCGTGGACCCCGAGACACCTGACGGCAACGCCACCCCACTGAACCCCGCCTGCAAGGCCTCGAGCGCTCCGCTCGTCTCGCCCAAAGCGCGCGGATGTCCTTCTGCGAATTCGCCCTCGCACAGTGCCGAGCATGCCAGCGTCGCCAGTGAGCTCTGTCGGTGCGTTGCCCTTGACCCAGGGGCAGCATCTGGGCCCGACCGCCCGCGTCCAGCCGCTGGCCCAATGCTGGGCGGTTGCCGACGGCGACAGAGGGCACAGAGGACCATTGACAGGGGGAAGGGGCGGGCGCAGGAAAAAAGGAGGGATGGAGAGAGAAACGAGACGTGGAAGGGCCATGATACTGACCAGGAGGAAAGGAGGATGAAGTCATGCCCGAGGGAGAAGGATGAGGGATGGAAGAATAAAAAGAAGAGCGCGGGGCCGATGCAAAGGAGGAATGAGAGGGGCGGGAGGCAGAGAAAGGAGGGCCGCGCGATTCAGTGGACAGCCGAAGTCGATTTTAACATGAACGCGACGCGGGGTAGTTGCGTGGATGTTGCACCAAGAAGTTTTGACGCGCGAACTGTTTGCCAACAGCTCGTTGATGCGTCCTGCCACTATGCCAGAGTGCACAACGCGTGCAACCACGATGCTGTACAGTAAGAATGGGCGCACGCGCACGCACCACAGCACACACGTGGTGCATGACTGGGTGATGCTACACGCGCACGTGCTGCATATTATACCATAAGGCGCGTACGGCGCATACTGCATTACGTTTGTTGTGCTGTGCCCAGGTGGTACGTGCCACCTGATTGTGAATGCATACAACATGATACATACCACATGGTAACATGATAAGGCGGATGAAACGCCGACTGCCAGCGATCACGACGAGGAGGGCGGCGGGTCCTTGATACGAGGGCGAGGGGAGGACACTGGAGGAGGATATACTCAGCCCAGCGACGTCTCAGACGACCCAATGGTAGTGCTCAGAAGTGCGGCAAGCCTGCATGCATACTTACCGAGAGCACGGTGCTACCCCAATGGTTTCTGACACCGACGCAGCACGGAGACACTTGAGCAATACGAGTCTAGCGCACAGACGTTCCAAGCAGACCCTCGGGCATACAGCAAACAACAGAAACTGGAAGGAATGCTCGAAAGAACGGCACCAAACGTAACATCAAATGTGCCCAAGCAACGATGACACATTGTGGAGGTGACGGGCCAAGGGGAGCTCTATTTCGAGACCCTGTTGCGGGCAAGTGTGCAATCTAATATGCAGAAGGGTCGGCCTCTGGCCCCGACCCCTCGTCGAATCGCTTTGCGCGCTCGACTGCCTCGAACTTGCGCCAGTCAGCGCCGTGCTCCCCCCTGCCTGCAACTCGAGCAACCGATCTCTCACCGAATTCTGGGCGGTGCGCCATGTGGCTGGCATGGTCAACCTGGTGATTATTGTTCAGCCACGCGTGGGCAAACCCCATGCAGCGACCCATCCCTGGAAACGCATCTGGCGTCAACGATTGCGTCGTGCGCAACGTCTTTACACACTTCGCATGCAAGGGATTCGGACATATACATTCAATTATGCTCTCGGACTCTGGCCTCCGATAATATTGGATCCGACCCCCCACCACGAAATGCCATGTGCATGCGCTGCTGGAGCGCGCGGCACTGGCGGATGCCCAGGACCAGGGCCATGTCCTTGATGTCCCTCGTCTCCCGAAGGAGACCCAGAAGCGCCGCCATCTACCTTCGAGGGCGAGGGCGCGGGGGGAGGGGGGAAACGCGTGAAGGCCCAAACCCGCCGAGAACCAAGCCAGGGTCAGTGGTCAGATACCCCTGATCGCTCATCCACCTAACGTGGCCCAAGAAATGGTCCACAAGAAGGCAAGGCCAATGGCACCTACTGTCCGTGCTGTTGAAGCACGTCACACCCCTCAGAATGGGAGGGGGGGGGGGGGGGGGGGGGGGGGGGCGGGCTGCCGAACCAAATGGGGTCAATGGAACTGCCGTTTAAGTACATGCAGCCAATCAACCAATCAACCAGCCACATCGCCAAGAAATCGGCCACATCACGAACCACCAATCAACCAATCAACCATGCGGCCCAAGAGGCCGACCACATCACGAATCAGCCAATCAACCACCAACCAGAACCCACAGGCAGTACAAGGAGGAGGAGGTTGATGGGAGTGCGGGCGGACGGAGTAGAAGGGCGAGGAGCAGGCGGGCAGAGGGTAGGAGTAGAAGGGTGAGGAGCAGAAGGGTGGGGAGTAAAAGGGCTAGGGACAGAAGGGGCAGTGACGAACTCGCCCACTGAAAGCTTCAGTGAGGCACCGACGGACACCCGCCCCTGAACAAGACATATGCTGTGTCGTGTGATCGCGGGAGGGTCAGGGGAAGTGTATCAAGGGGGGTCGTTGCTCGTGGCCCACCGATCGTTGCCAGTATGTCATCTCATCCCGCCCCCGTCCTCCGCGTCCTACCCCCGAGCCGCCTACCCTGCCACCTTCATCCCTCATCTGCCTCCGACGGCGTTGCCTGGGGGCCCCGATCCCAGGAGCAACCGCGGGATGCGAGCAGCGAAGGCCAGGGGCACCGAAGCAAAACCCCCGCGCAACTGAAACACAGTGCAAACGTGTTTCACGCACTGTTCCTCGTCGCCGTGGCCAGACTCGTGGCCCTCGGAATCCTGGTCCGAGTCGTCCGCGGCTGTCTGCGGCGGCCACAAGCAGAACCAAGTCTCCTACCCCGCCTCGTCGCGGTGGACGAATGCTGCAACGTCCGTTGGCCTGAAGAGGCCGATCGCCCCCCCCCCCCCCCCCGCCCTCCCGCAGCTCGAGCAGCTGCCCGTGCAGGAGCGGGTCTCCTCGCGAGTCTACGCGGTCGCATAGGCGGCGAAGCGTCTGCCACTCCAGCGCTGCCTGGGGGGTGGGCGCGCGGCGCGGCGCAATGGTGGCCGCCCCTACCGTCAAGCTGACCCAGGGCCCTCGGCATCGTTTTCATAAGGCGCCAGGTCAGCCAAACCCAGTCAAACTAGCCCCACGGAGTTTAGACGGCGCGGCCAACGCGAAGGGGGGAGGGGGCCAGGGCGGCGAGAATGGGGAGGTTGAGGATGAGGAGGATGAGGGGGAGGAGGACAAGGGGAAGGTGGGCCCTCACCTCACCACTCTCACTTCAGCGCACCCCCCCGCCGTGTTACCCCCCCCCCCCCCCCCCCCCCCCCCCCCCCCCCCCCCCCCTCGCTGGCTCCAGCAATCGCAGCCGACCTTCATGCATTATCGCTCGTCGCTCTATCGCCGTGTTTCCGCCTGCCACCCCCCCTCCCAGCCTCGCCCGCCCGCCCCCCTCGCTTTCCTCCACCCCCGCTCCCTCTCGCCTCGTCGCCCCTCCCCCTGTTTGGTTGCGTGGGCGGGGTGGCTTGAGAGCGAAAGCGCGCTTTGGGCGCCCGCAGCCTTTAAACGGGCGATGGGGCCGCCCCAGCGCTGGCGGTGCATCGCCAAGCACGCGGGGCGGAACGGGGACAAGTAGTGCACCGCCAAGTGGTGGTGCTCGGCTACGACCCCGTCCGCCTCGAAGTCCAAGGGTGCATTGACAGCAGGCTCAGCCCGAAGCCTGAGGATGGCCATGAAGAGCTTGCCATCGATCAGCTTCTGGCGCAGCGCTGATCCTTCAGTGCATCGCACCTTCAGCATTCTCAAGAACGGGTTCCGAAAAGCAAACGTCTTGCTGCCCTTCTGGCCGCGCAAGTGAACGCCGGCCCTGGCGCATCTCCACTGGCGCGCCTCTGCGGCGCTCTCGTTGGGGATCGGCTCGGCCGAGGCGTGCATATGCATGGGGTGCTTCTTGCCCCAATCGGCCCCGATCATCGGCCTCGCCGTGCGCCCGTTCGCGCAGCGCGCGGAGGCAAGCAGAGACGCAACGCACGTCGCCCGCACGGCAGCCTGACTGTGGAAGCACATGTGCGACAAGCCCGCCACGGCAGAAGGCGCTGTGCCCAGCTGTCCCAGCAGCGGCTCCATGGAAGGCGCAGCCCCGAACGTTGCTCTCACCAAGTCTGCTGTCGACCGCGAGCTGTAACTGGCGAGGTCTGCCTTGAGCTGCCGCTTCTCCTCCGCCCTCGCCCTGCCGAGTGACGCGGCGCCAATGCGCGCCGCCTGCAAGGGTGCTTCGAACGACGCGCCGTCGTCCGCGATCGCCTCGGCCAAGCTTTCCCCCATGCCGCTCTCGTTGTCGATGGCGCGCCCGTCTCTCTGAGCAATGAGCTGCTCGACGCGCGCCTCGCGTCGGTCTCGAAGTTCGGCTCGCTGGACGCACCTCCTGGTGGGGCCAAACGGCCGCTCGCCAGCCCGACGCCTCTCAGCGCCCGCCTCTCCAGCAGCAACCAACGCTGCGAAGCGAGCGGGGTCGTGATTATTGATGTCCCTGTGCCGCCTGCCCAGCTCGCGGAAGTCGCGAACCAAGCCGACGTCGCTCTCGGCGACAAAGGCCCTCCAAGCGCCGCGCCAGCCAGATATGAACTCATCGCCTGCTGCATCGTCAGATGCGCCACCTCCGTCGCGCTGGTAGCGCATGTGCTAGGGTAGGCGGAACTTTTCCTGCAGCGTCAAGTCGTTGTCCGCCCGCGAGCGGAACCTGCTCAACACCCACAGGGCTGATATGTACCCGAGCTCCTGCTGGTGAGTCTGACACCCAAGCCTCTTGCACAGGCGGCGCGCGCATGCCCGCCCAGCCTCCGCAGGGGCCATCGACGTACGAATCGAAGTAGCCAGGAATGCGAGCCGAACTCTGATCTCCTGATCGTTATCACAATCCAAATTCTTATCCAAGAACTCCCTGCCAAACGTACCGTACATGCAACAGTCTCGGATCCGATCAGCTCTGATCTCAGCCAGGCGCTGCGGCTCGCGGATCAACCTGGGCAGCTGGATGTCCAATGAACGATTGTGGGGCGCCCGCGGCTCCTCGATCAACGCGCCGAGCCTGCTGAAAAGCCGCAATGCTTTACTTACGCTGGCCTCTGTGTAAAACTTCCTGGGTAGTATAGTCCAGAACTCGTCGTCCTCAAACAAGTATCGAAGCTTGTTGAAGGCGCTGGCTTCTGCCTCCCCCCTGGCTGCAACGGTGATCCGACAATGCCTGCGAGACATCGCCTCTTCCATCGAAAGGCCTGCCGCTACCTTGTGGCGCTGCTCGGCCTCCCAAGCCTCACCATCCATCGCGAGGCCAACGTGATCCAATGGCGCCAGCGCAGTGAGGGCGAGCCGCATGAGCATCACATCGAACAAACGGTCGCTCTGAATCCAACCAAGCGCGATGCACCTGTCAACCGAGTTCTGCTCTTCCGCAGCGGACGCAGCGGTGCGGGGGTGGTAAGGGGGGCCAGCGCCAACGCCAAGGACATGAGGGACAAGCTGGCCACCTCCAGCTCCGCCACCAGGCGCAGCCGCGTCTGCGGGCGGCGGCTCTGCAGCTGGTCCGCCAGCTGCCGCGCCGCGTCTGCGACGCATCGCGCCCTTGCTGGCGGCCCGCGCCTCGTATGCGTGAGCAAGGATGCCGTTGCGCGCGTCCAACATTCCGAATGTGCAGGTGCACTCCGTGTGGCCAGTCCAATGGTGCTCTGCAAAGTTGTCAGGCGCCCGACTGCAGAATGCATAGCACAAGCCCTCGACGATAAGATCACGATGGCGGTCAAGCTGTAGAGCAGTATAGTCGGCCGCAACGCCAGGCAGAAACACAGGCACCCGGTGGCGATCGCGCCGGTCCCCGTTGGGGAACATGTGCCTCGCGACCAGCTTGGGAACTGAGCACTGGGTGCTGGTCGTGAATAGCCTGATGCATCGCATCCGAGACAAGGTTGCATCGGCTGGGCACTCACCAAACTTAATCACGATCAACGGCTTGACAACTATCTTGCAGATGCGCCTGAATGACATCATGGAACCAAGAACCCGCAGCGAAGCCGCCGCCCGCTTCATGCCAACGATAGTGCACCTGAGGGCCGTAAACAGATGTGTCTTGCCAAGTTCAGGCGCCCATCCAAGGAGCATCCATCGTGCGAGTGCCACGTTCAGTCTTGGCGTTGGTGGGGGCCCTGTCCAAACACGTGATGCGGCAGCGCTGCTCAAATGCAGCTGTGCGCAGCGAAGCGCCATGAACATTGTGTAAACACTGCCTGCAATTCTCGCCCGTACAACGACCGATGAGCTGCGAATGATTCGGAGGCTCTCCACTCACCATGCACCACGACGTGCCCCGAACCGTATCCTTGATACGTAACAGCAACGAGTATTCTGACCGAGCCTGCAACAACTTCATCGGCCCTGTCTCGCCGCCAGCTTCCGCGGTAAACTCTGCACCGCCACATCGTCGCCATCGACTGCCCCTGGAATCGCCAGCGCTAGCGCCTCCACCAGTCGGTGGCGGCCGCCTGACTTGAAGAAATCATCGAACCTCAGCGTGTGCGGCGATTGTTCGTGCATCAGAACCTCCGCGTAGTGCGTCGGCTCGATCTCAACGGCGCCGCCGCGCTCCACGCTGGTGACAGCCAGCTCCAGAGCCCTCCGCTGGTCGCGGCCGGCCAGCATGGCAACGCACGCTGCGTCCATCACGCGGTTCTTGGTCTCGTGGCCGTGGGTGCGGAACGTCGAGCTGAGCTCGCCGATGGCGACCGCTGGCGCAGGAGACGACGGGTCCAGGCGGCTGCTGAGTAGCCGCAGGGTGGCGTCGTCCACCTGGCAGTCGTCCTTGCGAGCCGCCTCCAGCCACGACTGGAACAGCGGCCGTGGCGGGCTGGGCGCCCCTGGGAACGCGTCGCCCTCCAGCAAGCGAGCGATGAGAGCGTCGGCGGCGAGACCGCCGAGAACGGGCGTCCGAAGCCTCTTATGCGGTTGCGGATCTCCGCCTGCCTCGGCCGCTCCAGCAGCTGCGGGCCGCCGCAGGGCCCCGCGGCCTCGAGCCGCGCGGCCGCCGCCGCCAGCTCGGCCACGGCCGCGGCCGCGGCCTCGGCCCGCTGGCGCCCCGCGCCCAGCCCCTGGCGCGCCGTCGCCAGGCGCAGCCGCCTGGGCTCCACCGTCAGGCCCGACCCAGGCCGCCAGGAGGTCGCCGCACGGCATGCCGAGGCACCGCCACGACGGCGACCAAAACCAGGGGAAACCTAAACCAGACATGAGCCCAAATGGCCACGGAGGTGCGTGGACGGTGAAGGGCCACCGCGTGCAGGCGACCCCGGCACGCCTGGGACTTCTACCACGTGCGACGCGAGAGGCGCGGTTGACGCCCCGATATCGTGCCAATGCTTCCGATGGCCTCCAAGAGCTAAGAGGGTCCGTTCAGCGCCCCTGCGGGAAACAACAACCTCAGACGACTGCACTTCCGAGTGCCCAACTAAGTGCAAATGGCCCGATACCGCCGATCCGACATGATCACTACCCCCCCTTCTACTCCACCTGGGCCGTCTAAGGCTCAAACGCCCGCGCGGCGCTGCCAAGAACCGAGGCGAATCCAGCGCAGCGACGCGCGCCCTCGGGGCCAACGGCCTCCACGCTGCCCCCATTCACTTCTGGCTGTACCACGGGCGCCGTGCGTGCGTGAGGTGGCCGCCGGGGGGGGGGGGGGCGGGGGCGCCAGGAGTCCACCCCCGCGACGCCAGGGCAACAACATTGCCAAATTACACAGGCAAGGCTATTGAATGAGCCTGGTTATGGGAGCAGACGCTGTGGGAGGCGATGTGTTTTCACACAATCACGTTGCGAAACCCAACAACGACAGGCGAGCTAAACTGGCGTGCGAAGGCGGCGCAGGGAAACTCTCAATCTATAACGATGACCTCACCTGCGCTGGCCTTCTCCAGTGGCGCTGTGCCCGCCTTCGGGGCTTTGCTGCCAATTCGTTGCAACCACGCGCCGATCATCGGCCTGCTGCGATCAACCTTGACCCGCTTCCCGGACTTCACCCAAGCCTGAAAGAGGTTCACGTTTCTCTTGTAGATCTCATCTTCTAAACGGATGTCTGGGCCCTCGAACAAGCACCGAGCCTGAAACCGATGTTCGTACAGACCTGGCTGCCACTGAGGCGTGACCTTGTCCCTCGAGCGCTTGCCGATCGGCCTGGGTGTTTCCAGCGCAGGGTCGTCAGCTAACAAATCAATGGCGGTTGCCACGCCACATGCCCGCGCCCCAAGCGGCCCGATGGCGGCGACCGGAGGCCTCGAGCCCATAACGAACGCAACGGACACAATGCAATGATGATGCAGTCGTCGGCGCGATTATCTTGCCCCACTTGGCTCAAGACGTTTGGGTTCGAGACGTTTGGGTTCGACGTCGAACAGGGCCCACGTCAGGGCACGCACACAGGCTTGCCTCAAGCCCCCCTCTCGTGCGGTGCGTGTTTGACGTGCCGCGGGGGCTGTGTTCACATTGAATCCTCGCTCTCGTTCTTGATGCCAAGATATCGTGGGGATCGTTGGAAGATCAGGATCTGTCTGGATTTTACAAAAGACCACTGTGGGCTGTTGGATTGAAAACGGACTCGCAGGGAGCATATATTATACCATCAGAAGACGATCAGAGTGAATATTTCACGTCAGCTGACTTTGGTGTGGATTGTGACCCACATCCGTGTGATTGGTTGAAAGACACATCAGCTACTGTGCCGCGATTAACAACGCAGGAGAAGAGAGAAGATCAGATAGCACTGGAATTGGAAATTTCTCCACCAGAGGCATTTGTTCAGCAGGAAGCGTACGATTTCAAGAAGATTGGGCAATCAGATAGATATCAGGCTGCACTTCACACATTGCGTACAGTCAAAGAGAGGAATAAACGACGTTCGTCAGCAATCATGGCGGATGACAAAGCAGAAGATAGCAAAATGGGAGGGAATGCGAGTAGTGAATGGTTGAGAGAGGTGAGGGCGAAAGGGGAGGGCAAAGGTTCCAGTGCTTCGAGTGGTCTGGCCGCGGCTTCCAGTGCTGCTGTCCAGGCGCCTCATTTAGCTACAGCCCAAGTCCCCAAGGCTACGAGTGGTCTGGCCGTAGCTCAAAGTGCTGCTGTCCAGGCGCCTCAACCAGCTACAATGACGCCCGAGGAAATGTTCAGACAGATTTTGAAGGGCCAGTGTGAAGTAACTGCGACGGTTAGTGAGTTCAAAACATCGGTTGCAGCTGATTTACATGTCATGGAGGAAAAGATTGATAGAACAACGTCAGATGTCAAAACGTTATCGGAGCAAATGAAGCAGGCCCAAGCCGACATTCAGAATCTGAAAAATGGAGACGCTCAATCTTGCGCAAGCGGTTCGACTAGATACGGATCAGGTGACGCGGGCAGTGGTGCAGGGCATAATTCGAACTGGGTACCATCATATATTGAGTTCAAAGGATGGGTATCACGTGAGGGTTGGAAGAATAGAGAGATAAAACAATGGGAGGCCATGAAACAACAGGTGCTGACCGACAACATAACAAAATTATTGGGATTGGCATCGCTGGACGCAACACATAATGCTGCTTTCGATCATGCGAGAACTGCGGGGGAGAATGCTGGCAGGTACTGGCCATGCACACGAGGGCGGATCTATTTCAAAAAGGGGACGGCAGTGGAGATCATATGGCAGGTTCGGAATTGTTTCGACAGCGAATACAAGAGGGGAAACACTGACCTACCACCGAATGTAAAGTTTCATGTAGAATGCGCGCCATGGAGAACACCCCATGTCCAACAGATTGGTAAGTTCCAGAGTTGCTTTGCAGAAGTGAAGAAAACGACGGGGACAATATGCAAGGGGGAGCCAGGGCCGCCAAAATCATACGTATGGTTTACACAAAACCCACAAGCAGATCCAGACACCAGAGTACTGATTGCTGAATGGGGTGTACACAGCGGGTGGGCGCTACACACTAATAATCTGAGGAGGGTGGAGCCTGAGGTGGATCAAGAGGGGTTACTCACGAAGCTCAGACAGACGAACAATTGACGGTGCCAGTCTGCCACTCATCTCGCGGTGGCAACTTGGAATGTCAACGTGAGGAATAGCGAGCTTTTGCCAGCAATGCTGGAGTTTTGTCATTATGATGTGCTATGCTTGCAGGAGTGTCAGTACATGCCATCGGAAGCATTTGAAGCATGTGGGTGGCAGGTGCGTTTTAGTGTGCGCCGACGAGCTGCTGTGGCCTTCAGGGGCCCATGGGCGGCGACTATTTCGGACAGTAAGTGCGGTGAGAGGTTTGCAGTTGTACAATTTGCCTGTGTGGTTGTGTCCTCAGTGTACCTACCCACAGTGCAGCGGGGAGATGATAGGCTCGATGAATATTGTGACGTTCTAGCTAAGCTGTGTGCATGCATGCAACTATGTAGCGAGCAATACCAGGGGTGCAAAGTATTGCAGTTTGTGGGGACAGATGCGCAGACGGAGCTGGAACCAAATCTCTTGGGGTTCACGGGAGAAGGATTGGAGGAGGTGTGGATGAGGTCGGAGGCGAGGCATCATGAGGAGAGGAGGGACATGCTCGTGCGCTTTCTGAATCACTGGGGTCTTTGTGCAGCCAACACCTACGGCGTGCGACAAGTGACGCACAGGCCGTGGAGTACCAGCAGCTACTCCAGGGTGTTGGACTATGTATTTGTGCCGACACAATTTGCAGGCACCGAGGTGGCTCGGACCAACTGCTCGTTTGAATGCACGGTGGAATTTGTTGATCCTACACAGGATCGAGCGTCGCGCTACAGTGACCATGCGAAGGTAGGGGTGAGGATAAACCATGCGTCGGTGCGCAAGCCTTTCGTGCGACCCAGGCCCCCGAGTCTCATAAATTGGGCCCCGGAGGATTATGAGTCAGCGAATGTGTTCAGTACACTGGCCGATGTGCAGGTACAACAACATATGAACCAACAGGGTGACATACATATACAAACAGTGGGACAGATGCTTGTGAGTGCTGCGACGATGTGTAGGCATGCAAAGGGCAGGGCGGATACTAAACCAATCAAAAAACCTGACCAACTCGTGGACGTTGAAGCGGAGTTAAGGAGGGGTGTCTTCGGTGAGCGTAGGAAACAATTATTGAGACGTCAAAAAACACCCCGAAGAAAGTTCAGGCGGGAACAGCTCCTCAAGGACTCCACTGGCCTCAAACATGGACCCCGTAGGTGTATCAAGGAAACGGTGTGTGACGGGATACTGACAGAAAATAAACAAAGATGGGTGGAGGAGCTCAACAAACACGTACAACGGTCATATACATGTGATGGGGAGGGAGGAGCTGCAAAGAGAGAGTTGCATCGACTACGGACACAGTGGGAGGCAGAGGGCAGAACTACGAACAGGGTCATATCTATGGGTGTGTTGCTGGGGGCTCGAGCCCGTTTGAAGGGCGGCGCCGCAGTGGGCTCTGATGGCCTGGTGGCGGAGATTCTCAAAGCAATACCTTGGAATGCATTGAGATTGATACGACACTCATTTCAAGAAATACATGATCAGAAAAAGTCGTCACCAGATTCGTGGAGAAAGTTGCGCGTGCAGTTGATTCCAAAAATGAGCATGATCCAAACATTTGGGGAGACTCGTGCAATATCGCTGTTGAGTGTTATGAGCAAGTGGTACATGGCGCGCCTTCTTATTCTTGTGGAGGAACATGGACATATCAAAAAATTGGCGACATATGGATTCCAGAAGAGTCACAAAGTTCATCACATGACGGCCCCTTTGCTGCATATGACACGTCATGCCACTCTCTGGGGAAAGGGCGAGTCGGTACATATGGGGATAATGGATATAAAGAAAGCGTTTGATCATGCCACTGTCTCGATGGTGATCCGCGCGATGGAACATCTGAGATATCCAACAGATTTGATTATTGCAATTGTGGAGCCTATGATTGGAAACACAGCAGTTTTTTCATTTCCAGGATGTGTGCAGTGAAGAGATCCTGTATAACAAGTCGGTGCGAACTGGAGGGAAAGAAGGCCCGGTACTCTTCAATATTGTGTTGGAGGCAATTTGGGCCTCTATTGCTGAATCATGGGAAGCATGTCATTATGGAGTACGATTGGAAGGCGAGGGGACACAACAGGCGCTGGTCAACCATTACATATGGGCTGACAATGTGGTGCTGCTGGCAGCCTCGGCGAATCAGCTGAGGAATATGGTGAGTATGTTGACCGTGGCCCTCAGACGGGCAGGTATGGACTGGAAGACTGAGAGCCTCGAGTATCTGGTTTTTGGGCTGAGACAGAACCAGGGACCACAATCATTAGTTTGTGAACTGGGAGATGATATTTGTGCACGGGCTGGAGACCCCAGCCTACCCTATCAATTACGTGAGGCGGTGGTTCTGCAGAGAAAAAGCGAGTGCGACATACTGGGAGTTAAATTTGTGACGAACCCGAGGGATTTCCATGCAGTGCGGCACCGTTTTGATGCAGGCAGGCGGTGTTTCTATGCTGATATTAAATTCTATCGATCACGCGCGGTGAGCATGAGGGAAAAATTCAGACGGTACCAGAGCAGAGTTCAACAGATCATATGCCATGGATGTGTGGGGTGGAGCTGTAATGAACATGTGCTGAACATATTGAGGAGCTTTGAAGGGAGATGTTTGAACACAATGCGAGGATTACATAGAAAAGAGACGGAAACGTGGGAGGAGTTCAGGGATCGCAGTACCAATAGATCCAGGGAGATGTTCAAGGAGGGGGGGTTCAAAACGTTGGTGGGGAAAGTTGTGAGGTATAACTTTGAATTCGCCGTGGAGGTATCCCAATATAAGTGCCACATGCCGTCCACTGTGTATAGCAAATCGTGGCAGCAGACGCTGCGCTCCATGTTGCACGTATCGGGGGAGTGGACGGTGCAGAGGGATGAAATGCTGGCGGCAGTAAGTCGGACGATGTCGAGAGAGGGAGCGAGACGGCTCAGAGGCAGACCACGAATCGTGGCGAGCAGCTGGCATGCACCCTTTGAAAAATCGAGGTCTCTTCAGTGGCACGGCACGTGCGTTGTACCGACGGGTTGGGAGGAGTTTGTGGAACACATATCACAGATACCCAAAGTGGAGGATATGTTTGTGAGGAGGAGTAAGGAGAGGAGGATGGGAGGGTTTGCGAAGACACCGACAGATGACGAGTTGGCCCGACGTCTTGCAGTTATTAATGAACAGACTACGATATGGGACCCTGGGATGGAAGGTATCGCTGTTGAAATGTGCGGAGACAGTAAAACGGTCGTACAATGGTTGAGGGGAGTCTGGGCTTGTGACAACAGTGGGTATGCCAAACGGATCGCCAGGATACAAAATATCATGTATGACGTGAGTGAACAACACAACATACGATGCCCGACGTACGGTAGGGATTTCTGGAAACATATCTATAGGGAAGCCAATGCCTATGCTGATGAGCTCACACACCATGCGAGAGAAGGAAACTGTTACAGAATTTACAAGCACGACTATATCAAACAGAACAGGACAAACATCAAATACATCAGAGGATGCTGGGATGGTGGAGTGAGCAGTGAGGGTGCCGCAGGAGGTCACTGGATCGAAGTTGCTCCAGAGAATGGCCCGTGGACACTCGTGAGCTCAGAAGCCTACATGTTTGATGTAGGAGCCACCGTGGCGGAGGCAGAATTATCTGCTGCCGAGCGCCTGTGCACAGGTGTGGAGCACATCGTTAAAGAAATTTTCTCTGC
The DNA here is from genome assembly GCA_963575745.1 of Prorocentrum cordatum. Taxonomy (NCBI): domain Eukaryota; class Dinophyceae; order Prorocentrales; family Prorocentraceae; genus Prorocentrum; species Prorocentrum cordatum. The sequence goes on from CAUYUJ010016258.1 coordinate 132,461, forward strand.
AAAGCGGAGGAGGCGGATTTAACTGGCTCTAGCCCTTAGGCTTGGGCGCGCGCGCCCTGTGTAGCCTGACCAAACACCAAACCCTGCAGCTTTGATGGTCCGAACTCGCCCAGACCACGTGGCGGCGACGATCCAGGCACGACGGTTTTTGATTTGGACGGTGGTGGGTTGCTCGCTTGATGGGATAGATCGCAGTTGCGATATCATCGCCGTTGATTCCCTTCTAACGGGGGGCGTTTTCAAATCACAGGTTACCCGAGACTTCCAAGCTGGGAACAGCGGCCGTGGCCCAATTCGACGATATCTATGACGACGCGGCGCGCTCCTCCACCCCGCGGGGGGCGCCCAGCCTGTTCGAAAAAGGCATTGCCAATAAGGCTTATCTGCCCTCCTCGCCCTTCCTCCTCCTTCGCCGTCGGCCCTCCAGCGTTTCGATGCCTGCGTGTTCCCCCCGTCAGACCTCCTCGCGCCCCCTCTCCTGCCCTCCCCCCGCCCCTTCTCGCCTTCCCCCCCCCCCGCTCGGCCCCCCTTCTGGGGCCGCCGCGCGGTCGTGCAGGACCGCGATCCGATTGCGAAGGTGGGGCTGCGAGATTCCGATGCACCAATGAAAACGATAGCGCACGCGCGCGCAAGGACAGGGCTAGGCGGGCATGGGGCGTCGGCCAACTATGTCGACGACAACGGTGGGATGGGGGCGCGGCACAGAAGGGCGGATCGAAAGGACTTCGCAGAAGGCGGAGGGTGACGCGAGGAAATTCAGGATTCCCGAGTAGATGGAAGCGAGAGGACAGAGGAGGAACTCAAGGAGGATGAGAAGAACTTTGAGGATGTGAGGTTCTTAAACGGAACTGACCGTCGCGATCAAGCAAAGCGTAGGAAGATCACTCCGTATATGAAATTTAGGTCCCAAGCCACCCATTATGTTGGAGTCGCCCCAACCATTTTTTAATCAGTTCCAATGAATATGCTCCTAGGGGGACATTGCTATCATAACGCCTGTGCCCCCCTCCTCCCTCCTGCCCCCCCCTCGCCTCTCCCGCCCCCTCCCTTCCCCCTCCTCCTGTTTCTCCCTCCTCCTCCTTCGCCCTTCCCAAGTTGCTCGCGCGCTTCGTGATCGCCCCCGTCCCCGTCTGCTTCCGCCTACTGGTCTGACGATTGGGGTGGCCCTCGCGGCGCAGGACGTCTTCGCGGAGTGCTGGAGTTGAGTCGATCAGCCAATTGAAAGTCGCCGTGGAGCAGGACATAGAGCATCAAATCCGAGGCCGCATGCGCCTGAAGCGAGGGCACGGACACCGCCCGACTATGTCGGAGCAGGCGTCTCTTCGCGGGCGCAGTCTGCCAAAGGAGCAAGTAGGCCGAATTCTATGGGGCCTGGGGGCCGCCGTGCGGCAGCGAGCCTCCAGGTGGCCGCAACTGCGGCCCTGGCTGCGCCTTGGCCCGTGCCGGGCCTGTCGGGCACGGGGTCGGTGCCGACCCCGTGCCCGCCTGCGCTCAAGCGCTGGCCCCCGCGCCCCGCTCGGGGCCCCGCGAGCGGCCGCGCCTCCGGGCGGGGCTGCCCGGCGGCGTGGAGGAGGCTCGCGGCCGGCCGAGGCGCGCCCGCAGCGCGACCTGCCGCTCGGCCTCCGCAGCGCGGTGTGCGGGTGAGATCTCGCGCCGCGATCTGGGCGCAGCTCCGCGATCCGCAGCGCTGCAAGGTCCGCTGCCGGGCGGCGGCGGCGGCTTCGGCGCCCGGGCTCCCTGGCGGCGCAGCGCCCAGAAATGCGGCGGCAGCTTGGGCGCCAGGGCCCCCGGCGGCGTTTGGGGCGGCGGCGGGCGCCGAGGTGGCGAAACCTCCCGCTGCCGCCGCCGCGCCGCCTGCAGGGGCCGCGGCGGCGCCCCCGCCCCGCGCCGCAGCGGCCACCGGCCCGCGCGGCTGCTCGAAGAGCAGCGCGGCGTCGCGGCCGCCCGCGCCGCCGGCGCCGCCCCCTGGCGCCTCTGGGACCGCGGTGGCGGCCGCAAGGGCGTCGAAGGTTGCCGCGGCCCCGGCCTTGTGGGATCCGCCGTTGCTGCCAGCGCGGGTGCTCGAGCGCCCTCCGCCTGCGCGGCCCGCGGCGCCGCCTCGGCCCGGCGCGCAGCTTGTTCCGCCTTGGCCGCTTCTGTTTCGAAGTGCGCGACCGCCCGCCGCGCCCCCGCCAGATCCTCGCTGGCCGCCTGCGGCTTGGTCGCGGCCGCCCGCTGCGAGTCCGCGGTCGCCTGGTCGCGGACCGCCCGCGGGCGCGAGGTCTGAGCTGCGTGCTCCAAGGCCTGGGGCTGGCGATCGCGCTCCGCCTGGTCCGCCTCCGCGCCGCAAAGCAGCGCCGGCGCCCAGCTTTCGCGCCGGTATAGCGGAGCTGCCGTCGCGCGGGGTTCAGCCCGGGCGCGGGCGAGCCATCCGCAGATCGCCGGCCTGGGGCGGCTGCGCGGGGGCGTCGCCGGGCGCCGCAGGGCAGCCGGGCGCGGGCAGCAAGCGTCTTCATGTCCGCGTGTGAGGCCGCCATAGCCGCCCCGCCTGTTGACCCGAAGCGCATGTGCGTCAGACATGGCGCGGCTGCGAGGTACTCGCGCCAGGCAGCTGTCATTCCATTGGGCGATGCCTCCGTGCAAATGTTTATGACTGGGCATATCGCGCCGCTGGAGGGGCCCCCAGGACGTTCGGCATGCCGTTTCCTGACCTGTCTGCCGATTCAGCATGGGCCGTACCTTGCCCCAGAAGGCCCAGTCGACAAAGACGGGTGGCCAGGGTGTGTTTGGGCAGTCGAGCTAGTCCGGGTAGCGCAAGAAGGTCCACGCGGCGAAATGGGCGGGGAGCTCCCGACGCGGCTTCGACCGGCGGTTTGGTCGCGAGTTGTTGCCGGCCAAGTATTGGATGCCAGCCTTTTTGGTTTGGAAGATCCGCGCCCATTCTCGGAGTCGCATTCGCCCGCCTTCGGGTCCCGCGTCTTCGAGGACCAGGACATCTAGATACAGTGCGATGGCTTCCTGGCGGCTACCTTCCGGCCCAAATTGAGCGACGTTCATCGGATCATGCGTCTTACCGTGTCGCGGGTACAGCGTGTTCGGGCATCGTGGACTTTGCTTTATGACCGTCGGTGCGCAGCGCTGGAGGTTTACCCCGATCTCGACGCGGCGTGCATAGACGGGGCCAAACAGCACCGCGTCCTTGCGCGGATGCCTGGTGAAGATGATGATGCTGATGTGTCCGCTTCAGCTGCGAGGAATATTGCACTCTGCGCGCAGAATGTCCGGGGCGACGGCTACCTTCTGCGCGGGAGCGATTGCCGCGATTGGCTGGGGGCGCTGAGTTTCTTCGCATGCAGGGCGCCTGTTCAGCGCGGCACCTCTATCTCCTGGCATCGGAGGTATCAGCGCTTGTAGACACAAGGGGCGACCGTGCTGCACGGCAACTGCGCGGCGGTCTTTGCCTGGCTGCCAACGTCGCTGGATTGCGAGCTACCCGTGCCGCGAAATCCTTACAATCAGGAGAAGGCCAATAAGCTGGCTCACATGTTGATCAATATCCAGAACTCACGCTTCAAGACGCCTGCTACTGGAAAGGGCGCTTTCGTCATCCATGGCCCAGTGGGGCGCGCGCTCGCGCGCTGGGGTTGCCTCTTCCACCGCGGCCGCGACGCCGCCGGCTGCGAGAGACTTCCGGCTGGGCGCGCCCTGGCAAAACGAGGCCGGCACCTCGCGGCACCCCGCGGATACTGCGTTTCCACGGCGCGAGTATACCGACAACGAGCAGCATAATGCGGATTCTTCTCCCTGGCAGGCAAGCGCCAGGAACTGGCGGTCGTCTTGGAGCTGGAGCTCGGGCATCTGGCGCGGCGACAAACCTGGGGCCGCGACGACTATACAGGTGGGGTTGAGAGGGGATCTGCGGCAATGCCGCAGGTGCCTCCTCGAGGCGATCAGTGGCGGTCTAAGTGCGTTCAGAACGGATGGGGTGAGTCACCTGGCGCCGATGTGCCATGCTCTGAGCGCCCCAGGGCGCTGCGAGCTTGGTGGCGGGGGCGCCGCCTGCCGGGCGCGGCGCGACGGGCCGCTTTATAGGACAATTTGGGGCGTTGACCAATCGTTGACGTCTGCCCGCGCGAGTGGGGCTCGCCGGGGAGGTCGGGGGGGGAGTTGTTTTAGTCGCGCCCCTGCCGTGCTTCAGCTTCACGGGACTAACTTTGCTGGAGCTGTTCTGGCTGCGGTCGCAGAAAGGAAGCCCCCGCCCGCCCGTGCGCCCGCCGGCCGGCTGGCCCTCCTCCGAAAGCTGCGATCACTGCTATAGCTTAACGGCACCATGGCACACCGCGCCACGGCCACAAGGAGCACGTCACCTTCGCGCCGCTTAGCTCTGAGCATGAGACTACTGCAAGAAGGGGATCATCGCGAAGAGCAAACGCGCTCTGCCGGTTAATCAGGGTGCGAAAGTTCCCCTCCTGACGGAGAACAGGCAAAACGCTGAACTCCTGGGCCGAAGCGTCATGGAACACCCGAAGATGAGGTAGAGGATATGCGCCCCCCCAAGCGAGATCCCTGAAGAGACAGAATTTCCGTTCAAGGGATTACGGCCTCTTGTTGAGAGTCAGAGCCGTGACCATCACCGACCCCCAATGTCTATCACCGCAATGGCGGAACGGGAAGGATATCCCCGTCAGTGTCACCTCTTGCGCCTAGTCTCCGCCCCAGTTCCAAGGGCTGCGTGGGGTCCTGCAGGCCGTCTTCAGCAGGCAGTTCAGTCAATGATGAATCTTCGGCCACAGCGCCAGGATGCTATTCCACTGCTGAGACTAATTGTCTTGGGAAGGCACGGGCCAGTAGGGTCGTGCCAGAGGCCCGTATGTGCAGGATGCTCGCATGCCTGTCGATATTGCAACCTCAACTGGCTGTGCGCTGGATTCCTGGACACGAAAGAACGCAACCGTCGTCGCCCTGCATTGTTGGGGCGGCAGCCAGCAGGGGCAGAGAAAACGCGAGTGAACGAGAGAGAATTGCGCGAGGAGGTGACTGCAAAGGCGCGGGCTATCATGGCTGAGAAGGACGAACATATTCGGAAACTGCAAAATGAGGGGGGGGCTTTCAACGAGCAGCCATGCAGGCGCGTCTGAATCAGACCGCTGTTTCGGAAGAAGCCTCTGGATTTCTGTCAGGGGCTGAGTGGCTCGAGAAGGATTTGGAGTATCTAGCTGAACTAAGCTGCCGAGAGGCAAAGGGCCTGGAGACAGAGGCAATGGCCGCAAAGGAGGGTCGTCTTTCGTGTATGATTGGGGGGTTGTAGCTGAAAAGGTTCGCCGCGCATGAGGGGCATGGGCCGAAGCTGTCTCCTGGTCGCGAGGGGCCGCAGGGGCAATTGCCTCTCGTTCGCGGTTGGGGGGTGGGCGAAAATAGGCCCTCGCGCGCGAGGGTGCGCGTGGTCAATTTGTCCTCTCTGTCGCAAGATGTCCGCGGAAAACTTGTTCTTTGTGCGCGGGCGGGGGCGGGGTGGAGACGTCGCTTCGTGCGTGGGGTTCTAAGTTAGAGCAAGCGCCGTTCGTCGCGAATGCGGAAGGTAGCAGCGACGGCTATGCGCGCGTTGGGCGGGATTGCAACAGCGACGGCTCCTTCGTGCAGGGGGGGGGGGGGCATTGCCTTGCGCGCGCGTGCAGGGGGGGCCGTCGCGGCGTCGTTCCCTCGCGCGCGAGAGGGCGCCGAAGCGCAGGCGCCGCCCTCGTGCGCGATGGGGGGGGGGGGGGGGGGGGGGGGGCTGCAGCAGGAAGGGCTGCGGGGCGGATTTCCAGGGGCAGCGGCCTCCTTGCGCGCGATGGGGGGGGGGGGGGGATTGTAGCGAGCGCGGCCCGTTGTGCGCGCGCGGGGCAGGGTGCCCTGGGTGGGATAATAGTCGGAGGGTGATTAATGGAACCCTCTCGGGGCCTTCTCGCTTCCTTGAGAAGGCTTTCGCGGGGCCCTCTGGGGCCGTCTTGCAAGTGATCGCTTCGAACTCCGCGCCGTGGAGTTGGGCCAGGGGCTCGCCGGGGGCCCCACCCTGGGTCCCTTTCGCGGCTCTCCTGGGGTCCTCCCGGGTCTTTCCGGGGCAGTGCGAGCGGCCCCCGAGGGGCGCCTGAGGGCGTCGTTTCGATATCCGCGCTATGGAGCTCGACAGGGGGCTCTTTGGGCCGCGCGTGAAGCCCTCTCGCGGCCCCCTCGGGCCCCCCCCGGGGGCCGCTGCCAAGATGCCATCGCGTTGAATGTTTCCGCGGCCGTTTTCTCGGCGGTGTTAGCTGTGTTGGGGGCGGCGTGATGGCCGCGCGCGTGCGCCGATTTCGCGTGTCTACCAATCGAGGGGGCAGAGGCTCCGCGGCGGCGCGCGCGGGGCGCGCCCGCGCGATTTTTGCATCGACGGTTCCCTGGCAAACGGCGTCCGCGCATGCTTGTCGGCCTCCTACTTTCGTCAGCCATCGAAATCTCCAGGCACTTTTTGCCCTGGCGCCTGTCCACCGCCTCCCGGAGGAATTCGCTCGCCATGGGCGAGCGATGTAGACGCTGATGCCCCCCCCCCCAGGAAACGACCTTAATGCCAGAGGGAGAGGGGGCGCGCGAGTCAGAGCGGGCAGAAGTAGAGGACTTTCAGGGAGATGGCATCGCCCAACAAATCCCCTATCATTTTTGGCGACAGGTGGAATGGGCGCCTGCCTCGGGGCCAGTTGCAGCGGACATGGTGGCTCTTCGGCCTCATTCGTTCCAGCCCCTGTGCGCCATGGCACAATTTTACGATGTCCTGGTTCGCTATCATGAAGAGCCGTTCGCGAGAGGATCACCCGGATGCGATGCGACGCAGGTAACTCAGATGGGGATCGCGCGAGATCTTTGAGAGAAGCTTGGGAATGCATCTGGGGGGGCTTGCACCGATGCACGCGGGGGCGGCGGCGCATCAGTTTGGGCCCAGATGAGTCAGAGGAGCGAGGGGGAAGCCAAAGTGCTAGGCGAAATCATCGTGCGCATTCCACACTCCACATGCGCCGTCGCTAATTCCGAGAGGTAGTGCCACTTTGCTCCGCTTCTGGACTGCTTGAACATGGATGGATGCGACTACCGCGCGCCCCCGCTAGCAATTCATGCGTTGTTGACACTTCTGCCGGACGCGGTCAAGATCCTGGGAATCACTGGCGCTGATTCTGCCGGACAAGGCGGGCATGGCCACTATTGTTGGAGTTGGATATTGTTGTATGTCAACACAGAGGATGCGGCGATTCGGTCGCGATCTGGGAAGATATGCGTGCCAGAGGAAGACAAAGGCTTGTTGGATTGTGCTGACTACATTTTTTCTGAACGGTTCCTTCGTATCGCTTCTCTTGAGGGACCTCCAGAAATCGTGTTTTCGCTCCTTGGGGCAGCAGGTCAACTCTGAGTTGGAATCGAACACGCCGGCTCGCCTTGGACGATCAGAAGATGGGATAGACGGCGCTCCCCGCCGGTGGCAGGCAAATTTTGGACTGTCCACCCAGATCACGGACAGGCGTGGAATGAGATCATGTTCTTCCATGGGAAGATATTCTACGATAGCAGATTTCGAATGACACCCGATGGTTCCGCGGCTTCTGAGGAATTTCCCGAATGGGCGGACGTAGGAAATATCATCATTTGCGCCCGCGCATGGTGCGGGTGGTAAACATCCGAAGGGTACCCCTGCTTCCTTGCCTTTTCGGCCCGTCCTTGGCCACTTTCGTTGGCCGCGCCGCGCTCGAGAAGTTTCGAGGTGGGCGTCCATGGCCATTGCGTCCTCATCGCGCGCCCTTGTCATGCGGGCCGACAGCGTCGATGGCTTTCGCCGTTCCGCGCCCCCACCCGTCCGCCCGGGGCTATAACTATATTGTATAAGTTATAAACATGTTTTTGTGACAGGTCCGCGGCCCCCGCCCACGTGTTTTCGCTGCCCCCGCTCGCCCCGCTCGCCCCGCCAACGCGAAGTCGTTGTACTTTGGCGCCTGGATTGATGTAGTAATGTTTGTGAATTATTGTTTTGGGGGCATGCGTAAATGTAATGCATGTCCCCCCGATTTGGGATTCTGGTTGTTGGTCGGCCAGGTAACGATATAGGCCTGCATCCGGTTATAGATCGAGCGCGTGGTGTTGTTTTTTTCCGCGTATGTAGCGTTCGGCACCCTTGCTTTTTCTGAGCATGTATGTCCCTCCTTCACACCCCTTTTGGACGCGTTTGTCCAGGCGTCTATCTTGCTCTTTCGTGCGTGCTTCATTGCGAATTTCGGGGGGCTCACGCGCACTGCGGGTCCCTCAGCATGTTTGTTTGAAATGAGCTGTGCATTGTATAGTCGCCTCATCCATGTGTGCAAACGGTTGGGTACGTCCCTGGGCGATTTCTCCCGCCTCGTCGCCTCCACCTGGCGCAGGCCACGAGGGATACCATCGATGGAGCTCTCTAGCATTGACAGAACCGTCCGCAGCTCGAATCCCAAAGAGGGGGATGAGGACGAACAAGGAAGGGGGCAGATGTGAGGATAGGGGGTGCCGGGGATGAAGTGGAAAAGGACGGGGCCTCTGGCGGCCTTCACGAGCCTCCGCGCAGACCTGAAAAAAAGGCACCCGGAGCCCCCGCGAGGACCGCGGCGAGCCCCGCGGGGGAGCTCGCGGCGACGTGGAGCGGCAGACGTCAAAGGCGCGCGTCTCCAATGGCATCGTCGAGGCTCAGAATTCGAACGAGAAATCGACGAGCGTGGAGGCGCCGTGACTTTCCCGCGCGAGGGGGGAGAATGAGGAAGCCACAGGATCGAGGAGGGAAGGGGGCACGCCGACGACATCGATCGGCGTAAATGAATTGCATCGACTGCGGCCAGGTTGATCGCGGGCGGGAGGAGGTCTGGCGCAACTCCGCGTCCGACAGCTCGGACGGATCTTCCGTCCATCGTTTTTTGGGTCTTTTGGTAGGGGGGACAGGATTAGGGGGAAAGAGGCACGACAAGCAAACGAGGAAGAGTAGGAAGAGTAGGCGAAGGATGAGGAGGAGAACGAGGGGGAGGAAGAGGAGGAGAAAATGGAGGAGGCGGAGGAGGGGGAAAATGAAGAGAAGGAGGAGGGAAGCAGGAGGCGAAGGAGGAGGAGGCGCAGGGGAAGGAGGAGGAGGAGCAGGAGGAGGAGGAAAATGAGGAGGAGGCGGAGGAATGATGATGATGATGATGATGATGATGATGATGATGATGATGAGGAGGAGGAGGAGGAGGAGGAGGAGTTGGAGGAGGAGGAGGACAAGGAGGGGGAGGAGGAGGAAGAGGAGGATGATGAGGAGTACGTAGGATGATGCTGATGATGCTGATGATGACGATGATGATGGCGGTGGTGGTGATGGTGATGGTGATGCTGATGATGTTGATGCTGGTTGTGATTCTGATTATGATGGTGGTCATGGTGATGTAAACGGGGATGATGATTCTGATGACGATGGTGATCATGGTGACGATGCCGCTGCTGCTGCTGCTGGTGATGAGGATTATGGTGATGATGATGATGATGATGATGATGATGATGATGATGATGATGATGATGATGACGATGATGATGATGATGCTGATGATGATGATGATGATGATGGTGATGGTGATGATGATGATGATGATGATGATGATGATGATGATGCTGACGATGATGATGATGATGATGATGCTGATGATGATGATGATGATGATGATGATGATGATGATGATGAACAGGAGACGGACGAGGAGGCTGAGGAGGAGGATGAGGAGGAAACAGATGCGGAACCCGATGCAGAAGAGGAGGAAGGATGATATGCAAGGATCTTGTTTATTCAGCTGCCTTCGGCAAGCCCCGCCACCGTGCCAGTCCAGCATGTTGGGTGGCGACTATTCGAGGGGATAAGGGAGGCCGTTGCGTGTGACATTCCCGGCCTTTTGAATGTCCTGGGGGCCTTTTGAGGTGTTTTTAGGGCCTTCCTGGGGGCTCTTGTCAGCGCCTTGGGGGTGCCTCGGAGGCTTTTTAGGGCTCACGTGGGTGTGGCAGTTCGTCGATCCCCCCTGGGAGCCCCAATTTTTTGTTGTTGTTGTTGAACTTTCATTCCCTACCTAGGCTCTGCCTAGAAGGGTTCTTACCCTGTTCTCTTAAAGGGTCGGGCAGTGGAAAACGCCCCGGGCGGTTCCCCCGGCATCCGCCCCGTGGTTCCCCCAGTGATGTCCCCTTAGCTTAGCGTCGCTTATTTCATCTTAGCTTTGCTTATTTCATCTTAGCTTAGCTTAGCTTCATCCTAGCTCAGGTTTATCGTAGCTTAGCTTACCTTCATCTTAGCTTCGCTGAGCTTTAGCATAGCAGAGCACAGCATAGCATAGCATAGCGTAGCATAGCATAGCGCAGCATAGCATATCATATCATTAGCATGGGTGTAATTCATCACCTAGGCTCTGCCTAAAGCTCATGTATCAGTAAATCGATCGCCGCGTCATTGGTGAGGCTCCGGGCGTTTTTGTGGATTATGGTCACTGCTTCATCGATGCGGTTTTCCAGAAAGGCGGTAGTATCCTCTGTTTGGTCGTCAGCGTTTGCATGCACCGTCCTTGATGTAGGTGTTGTCGCATCGTGCTGCTTGGTTGTGACCTGTCGCTGCCGTGGAGGGTGTTGAGGCTGAAAACATGTAGGTAGGTCGCCCTCGGTATTGCTGTATCGTCCCCGCCCTCCGCCAGTGCTGCGTTGGAGCTGCTGCTCCTGCTGGGGGTCGGAATCGATAGCTGGGGGTCGGAATCGATAGCTGGAATCGATTGTGGCCTTACACCCGCGCCGCCCCTGCCCAAAAATAAACGGTACAAAGTGCTCGAGGGCTTCACGAACATGACTCAAGACGTTGCCCCAAAGTGTACTGTGCATTTTTGTTGAGAGGGATGGGGGGGGTCCGCATCGGGTTGGTTGCGCATGCTCCGAATTTGGAGGCATACTGTTTTTGTTTGTTCGTTTTTTTGCCAGGAATGGTTCGGGGTGGGGAGCATCGGGTCGGCATTGTTGCTGGTTGACTGCTGGTCGCCTGGGGGAGGGGGTGTATATCAAGAGGGAACATTGGTAATCCCTTCCCCCGAGCAAGGGGAAGGAGGGGTTTTGGCAGAGAGACAAGACAACATCCGTTGAACCACCTACGCCCAGTTGGGCAGCTTTTCCCATTTCCTGAATTTGGGGGTTCTTGTTATTTGGTGCCACGCTTTTGCCTCACTCGCCTCGCCCGCGTCCTACCCCTCCCCCACTCAGACTCAGAATCACTGGTAGTCAGGCTCACTGGCACCCCCACTCACTCAGACTGAGACCCCCTTGCACTCAGAGTTGCTCTGCTCATTCTACTCGAGCAGTAGATACGCATTCTCTTTGCCCTTTCAATCGGCCCCCCTTGCCGCCGCCATTTCGATCCTGGAGCACGCGAGGTTAACCTCTCGTGCCCGTAATAGTCACGTATCAATTGTTTCAGACGATTCTGGAAATTGCATCTCATTCTTTTCACGTCTACCTCCTACCTTCTTCGTTGGTAGCCAAGCTTCGGCTCCTTTCCACTACAGTTGGCCCGGAGTAGTAGGTCGACCCTGCCAGATCACGGGTATTCTTGTGTCCTGTGCATCGCGCGTCGTTTCCTCTGCAGTCCCGGGGCAAGGGTACCCCCGTGTCCTGTGATTTCCGCGGGTGTCGGTGGCTTGGCCCGCGGCGTTCTGGGCGCGTCGCGCCGCGGGCGGGGAGGTCTCGGCTCTGGTCAAGGGTACCCATGTGTCCTTTTAGATTTGGGGGTTCATTATGCTTAAGGGAAAGGCTGCGATTTCCAGCGCCGCGCCGCCGGCGCCGCGGCGAACGGTATACTCTGCGATGTCCTGAGTGCGGCCGCGCCGCTTGTGAACCAATGACGCGTTGACGCTCCTCCCCCTGGCATGCGAATGGCCTCGCGTCCTGGCCGGGCGGAGGAAAGGCCCCGCGACGCCGCAGGCGCCGTCCCGCCGCCGGACGCTCCGAGTGGCCGAATGTCCCCCCTCCGCTGCGACCCCGGGAGCGTGATCCATGCTACAGGCTGTGCTAGATATTGCGCTCACCCCTGGCAGGCCGCGTGGCCGATACGAGCTCGGGTGCGTTCGCTGTCGCCATTGCCCGGTGGTCGGGCCAGGCTGTGCAGGCACCTCCCGCACACGGTTTTTCTTAGGCACTGGATTCGCCACAGGACGCTCGGCGATAAAGTTTGGATTCGAATAATCGTGGTGCCACTCTGTCCTTGTTTCAATCGGGGCGTAGTCTGTTCGGGCCGGCCTGAGGGCCCGCAGTGCAGCCAAGTCGCTTGTCGAGGGCGAGGCTCCCCCCTTCCCTCCTCCGTCCTCCGCCCCTCCTCCCCTCCTCCTTGTTTCAATCGTGGCGTAGTTTGTTTGAGCCGGCCTGAGGGCCCGCCAGGCAGCCAATTGTGGTGGGTTAGCAAATCACCATCGGAACAAGTAGCTTCCGCCACACCCGGGCAATAATTGTCACGGGTGGCGGTCCTCTCTCTCGCATGGGGCGGAAATCGCCAGCCCGCATTCT
>CAUYUJ010016258.1:150000-212500 GCA_963575745.1 Prorocentrum cordatum
CGGGAAGAAACTGTCCGGAAAGACTCGTCCGGAAAAATTGGTCCGGAAGGAAATTCGTCCGGAAGACGTCGTTCGGAAGAAATCGTCCAGAAGAAGTCGTCCGGAAGAACTCGTCGATGAAAAAACCGTGTTAGGAGGAGTTCGTTTTAGGAAGAGACCGTCGTGGAGCAGATCGAGGGAGAAGAATAATCAAACCAAGGAATCGGAGGAGGAGGTGCAGGATGCTCGACGTGGCGGGGGTGAAATTTTCGGACGAAGTCGCTCGGAAGAAATCGTTCGGAGTCGTCCGGAAGAAGTCGTCGGGAAGAAGTGGTTCGGAAAAAAGTCGTCCGGAAGAAGTCGTCGCGGAAGAAGTCGTCGTCGGAAGAAGTGGTCTGGAATAAGTCTTGTGGAAGAAGCGGTCTGGGCGAAGTCGTTCGGAAGAAGTCGGCGCGGAAGAAACAGTAGGCTTTCAGAAGAGCTCCCCTGACGGAGTCTGGGGCCGTTGGTCCTTCAGGGCGTCTCATTCTTTGGGGGCCCCCGCGGGTAGGGATGGCCGCCAACGTGCGGTCCCCTTCCCAGGGGGCTGCTTTGCACGCAGGTCCCTTGTTCGAGCCGTGGGCTTCAACCGCTGGCTCTGGCTTTCCAGACTCTTCTGTTTTGGGGGGCCCATGAACGCCGCGATATTCGGGCATAGCATTAGGGCACCCCGAAACGGGCACCGCCAGGTGTATTGCACGAGCCCGTTCGCGTATATATATATATATATATATATATATATATATATATATATATTGCGGGGATGATCGCCGCGATGTAGCAGGCGTAGCACTTGGGCGCCCCAGCGGGGAACCGCCAGAGGGGTATTGCACGGGCCCGTTCGCGCTCACATTACAGGGGCGTCCCAGGCGAACCGCTGGTTTTGGCTCCGATCCCTTTGTTTTGGGATCGCCATTGTCGCCGCGATGTAGCAGGCATCTCGCTCGGGCACCCCGAGGGGGAAGCCGACCAGGGGTGTATCATGGAACTTTCCCGCCAGGATTCGTGCTGTCTCTAATGTAAACATTGTGCTTTGGCACCCTACCTGCTTGTCCTTGCATGTCCCATAATCCTCGCGATGTAGCAGGCTTTTCATGTGCGCACCCCAGGGGAAAAAGCGAGTCAAGAGTGTATCATATGCTCGTTCTTGTCCAGATGCGTGCCCTCTCTTAAGGAGAATGCCCGTTATGGCACCCCAAACTCGTCGTCCTCGCCTTTGTCTTCTGGGTCGCCGGCCACGAACGGCCCTTGGGCCAGAAGTGTACGTCGACGGAGAAGAGGATGTATGTTGGAAGTTAGCGCGACTGAATCACCTCTCGATGCGGGGCCCTGAAGACCGAGAAACAGAGACATAAACAAAGACAACTCACAGGGAACTGGACGAAGCGGGGACACTGGCCCGAGCGATAGCCCAGACAGCGCGAAAGACCCCGACGCCCACCCAAAAACCACAGCACAACAGGCGTTGTGTAGTGAGTGCTCCGCTTCCGCCTCACCCCACGACCAGGACAGCCCGCCGCCCCACCCCTCGCTGCGCTCCAGGAACTTCACCCGCCTCCTGGGGGCTGGGGGGGGGCGTGCGGCCGGCGAACACCGGCGCTGGGCGCAAAGGGTTTGCCTCGTCCAGCATGGTTCTGCGCAGGGGCCATCGTCGCAGCTTGGGCCCTCGGCCCGGCCAGGGGCCGCCATCAACAGAGGAAACGCAGACATTGGTCAAGGCGCGTCGATTATTGCCGTGCCGCATTCCATACGAAAATCGACGCGCACCGTCGCCAAATCAGACGGCAGTGAATTCACCCGCTCCCACGTGCCGCCTGAATAGAAAAGGAGTTCTGGAGGAACTGGGGTCCGCCTGTTTTTCTATTGTTTTCGGCTCCCGGGGCTCTATTGACGGACAGTTGAGGACGAAGGACGAAGCAGTCCTGAGGGACCCGTTTGCATTGAGATCTCTTTTCTCACGGTGGGGGTGTCTAAGAATCGGATGGGGACTGGATGTGGTCGGATATCATAGCTGGTTGCCATGAACTTCCCCAGAATTCATGGCCCCCTCGTCTTCTGTCAACTTGTTCCCTGGTCCCCTTCGTCCGCGCACACGCCTCGGGCCATGGTGCGCTGACCTCTCTCTTTCTGGCCCTCTCTTCGGCGCACCCCACAGGGAAGGTCCAGGAGTCCCAGGCCCGTTTTCATCTGAGTCTCTTCCATCATGCCACTCTTCGTTCTCTTCCTCGCCCTCTTGCCATCAGCGGTGGCGACGTGTCGCTCCGGAAGTTTCAGGGCCCTGCCGCGTCATCTTCTCCTTCTGCTCCCTCCCTTCCACCTTTCTCCGGCCTCCTTCCTTCTCCCTTCTCCGCTCCCCTCCTCCCCTCCTCCCCCCCCCTCTCCCTCCCAGTCTCCCTCCCCCTCCCTTCCTCCTTGTCTCCTCTCTCACTCGCCTCCTCCTCCTTTTTCTACTCCTTGTGGCGCCGACCCTCGGATCGGCCGGTCTCCAGCCAGGCGCCTACCCTTGGGCGAGCATGTTCGCAGATGACCTCGGAAGTGTTGAGGCCATTTCGCCACCTTTCACTGATGCCCTGCAGGGAGACCTCTGGAGCGTCTTTGCGGACGTGGAGGCCGCCGAAGTTTTCTCTTCCGTCGACGTGGTGGAGATGCGCGCTGCCCATCGCCGCGTGGCTACCCCCCGCCAGATTGGATTGCACCACCCAACATGAGCGCCCATGAATTCAACGTGGCGGGAGAACGGGTTTGGACATACAGATGGCCTGTGGAGTCGGTCCCATGCAGTCTTTCCTTCACCACGTACAAGCCGCTATCCCATCATCGTCTCCAGGGCCATGGTCTACACAACTATTATCATTCCATCGTCATCACAAGTCAGTGCCCGAATTGTCGCAAGCTGTTTGCGTCGCGCCGTACAGCCTCTCGCCACCTGCTTGCTGCTGCTTGGCGTGGCCGCTGCATGGGTGTTTCTCGCTACGTGGGGGAGGTCGTCTCATCGTTATCACTGCCCACGAGCACGTACTCACGCGCGTCCCGCGGATCAGCCTCGCCCGCAGTCGCGATGGACCTCGCTTCGTCGCAGTGGGCCACCAGGGTTCTCGGCAAGATGCGTGAGAGCGATGGCGCCACCGAGCCAGCAGTGCGCCGGAAGCGCTTGGCTGAGGTGGCCGAGGCCGAGGGCAGGAACCCCAGGGACGTTCTGCGTTGTCTCGTCTTCGTGCTCTGCCCGCCCAGCATTATTTATCAACTCGAGCGAGATCCACGAGCTGTTGAGCATGGCTTCCACACGGACCTGGTCCACAAGACGTCCGCCATGATGGCGTCCGCGCTGGACGCTGGACGCAACGACTATCAGAGGCGATGAAGATCAAGAAGGTCGAGGGCACGGAGGAGCGGCTCAAGCAGCAGGAGGCGCTCGGCCTGCCGTGCGTCCACGTGTGGCTGGCGGTGGTCCGCGCCTTGGCAGCGATCTCTGGGATGGACGAGCAGCATCGCACCTCGGTCCAGGAGTACTGGAAAAACACGGTGCTGAGGATGCAGTCGGCCATGGACCTCGCGGGTCAGGTGCGCTACTGCCGGTCGCGCCCGACCAAGCGGAAGGAGGGCAAGGACGACGCCAGTCGCGCGGCTTTCGGCATAGAACCCAAGTTCCTTGCCCTGGAGGCGGCCATGATGGCAGGCCGCACGCTTTACAAGGAGTGCGGCGCATCCCGCTGGCGCGAAAGGGGCCGCTCGAGCGTTGCGCAGCGAAGCTGATGAACCTCAAACTGATCTGGGCCCTGTCGAAACGCATGGATAGCATTGTCGCGAACGGCACCATCCCGTTACAGACGGCGATCGACTGGGCGGAGAGCCAGGTCCAGCATCGCATGTCCGTCCCCAGCAGGCCGCGGGGCAAGCCGCGGGCTTGATCTTGTTATTCGCGTGAGTGAGCGCCGTGCTCTCCTCCTCCTCCTTCTCCCCCTCCTCTCGTTCCTTGGTGCTTCCCTGCTGCTAGTTGCAAGTCGTTTCCCTCTTCCTCTTTTCTGCGACCGCTTTGCACACGCAATTTGGCAGCCACGCTGCCCACTCGCTTTTGCACGGCATGACGAGAGACGCGTTGTTTTTAACCGAGGGGTGAGGCAGTATGCCAAGGGACTTTTTGGTCGGTGCAAGCGTGAGATTTGTGTAGCGCATGCGGCGAGGCGCGCTGTGGAGGCCACTGGATCTCAGGGTTGTCGGTCAGGTTGTCCGTCAGTCTGTCTGGCTGTCCGTCCGTCTGTCTGTCTGTCTGCCTGCCTGCCTGTCTCCTCCTCCTCGTGGAGTTCGGAGACCATCTGGATTCAATGAATGTCCAGAGGATAGGCCTTGGGGCTTGGCCGCCCGATGTGCCCCACCTTGAGTCGGATTCGGGTTATGGAAACAGGGCTGATGAGCCTCAGGAAGGCTCGGGATCCAGGCCCTCTTCGTAGAGAGGTGCCACGGCGGCCCGTGGCTCATGCAGGGCCATCGGGTGGTCGAGGCATTTGTGGAAAACTGTTTAAAATGGCAAATCCATTTCTTTGTTTTTTTATGTCGTTCGTGTTGGCAGCGCTCTGTGTTTCCAGGCCAGCGTGGACTCAAAGAACTGTGTTTCCGGCACCTCTCGGGAAGCAAGGCCTTGATTGTGAGGATCCGTTCGAGAAGCTCGAAGCATCCGACTCGACCCGATGTGGCTTGGGGCATGGCCGTCCGCCGTCGTGGTCGTCTCGGGCCTGATGAGCGGGCCACTTCGGAGAATCCGAAGCTGGCGAGCAAGTTGCGAGGGGAAGGATCCCCCCTTTTTCTGCAGCGTCCGCCGCCGCGAGTGACCCTGTCCGTGACTCTCCGAGCCCCTGGCTTCGTTGAGCGCAGCGAGGCGGAGTGCATCGGTGTGCAAGCCCTGGAGACCAGGGCGGAGGCGCGTGCACGGCGCGACGCTCAGCCGATGACGAGCTCGGGTGACGTTCGAGAGGTGGGGTGCCCTGTCTGCGGGACGCACCCGAGGTGGATCGCAGCCTCGGGCGGGGAGCAAAAGCTCTCCTCGGATGGGCACCCCGCCCCCATTTTCTTTTCCTCTCCCCTTTGACTCCTCCCTTCATAGGCGTCGAACCTCCTCCTCAACCTCCTGCTCCTCCTATTCCTCCTCCCTCCCTCCCTCCCTCCCTCTCTTCCTCCTCCTCTCCTGTATTCCGCTGAGTCCCCTCCTCCCCCCCTCCCCGTCTGTCTCCCTGCCTTCCGCGGGGGCCTCGCCCAAGGCGAACATCAACGGTTTCAAGGCCCACAGCTTCCTGAAGGACTACAACGATGACAAAGGTTTCTCACACGGTTCCGAGTTCAACCGGAAATTGGTCAGCAAGTTCATGCTGAGGTGCTAAGAGGATGAGGTTGAGGATGAGGCTGAGGCTGAGCATAGGGACGATGATTATGATGATGATGATGATGATGATGATGATGATGATGATGATGATGATGATGATGATGATGATGATGATGATGATGATGATGATGATGTTGTTGCTTATGATGATGATGTTGATGTTGATGATGGAGATGCTGATGATGATAATGCTGATGAGGATGATGATGACGATGCAGGCGATCATGATGATGACGATTGTGGGGATGCTGATGCTGAGGGTGATGACGGTGATTGTGGTGGTGATGATGATGGTGGTGATATTGATGATTACGACGACGGCGGCGGCGGCGACGACGACGACAACGACGATGACAACGATGATGATACTGATGATTATGATGCCGATGATGATGCTGATGATGACGATGATGATGTTGCTTTCGTTGTTAATGATGATGAGGAGGGGGATGACGATGATGATGAAGATAATGCTGATGATGCTGCTGCTGCTGATTATGATGCTGATTATGATGCTGATGCTGATGCTGAAGCTGATGATGCTGTTGATGATGATGCTGATGATGACGATGATGCTGATGATGACGATGATGCTGATGCTGATGGTGATGCTGATGCTGATGCTGATGCTGCTGATGATGATGATGATGATGATCATCATCATCATCATCATCATCATGCTCATGATCATAATGGTTGTTGTTCCCCAGTCAGAGCTTGCCTCTGTAGGGGTCCTAGTTGATTCATATGGTTCGGTGAGGTTCGTCGCCGATTTCGGAGGCCGGCCCGGGTGCTCAGATGCCAGGGTGCCCGGGGGTGCCCGGGGGTGCCCGGGGGTGCCCGGGTCCCCGGATGCCCGGGTGCCTGGGGGTGCCCGGAGGTGCCCGGTGGCGCCAGGGTGCCTGGGTGCCCAGTAGCCCCATAGCGCTATAGCCCTGAAACCTTATAGCCTTTTAGCCCTATAGCCCCATAGCCCTATGGCCCTACAGCCCTATAGCCCTATTGCTCTAATAGCCCTATAGCCGTATAGCCCTATAGCCCTATAGCCCTATAGACCTATAGCATTGGGAGCTTATAGCCTTAAAGCCTTAGAGCCTCATAGTCCTATAGCCATGTAGCACTATAGCCCTATAGCCCTAGGGCATATAGCCCTATAACCGTATAGCCTTCTAGCCCTATAGCCCCAGAGCCTTCTAGCCCTATGGACCTATACCCCTATACCCCTATGGACCTATACCCCTATACCCCTATAGCCCTAAAAAAACATGTTAGAGCGAAGACTCCTACGGCAAAATACCGCCGCCCGCTTCCTTTTAGAATCGCCCACGTGGCCACACGTTGTGGCCAGAGCTCTGCCAAGCTATCTGACCATGTGTTCCCACCAGTCGTTGTGGAAACCCATCGGGGAACACTTGCGGGAGGATGGCGGTGAAAATCAGGAGGAGGACGAGGAGGAGGAGGCGGAGGAGGAGGAGGAGGAGGAGGAGGAGGAGGAGGAGGAGGAGGAGGAGGAGAAGGGGGCATCTTGGAAGCCTCTTGGGGCGCTCTTGGGGACTCCTGGGAGTTAATGGGGTCTTTGTGGAGGCCTCTTGGGGGTCTCCTTGGGCCTATTGGGAGCATCTGGGGATTTCTTGTTTGGCCTCTTTGGCCGTCTTAAGGCGTTCCTGGCCCGTCTGACGCCGTCGGAGGCCGCCTTGGGGGCCTCTCTGAACCGACTTGGGGCCCCCTTGCGGGCCCTAGACGGTCCCAAGAGGCCTCGAAGACGCCCAAGGTGCCCTCAAGACGGCCGACGAGGACTCCAACACGCTCTAGGACGGACTCAAGAGGCTCCCCAAGAGGGCCCTGGGAGGCAAGATTCACTAATTTTCCTATGATTTTTGAAGGATTTAGGTGTTCTCGCTTTTTCCGCTTTCCAGCGCTCCCTCACGGCCTCGCTCGGAGGCCCTTCAGATCGCTCCAAGACGGGCCACGAGGCCCAGAAGCGAGCCCCAAGGCGGCCCAGGAGGAAGAGGAGGAGGAGGAGGAGGAGGAGGAGGAGGAGGAGGAGGAGGAGGAGGTGGTTCCCGGATGCCTCCAGAGATTCCCGGAGCTACGCAAAAGGGCAGTATTTCCAAAACGTTTCGATCTTCGAGGAGGAGGAGGAGGTGTGCCAAGGTACCAGTCGAAGGGTGCCACGGCGAACTTGTTCCCGTTCCACGGCGCGAAGGAGCTGAAGGCCCGCTTGAAGTGGGTGCGCAGGAACTCCTTCGACTACTCCATGGCCAGGGGCGGGGGGAAGAGGCTTTCGGCCTCCCAGATGGTGTCCGAGTAGATGGGGTCGAAGTATCGCTCCGCATCGCCGATGCATCGGCGATGCGTCTCGACGTTGAGCCCGATTGTCTCCGCGCCTGCGTCGCCGACGCAACGATGACGTCGCCGATGCGTCGCCGATGCGTCGTCGATGCATCGGAGATGCATCGGAGATGCCGCGTGACCCTCCGACCCCATCCACTCGGACTCCATCTGGGAGGCCTCTAGAGGCGAAGGCGGGATGGGGGAGGGGGGGGAAGTTCGAATCGCCCAGAGGGGGAAAGTACACAACCACCACCACCCTGGGCACACAAGGTCCAATCTGAGCCAGACCTTGGTGTACGAGCCAGGTCTTGCGGAGACGTTGTGCCCCAAGACCTGGTCCCAGATGGCCCTGTGGATACCTGGTGGTGTATGCTTCCCTCCCTGTATAGAGATTTTTGTATATCTCTGGTCCTTCTTGGGCCTCTCGACGAAGAGTAGCCTGCATATACACAAGCAAACTGAGGTCCGCGGGGATTTCGTGAGTCTGAAGTGGAAGAGGGAGGGGCGAATGGGAGACGAATGTGGGAGGACTGGATAGGGGGTGGCGGGAGAAATGAGGAAACGTAAACAAGCAGGGGGGAGGGGGGATGGAGCGGTTGGGAGGGGAGATGGAGGTGGAGGTTGAAGAGGGGGGTTACGCGCGCCAGGCTGCGATCATCGTTATGAACGCCATCTATTTGGGGAATCAAACTGCGTGGGTTCTGCATACCGTTCTGGAGCAAGGCGACATAGACAACGGCCGAAGATGGTTTTGGCTAGCGGGGGACATTGCATTCGCGCTCGTGTTCTTCCTCGAGCTGACCCTCAGGATTTTCGCCTACCAGGTCAAGTTTTTTACAGGAAGTCAGAGGTCCACCGTCAGATTGCATCGGTACCCACTCCACCGTTTCCCAGTCAGGCCCCGGGACCTCGAGGTCCTCTCGAGGAGTGGCGAATACGGAGATATTCGCGCTTTTGAGGGGGACGGGGTGTATATCCGTATCCACCGCTCACCTCGGATTTGGGGCAAGTTCTGCAGATTTTCATGCCTTCTTTGGGATGCAAATCCTGGAAAGTTCAGTTCAGCATTGGCGCTGGTATTTCTGTTGTCCAAATCTTGCCGAAGCCAGCATAATCCTGTTTACGTAATCCGGTTTGGTCCCATTCAATACCGTTTTTTATTCGGCCTATCAATCTGGCTTGCTCCAGCTAAATGGCCCCTTAATCTGGTTTGATCGCCCTAAATCGTTCTTACGAAGACCTCCCAGGAGTTGCCTCCCAGCTTTCTGGCGGTGCAAAGAGTGCAAAGAGGTGGTGGAACGCATTCGACTGCTTCACAATGTTCGCCACGATCGTGGCGGTCCTGCTGGACCTGTTCCGGGCCCCGGATAGCTTTGGCGTCGACCTCCTGAAAGTGGTGCGCCTCGCCCGGATGGTGCGAAGTTTCTTCCTCCTCCCCCTCATCCTGCTCCTCCCCCCTCTCCGTAGCCATTATGGCTCAAGTTTTTGGATTCCCTTGGAAATAAGCTGGATACCGCTAGTCCGCGGCCAGCTTTCAGTTTCTTCTTTCCCCGGCCACCTCAGGGTAGCTCCGCGCTGCTGAGGCCGAGCCAGCGTCACGACGGTCCCGCGTTTTCACGCCGCCGTGCTCCCAGGAAGATGGTCAGCCAGCCTCCCCCGCTTGCTGACAACAGTGCTTTGGGGAATACTGGCTTGAGTCGCAGACCATGGTTGTATGCGGGCCCCTTGTGGAAGTGTACGGCGTGTGGGTGTAGGAACAAACCCAACTCCTACCGTTGATGCAAGCACTGTGGTGAATGGAAGCCAACGGGCCCGAGTTCCGGCAGCAGTCAACCTTCTCCGGATTCTAGACGGGCCAGGGGGGCCACCTGCCGCGCAGGAGAAGCATTCCGAGGATACGCAGTCCAGCGCTCAGTTCGATGTCTCCTCCTTCGGAAAAGACGAGTTCACCAGCCTGCGTGAGACATCAAGCAAAATCGTGAACAAATCGCTCATTGATCTATGCGACAAACAGCTCAGGATGCTCAACAAAGCGCCGCCTCTGCCGCCACCCATCGAATGGAGCCTGGGCGTCTAGGCGCGCACTCGACCAGCAGGGAAGTAAGCTCACCAACGCTATGGACCAATGCTTCAATACTTCAAATGGAAGCGTGACGTCGACAACCATGGGGAATATATCGGCACGTTCAAAGAAACACTGGAGGTGCTACATGCAGACTATGGTCAGTTACCGGCGGAGGTCAGCGGCGGCGCGCCCTAGGCCCAACAGGACTCGGAGCAGTCCGCAGCCAAGCCAAGCCGAAGTTGTCATTCCGCGCGCTCTTGGATCGTTCGTTGGGCGGGTCCACCACTGACTTCGGAGATCTGAGATGTGTTTCAGTTGGGGGGGCGACGAGGATATTGAAAAGGTGGGGCTCAAGGAAGCAGAGGGGCGACGGGGGGCCTTGGTCTCCCAGCTCCAGTCCGCAGCAACATGTCTGTTTTCTGAGTATAGGACCTTCGTCAGCCGGCCCCGCGGCATCGGTCTCGGGCTCCAGTTCGGAGTGCCAGTTGCCCGCTGGCAAGGACAAGGTCGACAGAGGAGGTCAGGGAGGCATTCGAGCGGGAAACCGCATGGCGCGTGGATGGTGATCCTGGGCCCTCCTCTTCCTAGCCACTCGCTGCCGCGCCCTCGGCGCCCCGAGAGGGGGTTCATTTGGGCCCCCAATCATTCTCCACTCTGTGTCGGCCGCGGCGAACGGCTGGGCCCTCGGCGTTCCGAGGGGGGGGGGGGGGGGCTCGGCGCGCCCCCCGCCGCGAGAGGGCGGGGGGGTGGGCAGCCAGAGGAGTGGGGGTCAGAAGAGGGCATCGGTTGACAGGCAGTTACCTTTCTACTTTCGTAACGTCGCGTCGTGGAGAGTCAGTGCGCTCGACGACATAAAGTACGGGGTTGGAGGAGCGGGCGCGGTGGCGTTCGCGGAGACTCACTTGGGCGGTTCTCCTACCATTATCAATGCTATGGACAAGCGCGGTTGGTAGGCCATTGTGTCCCCGCCCATGGCCAGGAGTGACATCGAGCGGTCTGGCGGATCTGTCGCAGGCGCGCGTGGGGGGGTGGGGCGCATTCGAAGGCCACTCGCGCGAGGATCTCTGCAGGACCCCTGGCCAGGAGGAAGGTCGGGGGCGCCTGGAGGTCCAGTTTTCAGGGGGGGGGGTCATCGTTTTTTAGGAGTTCGCCCTGGTGCCGGTTGAGCTCACAGGAGGGTTAGATCTGATACTCGTCTCGTAGTACCTCGCGCCAGGTTCGAGGCCTGGCAGTATCGGCGCAGAGAAACTGACCAGTGCCTGGGTTTTTGGGGTTCACGAGGGCGCCTTGGATCATCGCTGCAGATTGGGGCGCCCCGCCGTCGATCCTCACTGCGTCCGACTGGCCGCAGTTGTTGGGCGGCGCGGTAGTCGCGCCAGAGAACGCGGCTTGGACTTGCAACCGACCGCACAACAACGCGCTGGAGTTATTTTTCGTCCCCGATCTCGCGTCGCGGCTCAGGTGCGAATGTTTCGCCGACGACGCAGGGGGGGGGCGCGGGGGCATCTGGCCCCAGTTGCATGGCAATACCCGTGCGCCCGAAATCAGGGCGCCGCAGTTGCCTCGTCGCTTTGCGCGCCCGCCCCGTCCGCGGCGAGGGCCGGATCTCGACGGGGGGCGGGGTGGAAAGTGATTTGCTTTACTCTGCGACGCGGGGCGACCTCAGACCAATCGGATGACGACGCGCCCCTCGTGCCTATCAAGAGATTCGGCGGAGGACCCCCTCCGAGAGGCGAGGGCGAGGTCCGAGCGACCAGGGGGCGTCCAGCTGCGCTCGCCGCGGCCCCTGCCGCTCGTCATGGAGCGGGCCCACTGCCGACCCGAGGATCTCGGGCTGCCGCCTGGGCCGACTACTGCGGCCTCCCTTGGGAGGGGGGGGGCCCGAAGCTCGGGGGGGGGGGGCGCCTGCGTCGATTTCGCGCGCTGCCCCCGGCCTGGAGCCGACCTGTCCTGGGGATCTCGGGTTGCCGCCGCGCGGGCGCATGCATTGCGGCGCCCCTTGGACGGGGGTGTGGTCGGAACACAGGGCGGGGGTCGCCCTCGTCAGTATCGCCTATTGCCCCTATCCTCGAGCCGACCTGCCCCGCTGGATGGGGGGGTGGTCTGGGCTCAGGAAGTCAGCTCACCTCGGTTTCGGCCGTTGCTCCTCTCCTCGAGCCGACCTGCCCCGCTGGGGGTGGGGGGTCTGAGCTCGGGAAGGGGGGCGCCCTCGCCGGTTCCGCCCGTTGCCCCTGTCCTCGAGCCGACTTGCCCCGTTGGAAGGTGGGGGCGGTCTGGGCTCAGGAAGGGGCGCGTCTACTTCGGTTTCGCTGATTGCCCTATCTCCACGAGCAGACCTGCCCTGAGGGTCTTGGGTCGCCGCCGGATTCGTCTGCCGCGGCTGCAGCAGTTCCGCCCGTTGCCCCTCCGCCCGAGCCGTCCTCCACGAGGCCTGGTTCCCGGGCGACCCCGCCCAGGAGCATTGTGAATGGGGGGTCCCCGATGCACCGACAGGATCGCTGGGCCGTCGCTGCTTCCAGGTGCTACTCTGACGCGGAGAAGGGCGCCGTCTGGGGCGACCTACCACCGATGGGGCCGTTTGACGCCCGTCCCAGGCTACATCCAGGGTTCCCGGGGCTTCAGGCTCTCGACCAAATCCTCCGCGGTCAGTTGCCTCTGCTCGAGCTGGGTCGGTCGCCTGGAGAAGTTCTTCGCGGGGCCGCGTGACATCCCACGTGGCCGGCGAGGCTTTTTCTTGGAGGGGGCCACGATGCCTGCCCCGCGCGTCGCGCGCATGACCAGGAAGAGCCAGCCTGCGCGTTTCGTTGGTCCCGTCGCCACTTGGCGCGGCGAGGTGGCCAGCCTTGCGGCGGCCGGGGAAGCGTCGCCCCGCCTAGTGGTCGCTGGGGAGCAGGCCGCCTTTCGCGGCCTCGAAGCTCAGCAAAAGCTAAGAGCTCGCGCGCGCCCTATCCCGCGCGGGCCCTCGCTGGCCCAGATCCTGAGGCGGTTATTTCTTGCCAGATTTGGCTCCGACTCTCGTGCCATATATAGCTACTTATGCTAAGCGAGCATCCGCCCGTGCAGCGCGCGCTGAATTCAAAACCTGGGTCGCGGAGGCCCTCTCGCAGAAGCTAATTAGGCTGCGTCGCTACTCCAAGACCCCGCGGGAAGGTCCAATCGGAGTTGCTGATTTACTCAGGCCTCGCAGGCAGCCCGAGGGGGGCCGTGGCCGCCGCAGGGCCCGCTGGCTCGCCCGGCGGTCTGCCCCCCACGTGGACAGCTTGGGACAGAGTCTCTGCTGCTTTTGACAGAGGCAGGAGTCTGGCCACGGATGGCGCTTTCGGATTTCACCTCCGACATGCTGGCTCCAAGCGGGCCTCCGTCAGATCTCTGTCCAGACATGGTCGGGGGATCGACGACCTTGGGCCCGGGGGCGTCCGGGAGCTTGGGCCCCAGGGCCAGTCGGAGCTAAGGCACGTTCAAAAGCGTCGAGGCTGTCCTCACTTGGCCGCGGCAACTGCTGCCCACCATCATAGGCCTAACCCCTATGGAGGCGGGGGGCCAGCGGGCGATCGCCCTCCTGAGCTGGCTCTCCCGCCTCTGGAGTTTGCTCAGGATTGACGTTTCAAGGGGCTGGTTGGACGGGCAGCTTGGTTTCTGGGGCGAGGCTGTCAGGGGGGGGGGGGGGGGAGCGCCCTCAGAGCAGCAGTTGCGAGGCGCTTCATGGGCGAAGCTGCGGATGCGATAGGAGTTGCGCGCGGCAGCCTCTTCTGCGATGTGACAGAATTGTTCGGTTCCCTTTGCGTTTGTTTGCTGGTGGGCCGCGTCGCAGACCTAGAGTGCGCACCCGCCATCCTTGTCCTGTCCGCCCAGCTTTACCTGGGGCCCATAATCCTTCGAGACAGGTCAGCGGTCGGTGAACCGATCAGCCCCACCTTCGGAATTGTGGCAGGTTGCCAAAACGCCGAGCAAGTGACCGCTGCGTTTCTTTACCCCGTCCTGGGGTCGATGCGTCGTTCCTTTTACCCCAGAGGCCTGGCCCCCAAATCTTGGGTTGGTGATGTTAGCGTTCGTGTCGAGGGGCCCCCGGAATCAATCGTCGGGCGCCTCGCCGACGCAGCATGTGCTTCTGTCCAGGCTGTCGCGCAGGATGGCCTAGCTCTGCCTGGCAAGTCAGCTGTCGCAGCCACGGATCGCATGTCGGCAACCGAGATCACCGCGCCCCTCCGCGCTGATGGCCCCCAGGTGAGAAACCAGGGGGCCGCGGCGGACTAGGGGGTCGAGAGGGGCCCGGAAGATTGTAGAGGCCCGCCAGGTACCGTGCCATGAGGATGCTTGCTTGGTGGCAGGCGGGTAAGCTTCGGAGGCTTACCAGGGGCGCCGCTGGGTCGAGGGCCGCCGGGCGGGCCGACGCCGCGGGCGACGTGCCGCGCATGGCTCATAGAACAGAGGTTATCTCCCTCGCCCCAAACACGATGAATGATTTCTGGCGTTCCTTGGGCACGCTCGCCGCGTCTAGGGCGGGGGGGGGTCTCGCTGCCGCGTTGGACCTAGATTAGGGGGCCAGGGCCCCGCCATTTCGCTCCCGGTCAGCAATGTCAGTTTATGGTTTGAGCTCATGTCTTCTTCTAGCCCCCTCTGGCGCAGAGCCCAGAGGGCTTGGCACCTGGCCCAGCAGTCGGTCTCTCCCGCGGACCCCTCTCAGTCTCGGCGTTGGAGGGGGGTTATCGGCGCGATGGCAGTCGCGATCGCTGTACTTCTCGCCGCAGGTTGGGACCCCCAGGGACCTTGGGACTGGCCCCTCTGCGTTTGACGATGAGGTTTTCCTTGGCTGGGGGCCGTTCCTAGAGATGTTTAATGCGTCCTTGAGGCTTTCGGCCTGGGCGGCCGCTTCCAAGCATCGTGGCGGCCGAGGTCTGGGGGGCGCAGCTGAGCACTCGAAAGGCACTGAGGGCCATGGCCAAGAAGGGGTCACGCGCGTTCAAGGCCGGGCAGCGCACTGTCGCCGCAGCGGGGTTTTGACCCCGAGACAGGCCGGCCCACAACATTTGCCCGAGGTGTGGCCGTGAGCCCGAGACCGGCCTCCACCGCTGCTGGGCTCCTCCTGGGGGCCCAAAGATTCCCCGCTGCCGGGCCGCCCAGCGCCTGGTTGACCGGGCCGTGGCAGGCGCCTTGGAGCACCCATGTTATTGGCGAGAGGTAATTCTCCAAAGGCATGGATCTCCATCCCCGAGCCCCCCGACGACCACGTTGTCAGGTTGGACGCGTCATTGCCCGATTTTCCCTTGTTGATTCCTGGCGCCCCCCCCCCCCCGCCCGCTCCTGCGTGGCTCGCGCGATGAGAGGCGGATCTGGCTGGCGGGGGCGGCTCGGGGGGGGTTCTTTTCAGGGTGCCCATTGCCCCGCAGAACTTCTCAGGCCGCGGTCTCGGTGAATTGGGGGGCCGTCCCGGAAGGCGTGAACGAGGTGCTGAAGTCAGGAGGGTTCGGGAGTGCCGTCCCAGGAGCCAGGAAGGGCAGCAAACGTTCGGAGCTTGCTGCGTTTCTTGATGCTGCCCGAGCCACCCATGGCAGGAGACTCGCTTGCCTCACCGGCAGCGCATATGTCCAGAAAGGGCATGTGCAGACTCGGAGCCAAGGCTCGCTCGAAGCCCAAGTCTAACCGCGACCTCTGAAATCTGGCGAGGGGGCCTGCTTTGAACGGGGACATTGAGATTGTTTATTTCGAGAGACGCGCCAAACATTGTGATTTTGTGCGAGTCTCTCCTGGGCGTAGGCTTCTTTTCGCGTTCAACACTTTTGCTGACGAGCTGGCCGACAAGGTGTCTCCTGAGACCCGAGTCCCCGCGGGAGCGGCCGAAACATTGCGTGAGCTCGAAAGACACCCGCCGCCGCCGAGTCGCCATTTCGGCAAAGATGCGTGATTCTCGGCATGTTTTGAAGTTGTTCCCTGCCTAGGCTCTGCCTAGAGGGTTCTTACTTTGTTTGTTGAAAAGGGGCCGGGCAGTGTAAAACGCCCCGGGCGTTTCCCCCAGTCCCCGCCCCGCGGTTCCCCCAGCTGCGTCCCCTTAGCTTAGCTTTGCTTATCTCATCTTAACTTAGCCTAGCTTAGCTTAGCTGTGCTTAGCCTAGCCTAGCCTAGCTTCGCTTAGCTTAGCTTAGCTAAGCGTGGCGCATTTTTAGTTTTGTTTAGCTTAGATTAGCTTAGCTTGGCTTGGCTTAGCTTAATTTAGCTTAGCTTAGTCTAGCCTAGCTTAGCTTCGCTTAGATTAACATAGCTTAGCTTACCTTAGCTTAGCTTAGCACAGCGCAGCAAAGCGCAGCGCAGCATTAACACATCAACCATAGCATAGCATAGCATAGCCAAGCATATAACAGCATATCATAGTTCAGCGCAGCATAGCAACGCATTTCACAACACATCACAACATCGCATAGCATAGCGCAGCATATCATATCATACCATTGCTTAGCATAGCGCGGCGCAGTATACCATAACATAGCACAAAATACCATAGCAGATCATAGCCTATCATATCATATCATACCATAGCGCAACACATCATACCATATCATATCATACCATATCATGTCATATCATATCATAGCATAGCATACCATACCACATCATATCATAGCGATGATCATCATAACATAGCCTAACATAGCATAGCATAGGGCAGCATACCATAGCATATCATAGCATATCATAGCAAATCATGACATAACATATCATAGCGCAGCATCGCAGAGCATAGCCTAGCATAACACAGCGCAGCCGAGCGTACCCTAGCATGTAGATGTGAGTATCGCTGTTGATGTTGACGTCGATGTAGATGCAGGTGTATATGTTAATGTAGCTGTCGGTTTAGATGTAGATGTTGCTTTCCTACATGCTCGAACTCCTAGGTAGGGTCGCACTGGGATAATACTCGGCCCTAGGGGCCGCTCGGCCCACGAAGGATTTGAAGCAGGCGTTGGTCGCTCCCTGGGGCCCGTCGGCGACCGACATCGCTAGCGCTGCTGGTCCTGCGGGTCTGGACCCCATGATAGGTCCAAGGGGACGGTTGTAGGTTGGATTCGAAAACCTTGCAGTGCCTCACCTGTCGCAGACCCTTCTTGTCAGGCCCCTGTCCCTGTGGCTCCTATTTGCCGCGGCCTGACTGCGCGAGCCTGTCACACTATGCGGTGATTGGTGGTGGGGGTGGGCTTTCGAAAGGAATTTAACTTTGCCTGCTCAACCTGCGATGGCTTCGGCACGGACCATTACAGGAGGGGCGGGAAGCTTGTGCAATAGTGGCAGCCCCCCACCCACACGGGGCTGGCCTATTTGAGGGTTTTCGAGAAGGGGCTCGCGCCTGGTCGCACGAATCTGGCCAGGGAGGTGAACTCCCAGGCTTGACCCTGTGGAACCGCGCGCAGCGCATCGTCCAATCTAAGCAAATCTGCTCCTCCCCTTCATCCTTTTCCTCATTCTCCGCCTCCGCCTTCTCGTCCTCGTCCTTCTCCTCCTCTTGCCCCTTCCTCCTCCTATCTCAGACGTCTCCTCCTCCTGGCCCTCCTCCTCCTCCTCCCCCTTCCTGTCCTCGTCCGACATCTCCTTTCCTGGCCCTTCGGAATCATTTCTGCGTTCTAACGAACTCTTCCCAGGCTCACCCTTAACGTGTTGGTAGGGGTGGCTTGGCGTTTCGCTTGAGACTTTCTCGTTGTGTATGACCCTGAAGCTGGAACTGTGCAACAGCTTCCAGGATGAAGGGCGGGTATTTTCCAAGCTGTGGCTCTCGCCCTGGCGCCGCGCACATTCGTCTTACACGTCCGAAGCAGATCCCAGGATGGAAGGCGGGAGGTTTTCAACCTGTGGCTTTCGCCATAGCGCCGCGCACGTTCGTGTTACACGTTCTCACCAGTTTCAAGGATTGGAGTTTCAACATGTGACTCTCGCCTTAACGCCGCGCGCATTCGTTGTAAAAGATCCAGTTCAGGATGTGGTGTTCGCCTTAGCGCCGCGCACATTTGTCCTAAGGTTCGCAGCAGTTTCAAGGATTCGCAGGGTTGGAGTGCCAGGAATGGTGTCCTGGCTCGCTTTATGATTACCAGGGCGCAGCAGCCACGTTGATTCGCGGTGTTGAAGTCCCACGATTGGTATTATGGCAGGGTTATGACTTGTTAGGACGCATCAGTCACGTTGGTTCGCGGCGTTGCCGTCCCAGTAATATGGTGTTGGCATGAATGCGGATTTTTAAACGGTTGCCATATCATGGGTCATTTCCCACAATGAACATACATTCGTTTAGGGACAGGTGGAGAGGGAATTTATAAGGAGGGCTAATTGCAATGTCGCTGATGCGTCTTAGATTTGAACTGGTCCTTGTCTTCCTCCACCTACTCCCTCTCCCCCTGCGTCTCCTCCTCCTCCTCCTCCTCCTCGTCTCCCTCTCCCTCTCCTCCTCCTCAGCCGCCTCCTCCTCCTCCCTGCTCGTCGCCCTCCCTCTTTCCTCGTCCTCATTTTCCTCCTCCTTTTCCTTGTCCTCCTTCTCCTCCTCTTCCTCCTCCCCTCTCTCCTCCTCCCGGTGCGGAGCCTGAGAGCATCCAAGTCTAAGATCTTCCACACCCTGAAGATGCGAGCGGCTCCCGCCATGCCCGGCGTCGCCCTCTGCGCTCTCGGGCGGCTCGAGGGGTGGGGAATGGAGGTTCGGAAGGCCCACGGATCTGCAAGGCCAGCAAGAGGAAAAGGTGGGAGGAGGGAGGAGGAGTAGGACGACGACGAAGAGGAAGCATACATAATACCATTATGACGATTATTTATGCCAGTAATACCACCAACCGTACAAACCCCAAGAGAGTACTACTACGCAGACCAGGAACACTTAGAATAAGGCCATTACTACGTTTGGTATTCATCATACTGTCACCAATAAGCATGATACTGCGAATGAAAGCAGCGCGACTCCTCCCATTCCAACTACCATTTTTTAATGTGCCTGTGACAAACACTGCGTGGTACGAAGCAGAGGATTCATATTAACATTATGATTGGTTATAGGGAAAGCAAAGGAGGAGGAGGACTACAAACCAACGACGCACCAGCTATGGTTGTAACACACGCTCCGTCCAAGCTCCTTTCTAACATGTCCCTACAGAAATTCCACAAACAGCGTTTGCGCATGAAGATTCTAATTTGTTTTGTGGCGTATGTATAGTCGCCGTCGCCGCCCCGTCGCCGCCTCATGGCCGCGTTGTCGCCGCCCGTCGTCTGGGCCTGTCTGTCAGTCTGTCGGCTATGTCGTCGCCGTCGCCGCCCCGTCGCCGCCTCGTCGCCCGTCATCTAGGCCTGTTTGTCGGTTTGGCGGCTATGCCGTCGCCGTCGCCGCCCAGTGGCGGATCCGATCCTCCTCGCGTGTTCCCTCTCTCCCTGGGCTTAGGCGGGCCCAAAGGGGCAATCGTTGCAGCGATGAGAGAAAAACGCCCTCATCGGTCTATACATCGCAAGTGATAGCCGAACATGCCTCAAGCCGGCTGTCGGCCAAACGGTTATGGACGGAGGAGGAGGAGGAGCAACAGCAGCAACAGACAGACAGGGGAGATCAGCATGCAAACAAAAAGGGGTATTAAAGGGACGGGGGGGCGAGTCTGATCCAGGGGGCTCGTTTTTTCAGACGTATCTGACATCTCTGCAGAATCGAACCCGTCGCCTGAGCAAAGCCTGAAACACGCATAGCTTCGACAGAAACCAAAACCAAGATCTCCAGAGGACGATGCTTGTCCAGGAGCAAAAGCAGTATCTCCAGAAGCGAGTGCGCGGGAGCTACCCCCAACCTAGAGACATGTAACTTTATGTAGGCCTGTATCAAAGTTAACACTGTAACATTGCCTCGCAGCTAACACTCATGCGGATATCAGCTCCCCGAAATTCGGGAAACAGACAGGCAAGGGTGTGCGCGATACGTCGGGCTCGAGCGTGCGAGAAGGGGAAGGAGGTAGGAACACGGAGGGGCAGGGGTCCTCCTTATGTATCCAGGGTTCCTGGCGTGAGCTGTCCGTCCTTGGCAAGCTCCCTCACGCGCGCCTCCCAGCGCTCGCGGGCCACCCGCTTGGCCGTCTCCGCAGTGTCTTCACGAAACTCAGTAGTCCATGAGCCACGGACCAGAGCCTCTCGCAAATGGTCAGCTGGCATATCCTTCGTCGGCACATCGATCAGCATGTCCGGAGCAGTCCATGTTACCGTCGTCCGCGGTTTGTCCAGAAATTCTCTGCTACTGGCGAACTCAGAGCTTCTCACCGACTTCTGAGTCGAGCTGCCGACGCCAACGTCCGAGTTGATCCGATCGCGGTCGCCTTTGGAGTCCGTCGCGACCGTCGTCGGGATCTGCCAGCCAGAGAGCTTCAAACCCGCGCCCCTTGGCACGGGGCCGTAGAACGTCTCCGCGATTTGGTCGGGCCACCCTTGGGCTACGCCCGCCGCGTCGCCGATCGCGATCACCTCCGCCGCGCGAGAGCCCCTCGCAGCCCGCTTCAGTGCCCTCCAGGAGGGAGAAGCGCCCGACACCTCCGTCCGCGAGCTCCTTGCCCGCGAACATGATCAGGCACCTGCCCTGGCTGCCAGTCTTCATGGTGGCCGTGTCGGGCTGAAGTGCAGCGCCGCCCTTCATCGCGTTGCCGAGCGACTTGTCCGAGACCACCGCCAGCCTTGATCTCTTCGGGTCGATCGCGGGAATCGCGAGCTGGAAGGTGGGGTCTCGCTTAAGCTTCCGCAGCATTTGGTTCGCCTTGGTCGCGCCTGCGATCCTACGTAGGCCCTTTCTTCCGGCCTTTCCCGCGCTGCAGCGCCGCCGAGTCGCGGGCGCAGTCCGCGCGCGGCTTCGTCGCGAGCCAATTTATGTTGCCGGCGACCTGCTGGTGCTGTTTCCACTCTGTCGCGTGCATTGGAAGGCGTTGCGCAGCTCTGCGGGCCCCGGGTAGTGTCGCAGGCTCCTTGCCAGCAGGCTCCTTGCCAGCAGCGCGCTTCAATATATCAATGCGAAGGGCCCCCCCAGTGTGGCGCTTGAACCGTCTTCCGCAGAGAGCGAAGTCGTCGTGCTCCTCAGTCCCGAAGCCAAACTGCTTGCCCAGCTCGCCCATCACCTTCGCCTTCTTCTCGTTGCCGGTCCAGGGGAAATCGCTCGCGTGAGTGCACGCGCGCCCCCGCGGACTGTCTGGGCCATGCTTCTTCGTCATCGGGTCGCGCAGCATAGAAAAAGTTGGGTCCGATGGAGGCCTCCAGGCCCGAATTGCGGGCTGCTGAAATCGCCTTCAGGCGCCGAAGTCTCGGCGCCGTGGGTAGTCCGCAAACTCCCTTCCGCTTCCGCGCTCGCGCCAGTCGGCTCGCGGAAAATCAACCGGCCGTGGGCCGTGCAGCGGGGCCCGAATCACCGGGCCCCTCTCGTCGATCTCCCCCTGCAGGATGGCGCCGCCCACCTCCTTGGAACCGACCTTCCAGTCCTTGTGCGAGGCTTCCGCCTGGGTCTGAATGATCTGAATGATTCCCGACTGGGTCGTCGCACAGGGCGCGCCCGCCCAGACATTCGCTTTCTCGTCCGAACGGTCGGGGCCCCCGCTGTCGACCACGAGGCGGGCTTTCGCCATCCAGGGTAGGTAGGTGGTTCCTGTCATCGACGGGTCATTCGTTGTCGGTCAGCACCCAAGTCGTGGTCGGTGCGTAGTCGCCTTTGCCTCCGCGCTTCATGGGCCCCATCGAGCCTCGGCGACTCCTCCTCCGCTAGTGCGCCCGCGGACTCGGTGTCAACCCATTTGCTCCGCCGGATTGCCGCGGCCCCATCGTAGTCTGCCTTGGTCGGCGGATCCATCAGACCCCGCGCCATCTCCGCGCGGGCCTGTCCCTGAACCTGTAAGGCCTCATCTCGCGGATCAGGTTGAGAAGCGTCCTCAGGGTGATCCAGGAACTTGCTTCGGTAGACCTCCGGGGGCTCCGTCAGCCAATTGGTAGCCCTCTTCGCCGCGTTCTTGACCCGCAGCACGTTGCCTGGCGGCGGAGGTCCGTCTCGTCAACCTCGCGAGGGTGCTCTTAGAAGTCCAGCTGCTTCTGCATCGCGCCTCTGCACTTGAATCTACGCGTGAGACGCGTCCTCCAAAAAAGGTCCACTGTCAACCGGAGACTGAGGCTGCTTCGCTTCTTGGAGCGGAGGCGCGCTCGCAGCGAAGTTGCCATGGGGTGCCGAACTGTCCGTCGGGAACAAGTACTGGGACAGGTTGAGCTGATGCCGCAGGCTGTTGAGCCGACGTCTCCAGGGGATGTCGCTCCAATATCTGGCCCGTTCGCTTCTGGGGCATTTTCGCAATGCGGTGCGCCCTGGATTTCTCCTGATCCAGCCCCCGACCTCGAAGTCGATCCCAGAGTTTTTCTAGGAAGTTG
This sequence comes from Prorocentrum cordatum, assembly GCA_963575745.1. Lineage (NCBI taxonomy): Eukaryota > Dinophyceae > Prorocentrales > Prorocentraceae > Prorocentrum > Prorocentrum cordatum. The sequence continues at coordinate 172,179 of CAUYUJ010016258.1, forward strand.
GTCGTTCTTGTCCTCGGCCCGCGACATAGCGGCCGTCGTGCCAGACGCGGCAAACTCGCCCGCCTCTTTCTCATGCTCGTCGAAGTCCTCAGCTGCTCCAATCTCCATCTCGGAGCCTCGATCGTCAGCGCGACTCTCATCCTGCGGGTTGGTGGCGCCTTCCGTCAGCGGCTGCTTCTCGCTTTCCATCTTGGGGCTTCCCCCGTGATGTCCAGCTGCGCACGGGCGCAAATGCCCAGGGCTTCGCCGGGCGAAGCGCGCCGAACTGCAGCTGGATCGCACATTCGTAGACAAGCCTTCGTAGGGCGCGTAGACGGCTGACGGCTCGACGCCAATGCCCGCCGCGGGCCCGTGCCAGGCTCTGAACAGGAGTGGGCCCCCCTTCCGCCGGTTCGCGCGACGTCCTCCGCGAAGGAAGTAGGCCGCAACGCCGAGCTTCACGTCGGCGCTCGGCGGCGCCCGACGACTGAGGGCCGGCAGTGCCTGGCGCAATATCTCTCTCGTTGGTGCCGAGCTTCTCCAGTGCCACCGTGGCCGCGCCGTGGAGCTGGGGGCGGCCCCGCTCGCCCAGCAGCCCCCGCCCCCGCGGCAGCTGCGGGGCCCTGCCGGGCGCCGGCTGTCCTGGAAGGGACCCAGATTCCGTTGCAGGCTTATTATCCGCAAGGGCTTCGCCCCCTGCCGCCGGCCCGTTCTCTCGGAGAATGGGCCATGGAAGAGCTAAGTCATGAGGCCTTGGCGCTGTCGTGAAGCAATATCGAAACTTCATGCGAAGCCGATTCGCAATCAGCAAAACCAACTGATCACAAGAGGGGTTGCCACACCTGGCGATTGGTAAGACGTGTATGGTTTACGGGCTTGGTTACCACACCTTGCGATTAAAGGGCCGAGGGAGTTCTCGCAGTTTGGGTTACCACGCCTTGCGATGGATGTGCGTGAAGGGTGGCACCGAATTTCAGAAATGTGGCAAATCCCTGTGTTTTTGGACCCTGACCCCGCGGATCTGCGTGAGGGGTGGCACCGAATTTCAGAAATGTGGCAAATCCCATGTGTTTTTGGACCCTGACCCCGCGGATCTGCGTGAGGGGTGGCACCGAATTTCAGAAATGTGGCAAATCCCATGTGTTTTTGGACCCTGACCCCCTGACCCCGCGGATCTGCGTGAGGGGTGGCACCGAATTTCAGAAATGTGGCAAATCCCATGTGTTTTTGGACCCTGACCCCGCGGATCTGCGTGAGGGGTGGCACCGAATTTCAGAAATGTTGTAAATCCCTTGTGTTTTTGGACCCTGGCCCCGCGGATCTGCGTGAGGGGTGGCACCGAATTTCAGAAATGTGGCAAATCCTATGTGTTTTTGGACCCTGACCCCGCGGATCTGCGTGAGGGGTGGCACCGAATTTCAAGAATGTGGCAAATCCGATGTTTTTTTTTTACCCTGACCCCGCGGATCTGCACCGAATTTCAGAAATGTGGCAAATCCCTTGTGTTTTTGGACCCTGACCCCGCGGATCTGCGTGAGGGGTGGCACCGAATTTCAGAAGTGTTGCAAATCCCATGTGTTTTTGGACCCTGACCCCGCGGATCTGCGTGAGGGGTCTCGATTTCGAGCCCCCCCAGCAATTCAGACAACGCGCCCAGGGGGTGCTAAAAATCCTGTTTGGGCCTCCCCCCCCCCGCGCGGTCAATCAACTAGTTGCAGTAACCAGCAAGAAGCAGAACTGTAACACTGGAAACTACAAGCTACAACTGGTACTGGAAACTGCGAACCCGCGCCTCGCAGCCTGGTGGCCCCACAAGGGGGCCGGCGGATTTTTATTATTTTCCCCCGGCATTTGGATTTAGAGAGTCAGATCCACGCGCTGCCGCGTGGCTCAAGCTTGAGAGCCATCGGCTCACCGCTGCTGCTGCCGCAGTTGGTAGCGGGGCCGGTTCGGGCCCGGCGCCGCGGGCAGCCGCGCAAGCGCTTAGAGGGCGCGAGGCGCTCGCTGTCTGCGAGCACCAGGCCGAGCCGGCTCTCTTTGGCCGGGCGGGGCGGTTCACGGCCCTGGTTCGGGCCGCCAAAGGGGGCGACGCCGACGGCGTTGCCGCGGGCGCAGGCGAGGAGCCGCCAGGGGTGGCGGCGACGCTCGCTGTCGCGCCTCAGAAGCCGAGGGAGATGACCAGCTCCATTGTCCAGGATGCAATGGTCATGAGGCCCCGTCCCCCAAGCCGATTTTGGCAACGATTTTGTAAATCCCCCGCCAGATGTTTTTTGTATTTTTTGTTTTGTGTTGAGATTTTTTCATCAGCTGCTGTCGCGTTGCCGACGTGCACCCCAAGTTGTGCATCTGCGTTGCGTGCTGTGCTGCGTGCGCGGTGCAGCGCGGGTTGTGCCGTTCGCGCGGCGCCCCGCGGTCGGCGCCCCGAGGTTGTGGCGTTTCCTCGCGGCGCCGCACGCGAGGTACCGCGAACGCACCGCCGTTTCTGCAGCCGACGTTGAATTTGTGGTGTCGTGTGCCTGGAGTTGCGGGCGCGGTGTTGCGCGGTGTTTTTTTTGCGTGCGCGTGCGTGCCTTGCACGCGGTGCACAGTTCGATGCGCGTCGTGCTGCGTGCCGGCGCGGTACCGTGCAAATAGCGCCACGTACGTGCTGCCGCGCGAGGTGCCCGGTGTTTGCGCACGGTGCCGCGTGCGCGGCGCCGTGTGCGCGGCCTGCGTGGTGCCGCGTGCGTGGCGTTGCGTTGCTGGCGCCGCTCACGGGACCTCCGGTCTGTGCGTGTATGAGGTTTTGCCCAAGCGCGCCGCGCCGCGCCATGCGCGGCACGTTGCGCGGGTCGGGTTGCTCGCGTCGCGGAGGTCTCCCGCCATGCGCGTGCGAAGTACACGGAGAGAGCGGGAGAGGATGAGAGGAGAAACGAAGGGGGGAAGCTAGGGAGGAAAGGGGGGTCATGCGAGATGGTAGGCGCAAGGGAGGGAAGAGCGGGGGAGGGATGGGGCGGCAAGGGGGGGAGGTGTTTGGAGTAGGGGCAATCGTGCGAGTGCGACAATTGTTAGCACCCCAGTCGCGAGTGGGGTGCCGGCGGTGCGTTAAGGCCGGGCTCTGGGATAAAATTATCCCGGCAAAGCAACATAACAGCGATGTGTATAAGCATATTTGGAAACATTCCCCTTAAGATGCAGGTGAGAATCCAGTTGTAGAATTCTGCTGTTCTCGCAGTCGCAGTCGCATTCGCAATGACAGTCGCAGTGGCAACGGCCTTAGGATCCAATGGGATCCTAAGGATTCCTAAGGATTTCTGAGGATGCTTAGCTATGCCTACGGATTCCTAAGGATGTCTACGGATTCCTAAGGATTCCTAGGGATTCCTAAGGATTCGGATGGATTCCTACGGATGCTTCAACCTGCCTCAGTTTCAGCCTCAGCCTCAGCCTGCCTCGGCTTGCCTCAGCCTCAGCCTCAGCCTGCCTCGGCCTCAGCCTCAGCCTGCCTCAGTCTCAGCCTCAGCCTGCCTCGGCTTCAGCCTGCGTCAGCCTCAGCCTCGGCCTGCCTCAGCGTCAGCCTGCCTCAGCCTCAGCCTCAGGCTCAGCCTCAGCCTGCCTCGGCTTGCCTCAGCCTCAGCCTCAGCCTCAGCCTCGGCCTCAGCCTCAGTCTCAGCCTCAGCCTGCCTCAGCCTCCCCTCCCCCCCCCCCCTTCCCCCCCCCCCCATTCAGCCTCACCTTGTCTCAGCTTCGGCCTGCCCCGGCTTCATCCTCAGCCTCAGCCTCAGTATCAGCCTCAGCCTGTCTCAGCCTGAGCGTGCCTCGGCCTCAGCCTCAGCCTGCCTCAGCCTCAGCCTGCCTCAGCCTCAGCCTCAGCCTCAGCCTGTCTCAGCCCCAGCCTGCCTCAGCATCAGCCTCAGCCTCAGCCTCAGCCTGCCTCGGCTTGCCTCGGCCTCAGCCTCAGCCTGCCTCGGCCTCAGCCTCAGCCTCAGCCTCAGCCTCAGCCTGCCTCAGCCTCAGCCTCAGCCTCCTCAGCCTCAGCCTGCCTCATCCTCAGCCTCAGCCTGCCTCGCCTCAGCCTGCGTCAGCCTCAGCCTCAGCCTGCCTCAGCCTCAGCCTGCCTCAGCCTCAGCCTCAGCCTGCCTCGGCGTGCCTCAGCCTCAGCCTCAGCCTTCCTCGGCCTCAGCCTGCCTCGGCCTCAGCCTGCCTCAGCTCGGGCATTCAAAACATGGCACAGGACTTGTCTTCAGGGAACACGAAGATCACGAAGTGGCCCACGGTTGGCTCCGGGCAATCAAAATATGCTGCAGGAGTGGTGTTCGGGGAACACGAAGAACACGAAGTGGCCTACAGTTGGCCCTGGGCATTCAAAATTAGCTTGGGAATTGTGTTCTGAGAACATGAAGAACACGAAGTGGTCTACAGTTGGCTCCTGGCATTCAAAATGTGGCCTGGGAATGGTGTTCTGGGAGCACGAAGAACACGAAGTGGCCTACTGTTGGCTCCGGGCATTCAGAATGTGGCCTGGGAGTGGTGTTCTGGGAGCACGAATAACACGAAGTGGCCTACAGTTGGGTCCGGGCATTCAACATGTGGCCTGGGAGTGGTGTTCTGTTGGCTCCGGGCAGACAAAATGTAGCTCCTGGCAATGAAAATGGGGAGTCCCCAGATTCCCGCGGCACCCGTCCGGCATCTGCCCAGACCCCCTTGGGGAGTCATGATGGTTTCTTTTGAGACCACTAGAAACCTATCAGTCTTCGCTGTTAGGTAATATCTGGCGTTCCGGTTCTAGGGTTCCTGTTTTTTTTCCTCCGCGGCGCCTTGCGCCAAGTCCAGACAGCCAGGGGATGCGGGTGCCTCCCTCCCCTCCCCCTGCCGCCCTCCCCTCCCCCTCCCTCCCGCCCTCCCCCTCCCGGTCAGGTCCTATTCTTCCCTCTGTCGGCCTCCCTCTCTCCCTCTGTCCGTTTTCAGCCCCCCCTTCGTTCCCCCGGGACGAGGCACCCCTGGAGCGACCCCCGGGGCCACGATTTTGCCCACGATTTCGGCACGATTTTGCCGACGATTTCGCCCCACGATTCTGCCCACGATTTTGCCCACGATTTTGCCCGCGATTTGCCCCCGATTTTGCAGACGATTTCGACTGCCCACGATTTGGACCACGATTTTGAACACGATTTTGTTTCATTTTGATTCGAATTAACGGAAAATCGTGAACAAAATCGTGGGCGAAAATCGTGGCTCGTCCCAGGGGTTGCCCTGGGGTGGCCCACGGGTGGCCCCAGGGGGTGGCCTCGGGGGGTGCCTCGTCCTGGGCCCGGACCGGGGCGCCGCTCCAGGGTGCCCGGCGCGCGGCGGCGGAGGGCGGGGGCGCAGAAGAGGGGGGGGGCCGGGGAGGGGCACTGGGGAGGGGCCGGTTGTGGGTGGAGGACAGGGAAGGGGCGGGCAGGGGCAGGTGGAGGGCAGGGAAGGGGGAGGTGCGCGGGGAGTGGAGGGGAAAGGAGGGGCAAAGGGGCCGCAGCTGTTGGTCTTGAGGGCCGACGCTTTCCGGAAACGGCCCACTGAATGCCAGCGCAGCCCCGCCCGCCTGCTCAGTCTCGCGCAGTGGCTCCCACGGGGGCCCCGGCCGCTTCTGCCGCGGCGCCGGCGGCCGCGAATGCTCCCGCCAAGCGGGGTTTACTGGAGCAGCGCGTGGTCCTGGTTAGGGCTCGGCGCGAGGCGTTCGCGCCTTTCCGCCGCGTCGCGGCAGGGGGCAGCAGCGGGAGTTAGAGCAGGGAGCGCAATTTGAGGAACGCCACGATATTGACCGTGTGCGCGACGAGGGGTGGCGGCGAGGGCGGGCCCCCCCCGCCCGCGCGCGCCGCTTCGCGTCCCGAGGCCGTGCGCGGCGCGCGAGCCATTCCGAGGAGCGCGGGGCGCGGCGCAAGCAAGGGCGAAAAAGCGCTTACTGCGCTCCTCTAAAAACCGCCGCGAGACACGCGCCCTCTCGAGCAGCAGATAGAATGAAAGCCCCAGGCTGCTGCGGGCCTCCCAGAAACGACCGCCTTCACTCGAGCGGCATATTGGCTTGTCAAAATTAATTATCCCGGCGAAGCAACCTAACAGCGATGTGTATAAGCATATCTGGAAGTATTCCCCTTAAGATGCAGGTGGGAATCCAGTTGTAGAATTCTGCTGTTCTCGCAGTCGCAGTCGCATTCGCAATGACAGTCGCAGTGGCGACGGCCTTAGGATCCAATGGATTCCTAAGGATTCCTAAGGATTCCTGAGGATGTTTAACGATGCTTACGGATTCCTAAGGATGCCGACGGATTCCTCAGGATTCTGCAGGATTCCTGAGGGTTCCTATGGATTCCTACGGGTGCCTCCGCTTGCATCAGTTTCAGCCTCGGCCTCAGCCTGCCTCGGCTTGCCTCAGCCTCGGCCTCAGCCTGCTTCGGCCTCAGCCTCAGCCTGCCTCAGCCTCAGCCTCAGCCCGCCTCGGCTTCAGCCTGCGTCAGCCTCAGCCTCAGCCTGCCTCAGCCTCAGCCTCAGCCTCAGCCTCAGCCTCAGCCTCAGCCTCGGCCTCAGCCTCAGCCTCAGCCTCAGCCTCAGCCTCAGCCTCAGCCTCAGCCTGCCTCGGCGTGCCTCAGCCTCAGCCTCGGCCTGCCTCGGCCTCAGCCTGCCTCGGCCTCAGCCTGCCTCAGCCTCCCCCCCCCTCCCCCCCCCATTCAGCCTCACCTTGTGTCAGCTTCGGCCTGTTTCGGCTTCATCCTCAGCCTCAGCCTCAGTCTCAGCCACAGCCTGTCTCGGCCTGAACCTGCCTCGGCCCCAGCTTCAGCCTGCCTCAGCCTCAGCCTGCCTCAGCCCCAGCCTCAGCCTGTCTCAGCCTCACCTTGTCTCAGCATCAGCTTCAGCCTCAGCCTCATCCTGCCTCGGCTTGCCTCGGCCTCAGCCTCAACCTGCCTCGGCCTCAGCCTCAGCCTCAGCCTGCCTCAGCCTCAGCCCCAGCCTGCCTCAGCCTCAGCCTGCCTCAGCCTCAGCCACAGCTTGCCTCGGCCTCAACCTGCGTCAGCCTCAGCTTCGGCCTGCCTCAGCCTCAGCCTGCCTCAGCCTCAGCCTCAGCCTGCCTCGGCGTGCCTCAGCCTCAGCTTCAGCTTGCCTCGGCCTGAGCCTGCCTCGGCCTCAGCCTGCTTCAGCTCGGGCATTCGAAATATGGCACAGGACTGGTGTTCTGGGAACACGAAGATCACGAAGTGGCCCACATATGGCTCCGGGCAATCAAAATATGGTGCAAGAGTGGTGTTCTGGGAACACGAGGAACACGAAGTGGCCTACAGTTGGCTCTGGGCATTCCAAATTCACGTGGGAATGGTGTTCTGGGAGCGCGAAGAACACGAAGTGGTCTACAGTTGGCTCCGGGCATTCAAAATTTGGCCTGGGAGTGGTGTTCTGGGAATACGAAGAATACGAAGTGGCCTACTGTTGGCTCCGGGCATTCAGAATGTGGCCTGGGAGTGGTGTTCTGGGAGCGCGAAGAACACGAAGTGGCTTACAGTTGGCTCCGGGCATTCAAATTGTGGCCTGGGAGTGCTGTTTTTTTGGCTCCGGGCAGTCAAAGTGTGGCCCCTGGCAGTGAAAATGGGGAGTCCCCGGATTCCCGCGGCACCGGTCCGGCATCTGCCCAGACCCCCCTGGGGAGTCATGATATCCTTTTTTGAGCCCACCAGAAACCTATCAGTCTTCGCGGTTAGGTAATTTCGTAGTTGAGTCAGAGGGGCAGCGCTCGCCTGCCAGCGAGGGGGCCATTGGATTCAGCCCCCCTTGAGAAAGCACGCAGGGCCCCCTTCGGCCATGCTCGAGCCGTCGAACGGATGGGGGGCGCATCGGGGGCCACGAGTGCGCGCGGGAGTGCGCGTGGGAGCGCTGGACGCGCGCGTCGCCCAACGACCGCAGGGTGAAGTGTCGCCGCGGCGGAGAGATCCACGGCGGCCACATGGCGTCTTGGATTCGGGCCCGCCTTGGTTGCGCCTTCGTAGCCTGCGCGGCGCGTCTCAGCAGCAGGAGGAAGCGGCGCGCGACAATGCGATAACGCTCGGGCGGCCCACGATGCCATCCCAATGCCAAGCTTCAGGACGTCGGCATGATTACAAAATCACAATTTCAAAATCGTTGCGGCTCCTTGGGGGGAGGCGGCTTCGCAACAATGGCAGCAGGAGGTCAAACTGCTCCTGGTCAGGACCCTCGGCATCAGGCGCTGGATGCAGGGCGCACCCAGCAGGCCAAAGAAGACGAGAGCAACTTCAGCGGTTGGATCGACGGGCCCGAGCAGGCTGCAGCAGGATTGGAACGAGCGCGGCAAGAGCTCGGACATGAAGGACGCGACGCGGGGCGAATCAGACAGCCTGTCCAGAGGATGGTGGGGCGGTAATTGTTGGGGGAATCGCTGGAACCAGCCTCCCGAACGATGCGATTACGCCGACCCATGGGCCCGCCGCCCTGGCCAGGCTGGAATTTCTACCGATCATGGCGCAAAGCACTAGAACGATGAAGTAGTGACGCTGACGTGCGGGCCTAGAGGCGTTCAGAGAAGTTCCCGCGACTTTTCGACTGGAACATTGCATTCCGAGGGTGTTCCTGAGAAGGCGCTCAGGGGCCGGCTGGCTCGATGCGGTCCTCAGTAGGATCGGCCTCGAGATTGGCGAACGCGAAGGCGACGCCCTCCGAGGCTCCGGCCGCGCTGCCCTTTGCGGGGGCATGCGGGGGCCCTGGGGGGCCGCGTCGCAGCGCGTCAGCCGCCGCGAGGCCCAGTTCCCAGAAGTTGGGGGGACTCACACGTGCTTCTGTTGTTCGGGGAGGGGGCCCAGCTGGCGCCGCAGAGCACGCGGGACATCAGGACGTTGGCCCGCGGAAGGCCAGAGCGCGAGGGCGCGGCCTAGGCGCCCGGCCGGATGGGCGCCTCGGGCTCGGAGCGATTGCTGACTGGCAGTTGGAGGGGCGCCGCCGGCGCGCTGGCTGGGGTGGGGTGGGGGGGTGGGGCGAAGAGCCAGACCCCGCCCGCGGCCATCGGCAGCCCTCCTTTCCTTCGTACTCTGGCCGGTTCGAGGGCGACGGCCCCGGCCTGGGCGACAAGGGCGTGGCCGACGAGCTGGGGGACCAGGGGGATGATGAGTGCGACGCCGAGATCTTCTTGGCCGAGATCGAGGCGAGGCACTTGCCTCGCTGGAGGAGACACGCCCGAACATGCGCACCTGGAAGCAGAACCGGGAGATGAAGCTCGCTGCCAAGCAAGACAGAGTACCATGGCTCCCCGGGCCGCGCCAGTGGTCGTTTCCCGGGGCGGCTGTCCAAGGGCGGGGGCAGGGGCCGCGGTGGCCGAGGTGGTCGAGGCCGCGGGTCCGATCGCATTCGCGGCAAGCTGTCCATCGAAGCCCTGATGAAGATCACCAAGTGCAAGCTGCGCCGCGAGAGAAGGGGCACCGGGGCCGCGAATGCCCGAAGTTCAGCGGCAACCGACGCCAGACGGGCGGCCGAGGCGGGCGAGCGCCTGGCGGGGTACAGGGCCACCGGCATGGAGGGCCTGGTCGGCCGGGGCCTTACCGGCGACCAGCTGAAGAGCTGGCGCGAGGCCCAGGCCAGCATCCAGGAGGGCGGCGACTTCTTGGTGGCGCTACCTACCCAGGGCCTTGTCGACCCGGGCGTGGGCGGCGACCTCGCGGGGCTCGAGGTCTTGATCCGCGAGTCCGTTGCGCTGGTGAAGCACGGCGTGAAGATGGAGCTCGCCCCGAAGGACCTCCAGAGACCCGAGTCGGCGCGCGGGGTCGGCGGCCCCGCGAGGGTCCAGCGCAGCGGCCTGCTCCCGCCGTGCCTCTCCGGGGTCTTGGGAGTCATCGAAACTGCCGTGCTGGCGGACGACGTTCAGCGCATTCTCAGCGTCAGCCTTCTCGACTTCCTGGGCTGCATTATCGATGTGTCCTTGAACCAGATGAAGTCGAACGCGCTGGGGCGCAGCGTGGCGCTCGTGCAGCTCGGATCCGGGCGCCGGATGGCGACCGCGGCGCAGAGCCTGGAGGCGGCGCTCGCAGTGCCCGAGTCCGCGGGGCATTTAGGCTCGGGGGCGGACGTGCCTCTGGAGAGCGGGCATGTGCGCAGCTGCATCATATCTCCAGACTTCCTCGTCGTCTGTCGCGTCGTCGGCATCCTTCTAATCATAAGTTGCCCGTTCCTTTTGTATTTCGCACCGGGGGTCGATTTCGCTTTGCCCAAGACAGAGGTTCAGAGGGGGCTCGGTATCCAGGTGACCAGAACCTTCAGGAGGGCCAGGGCCCGATCAATGTCATGATCCACGACGAGCCTCGGGGGCCTTCTGAACATCGTAGGTCTAGGTCTTCACGGGATCTTCACAGGGGTCCTGATGCCACTAGCTCAGTGGGCGACTCCCGGGTCGATCAGGGGCTTGGCAGAGTCTCGGAGAGCTAAGGCGCACCTTCCGGCCGAGCACATCGAGAAAGTTCCAGGAGTGCCTCGAGACGGGCGAGCAATCGCTGTCATGGGAAGTGGGCTTCTATTTGCAGCCATCTCCGGCTCGAGCTGGTCTCGTTCTCGCGACTGTCTCCCCCGGAGAGTTCGCCACCGAGAGTTTCCGCGAGTCAGATTCCGACGTATCCAGGATCCTAGCTCTGACGTTGATCAGCCCCACGACGCGAGCAAGCCTCGCGCGGGCAGGAGGAGAGAAGAGATACCCGGGGCCAAAGAGGCCACCGAGGGGCTTGTTCGCGGTCGGCCTCAGCCACCCCCGATGCCCGAGGAGGTCGAGAGCAGCTCGGTTGCCGATCCCCGATGCCCGATCCCCATCCCCGATCCCCGATTACCGCCGAGAGTCCCGACGCCATGTCAGAGGTTCCTGCGACAACACCGATGACGGTGCCCCCATGGGACCCAGCCCTTTCCTCTGCAGCTGGCCTCGGGCCCACCGGCTTTCTCCAGCCCGTTGGCCGAGGCGCCGCGTCCAGCGGAGATGCCATGCCAGTGCCCGAGCCAGCTCCAGGGGCGCCTCCACCGCCGAGCTGCCCTTTCCCGGACGGCGTGCCCACGGCCGCAGGATGGGTGCCGCCTGCCGCAGGGGGCCCATCTCATCGGGGGGGCCCCATGGACTCTCGGGCCCGGGGTCGGGGCCGCGGCAGATCTACAGGGCCCAGCGCTCGGCGAGCCGCCGCCGAAGACCGTTGGCAAGCCGCCGCCGCCGGCGATGAACGGGCGCCCCCGCCCAGCGGGTTCGACCAGCTACTGCGGCAACCAATGGGGTGGGAATCGCCTAGCGCGGGCGCCGATGGGAGAGGAGCGCCGAGGGGGCGATCCACGGGGGCGGCCTCCTCCAGCCGAAGCAGCCGGGGCCGCGGCCGCGACCGCGCAGCGAGCCGTGGGGCTCCTCCAACAGCAGGGCGAGTTCGATCACCCCAGGCAGCGCAGCGTTGCACGCAATCAACTCGCTCAACGCGATGCTGGGCGGACTCCGCTGGCAGCTGGAGCATGTCCCCGAGGCCGTCCGCTCCCTGAACTGCGCCCAGTCCGTGCTCGACCAGATGGTCAACCACGTCGCCGGCGCAGCCTACGACCCGACGCAGATCGAATAAGGACTGGCTCACGTGAGCCATCAGCTCCTTTCCCTTCCAGAGGCAGGGGATCTTCGAGGAGGTGGTCGGGGGGGCGATCGATTGCCCCCAGGCGCGGGTCACTGTGATAGCGGGCGACCTCCACAACATGCAGCATGGCTTGAACCAGATCGCCCAGATGCTGATCCAGATCGGGGCGAGCGTGACAGCCCTGGTCGCGAACGCCAGCCGCCAGAACCAGGACGACCCGAACAGCCAGGGCGAGCCACCGCAGGGCCCAGGGGGACCAACGACTCCTGCGGCGACGATGAACCACCGCGCCTCAGACGCCATCGCCGCCAGAAGGCCATTGGGAGCTAGTCTGACGGCCTGGACAAGAGGCCCGAGAGGCCAGCGGCATCCTCTAGCGTTCAACGCCAGTTTTGCCAGGTGCGGCTGCGGCGCGCCTGAGGAGGAGGAAGAAATGATATCCCAAATTCCAGGACCCCTCTCCTCACTCTGCCTTGCCGTGGTCCGCTTTCGGGGCACTCCAGAGGTCATCGGGGGCAGCGAGGTCGTCGGGGGGCCCTGCCGGGCCGTGTCCGACGGCGACAGCCTCAACGACGATCGCGAGGTCCAGTGGGGGGCCAGAGTTAGAGAGGCTCCGGAGAACAGAGTTGTGGAGGAGGGCGCCAAGAGCATTGCGGTCGCGACCGCCAGAATGCCCTCCTAGCGGCAGGGCGGTCATCTTAGAAGTCCTCTCTCTTCCGCGCATTGCGCCAGAGGTTCAGAGGCTCGGAGGCGCGTTGGGAGCGGGCCCAAGCAAGGATGTCATCGTGGGGTGGGACGCTGGAGACCCGAGACAGGTCTGGGAGTTTTGGAGACATAGTGAGGACGAGGGACCCAGCGCTATCTGGCTGTCCTCCGACTGTCGCGTGTTTCCGGCGATCAACAGACATCGAGTTCAAGCGTGACCCCAAACAGTGGCAGGATGATGTGGGTTCGAGACGTTTCGATATGATATATTGCATGGCGTTCGCGGGTCATCAATCAGGGTCGCCATTTAGCTATTGAACATCGTCGCTTCGCGAGATCATGGGGCGCGGAAGTAGTTCAGCCGACCCTGGGCCATCCCGGAGTCAAGAGACTCAGGATCGACGCGTGTATTTTTCGGCACGCAGGCGGACGAAAGGGAAATATACACAAAGCCAATGGGCACCCTCACGAACCGCCCTCACCTTGTCCATCTTCTCGAGGGTAACTTGTACATGGGATCGCCGACGCGCGCTTCTAGGGTGTAAGTCTAGGACCTCCACGGCCGCTCGCTACCCCCCCAAAGTTTTGCCAAATCGCGGCGAGTGCCGCGATGGGGCACATGGGCGGGGCCGACCTCGGGAGGCAGCCCCGATGGGCCGACCTGTTCGAGGGATGCCCGGCGGAGGTGGCGGAAGCCGACCCTCTGGGGGGGGCCGTGGAAGCCAGCGACGAGAGCGAGGGCGAACGTGGGACCTGGCCCCAGGGCGCGCCCAAGACTCGGCAGGAGCCCGAGCTAGAGCCTTCTGAGAACGAGGAGCGGCTGGTCTTCAGACAGCATGTCTATTCGCGACATCCCGAGACGAGAAAGTTTTGTCGAGTCCTCCGAGCGGGGGGGGGTTCAGAGACACATTCTCCGGTGGGCGCGCGCCAAGTTGCGGTGTGATGAGTGTCTCGAGCGCCAGAAATCCAGCAACCATCGCCGGGTAGTCATGCCGTGGACGTCTCGTTTCAACCGCGCTGTTGCCGTCGATGTGTTTTATGTGGAATTTCTACCGGCGACATACCTTGTGCCCAGCATAGTCGATCACTCATCGAATCTGCAGATGTGCTGCCGACTTCTCAGGGCTCGAGCGGTAGATGTCTGGCGGGGTTTCTCGGCGCGCTGGCTTCGTCCGTTCGGGGCTCCACATTTCTTGGCGTCCGACGGGGGGCCCGACTTCGGGTGGCGTTTCGCCCGAGGTCTGGAACAGTGGGGGGTCCGTCACCGCGTGCGTGACGCGGGTTCCCCCTGGCAGAACCCTGGCAAAACGGTGGGGTGTGACCGCGCAAGAAACCACCGCAACCGGAAGTTATGGATGTTTCTTAAAACTGTTTTTTTGTTGGTTGTTCTGTTGTCGCGGTTCTGTTGGCACGTGCTTCGATTTCACATGTATCGCGTTCTCGTGGGGTTGCTTCATTGCCACTTGCAGAGCGTCTCCCGCAGACCTTCCCTTCGACGTGCTGGCGCGAGACCGAGTGGCGTGCCTGCGCGGCGCGGCCTGTTTAACACGACGCGCGTGCGCGCAGTTCAGAGGAGTTTACATTCGTAGCCGCCTGATTGTTGCGGCGCCGCGCCATTTTTTTTGCGCGGCGCGTAACGCTCTTTTCGGATGCCATTCGCGCGTGTTTTGCATGGGCGGATCGCCTTGGCGCAGCGATGCTTCGCGCGGCGTGGTTCGGCCGTTTTTGCGCGATGATGCGCCCGTGTGCGTGTGTGTTGTCAGAGCGGCTCTGCGTGACGGCGTGTCCAGTAGCGATTGCCATGCCGTTAAGTTTGTTCTTCGTGGGCACGCGGGCCCCCCGTCCCTTTTCCCTTCTTCGCGGCGCGCCAAATTGTTGGAGTGTCTATGAGTTTGTTTCGTTGGGCGCTTGCGCATGTGATTTTTTTGTGAGCATTGTTCATTTGTTGTCCACCTTTCGCGCGACCTCTTCTGGTTGCTTTCCCCCTCGTCCACTCGCATTATGTTTTGATGGTGTTTTATTGCGCACGTCTCAAAGTGGAGGGCCCGGTCCGCTCGTGGAGGGCGCGACATTGTTGACAAATCATACGCGTCGCGCGGTTGTGGTAGAAACCACGGCGCGTGCGTCATGCCGATCTGTTCGCGGCAAGTCCCGCGCACCGCGACCGCGCAGCACTCGGCGTGGCGAGTCTTCGAGCACCGCCACGAAAACCATAACGCGCGACATGTCGTCGCCCATAGCCTTGCAAGGGCCGCAACATGTGACGCGCTCTTCCGCGCCGCTTCGGGGCGCACTCCTTCGTCTACGTCGTTGCCCTCCCCCTTCCCACGTCCCCCATGTTGTCGCCCTCCCTTCTTCCATTTCGTTCTCCTTGTCTCATTATTGCGTATCCTGGGGTTCTCACGTGGCACACATGGACAACATGTGGTATGTCATGGGTTACTGTCGGGTTGTCATGGGCTCCTGGGACACCCTTGAGTCGTATATGGGGCTACCTGGGACATTAGGGGCCCTCTTGGGCCGTCGTGAGTTGCCTGGGGGGTATCGTGGTGCCGTGTTGGGCCGCGTTCGCCTCCATGCTGGTTTTCTTGCTTTGCCTGGGTTGGGTCTTCAGTTACCCCCAACCCCACTAGGTCTGGTACCAGACCTCCCTTCCACCTCCAACAGGTCTGGTGGGATGCCCCCCTTCCACGTCGACCAGACCTCCCAGCGGGCCCTCCTCCGGCGAGGTGGAGGGGGCCTCCACCAGACTTCCTCTGGTTCTCCTGGAGACCTCCCCCTGATCCCCCCGAGGGCTTGGGGAGGCCTTCCGGAGGCTTCCCTTGGTTTCCACAAGGTGTGGCGAGAGGCTTCCCACGGCCCCTGGGAGCACCAGGCGAGGCCTCCCCCAGGCTTCCGGGACGACCAGGGGAGGTCTCTGGGAGGCTTCCCCTGGTTCACCTGGAAGCCTCCGATGAGAGTTCCCGCAAGGGGGAGGTCTCCTGTGGGAGGCTTTCGGGAGGACCAGGGGAAGCTTCCAGGAGACCTCACCTGGTCCTCCACCAATTTTCCCCCCAGCGCCCCGGGAGGACCAGGGGAGGTTTCCAGGGGGCCTCCCTTGGTCTCCCCGGAAGTTTCCCCTTGGAGGGGGCCCTGCCAGATTTCGAGGTCTGGGGGAGGCTCCCGGACCCTGGTCCTCGGGGGGTCTGCGGGAGGCCCCCAAGAGGACCAGGGGAGGTCCCCCGGCGGTCTCCCCCCAGATTCCAGGAGGTCGTCAGGACACCGCTAGGAGGCTTACTCTTCGGGGCCCTGAGGCCAGTGGATCACCGGATGCAGTGCAGCTACGGTGGCGACGGCAGCAGAGTCGCGTTCAGCCTCGGCGAAACATTTGCCGCGCGTTTCCAAGCTGGGTGGCTGGTTGGGGGCCTCCGACGGCCACGCCGGGACGTTTGAACTTTGGGTCTTTCCGCTCCAAGAAAACATGGTGGACGTAAGGAAACTTCTGGTTCCTTAATAAATGCCCCCCGGGGGGCCTCGATGGTCCCAAAGTGCGAGACATCTGTCGATCCACCAAATTTAATAAGGAATTCCCGGGGTCCCAAGTAAGGTCCTTACTTGGGTGCCTGGCGGTCCCAGAATTCAGGGCCTTACTTGGGTCCTCGGCGGTCACAGGTCCCACAGGTTCCACAGGTCCCACGTGTCCCAGATGTCCCACAGGTCCCATAGGTCCCACGGGTCCCGCAGGTCTCGAAGGTCTCGCTGGTCTCGCAGGTCCCGCAGGTCCCGCAGGTCCCACAGGCCGCACAGGTGCCACAGGTGCCACAGGTCCCGGAGGTCCCGCAGGTCCCGCAGGTCCCACAGGTCCCACAGGTCCCTCAGGCCCAACAGATCCCACCGGTCCCAAGGTCTTGCAGGTGTCACAGGTCCCGCAGGTCCCACAGGTCCCACAGGTCCTACAGGTCTTACAGGTCCCACAGGACCCACAAGTCGCAAAGAAGGTGCCGAAGGTCCCACAGGTCTCGCAGGTCCTACAGGTCCCACACGTCCCACAGGTCCCAAGGGTCCCACAGGCCTCGCGGGCCCCACAGGTCCCACAGGCCCCACAGGTCCCACATGTTTCACATGTCCCATAGGTTCCACAGGTTCCGCAGGTCCCGCGTGTCGCGCAGGTCTCGCAGGTCCCGCAGGCCCCGCAGGCCCCGCAGGTCCCGCAGGTCCCACTGGGTCCCACAGGTCCCACAGGTCCTACAGGTCCCACAAGCCCCACAGGTCCCGCAGGCCCCACAGGATCCACAGGGTCCGTAGGTCCCACAGGTCTCGCAGGTCGCGCAGGACCCGCCAGTCCCGCATACTCCATAGGCCCCGCAGGCCCCGCAGGTCCCACAGGTCCCACATGCAGGTCCCGCACGTCCCACAGGTTCCGCAGGCCCCACGGGTCTTACAGGTTTTAAAGGTCTCGCAGGTCCCGCATGTCCCGCAATTCCCACAGGTCCCGTAGGTCCCAGAGGACCCATAGGTCCAACAGGTCCCACAGGACCCGCAGGTCCCGCAGGTCCGCAGGTGCCACAGGTCCCACAGGTATGAATGACCCCACAGGTTTCACAGGTTCTGGCAGGTCCACCGGTTGCACATGTCCCGCAGGTCCCGCAGCTCTCACGGGTCCCACAGGTTCCGCAGGTCTCCCAGGTCCCTTAGGTCCCACAGGTCCTACAGGCCCCCCGGGTCCCACAGGTCCCGCAGGTCCGACAGGTCCCGCCGCCAGCACAGGTCCCACGAGTCCCACAAGTCCCGCAGGTCGCGCAGGTCCCACAAATCCCGCAGGCCCAGCATATCCCACATGTCCCACAAGTCCCACATGCCCCACATGTCCCACAGGTCCTACAAGTCCCGCAAGCCCCGCAGGCCTCGTAGGTCTGGCAAGTCCCGCAGGCCCCGCAAGTCCCAGTCCCCCCAGGTCCCACATGCCCCGAAGGCCCCACAGGTCCCACAGGCCCGATAGGGCTTACAGGTCCTACAAGGGCCACGGGGTCCGCAGGTCCCGCAGGTTCCGCAGGACCCGCAGGTCCCACAGGTTTCGCAGGTCGCGCAGGTCCCGCATGTCCCACACGTCCCACAGGCGACGCATGCCCCACAGGCCCCTCAGGCCCTACAGGTCCCACAGGCCCCACAGGTCCACCCAGCCCCTCCGGTCCCACAGGTCCCACAGGTCCCACATGTCGCGCCGGTCCCGCAGGCCCCGCAAGTTCCGCAGGTCCCACGGGGCCTACAGGTGCCACAGGCGCCACAGGTCCCACTGGTATCGCAGGTCCTGCAGGTCCCACAGGTCCTACGAGTCCCTCAGGTCCTACAGGTCCGACAGGTCAGGCAGGTGTCGCAGGTGGCGCAAGCCCCGCAGGTCCCACAGGTCCCACAGGTCTCGCAGGGACGACAAGTCTTGCAATTTCGAAGGCCCCACAGGTCCCACCAGGCCCACGCGTCCCACAGGTCCCAAGGGTCCCACAGGTCTCGCAGGTCCCCCAGGTCCCACAGCTACCGCAGCCCGCACAGCTCCCACAAGTTCCACAGGGCTCACGCTCCCAACATTTCTCCCAATTCCGGCAGGTTCCACATGTCCCGCAGGTCCCACAGGTCACCTTTGGTGTTATTAAGATGGTTCCTGGGGTGATGTTTGCAAGGCGAAGGCGCGTGTAATTGCATGCGCTGCGCGCAGTGCAGAGTGAACCGTGAATGCAAGTGCGAAACGCTGCCATGTAAATTTGGGATTGCGCCCGTCCTGGAATCTTTTTGTGAACTTGCGGTTGCGGTGGTTTCCATCGTGGTCAGGGTGGAACGCCGCGGAAGGACAGGTTGCAGGCCGAAATCGAGGCCGGGGCTGTTGTCGTTTCGTGCCCCGAGGACTTGCGCGAGCTGGTGTGGGAGCTCGTGTCTCCCCCAAACCGGTTCTGGCACAGGGGGGGGGTCCCCGTGGCAATTTGTGTTTGGCGAGAGCCCGCGCGTTCCCCGCGGCATTTTGTCGGGCGACATAGCCGTTCCAGGCTGGCGCGATATAGTGAGACCCCTTGCGAGCAGGATCCAGCAGGTTCCGAGTAAGCTCGGGCTGTTCGAGTCCGGGAGGTTGCGAGGCGGCTGGCGCTCGAGGTAACCTCCAAGGACAAGATCAGCCGTGCGGCTCATTCGCGCCTGTCGGCCCCTAAGACTGTCACCCCGGGACAGTGGGTTTATGTTTGGCGCCGCCTGGCCCGTGCCTCGTCGAGGGCAGATGCTCTCGGCCGTCGCAGGGGCGGGCGGATGGGCCCCGGGGTGGTTGTTCTGTCCGAGGGTCGCACTGCGTGGGTCGCCGCTCGCGCCAGATTGTGGAAGTGCTCGGCGAGGCAAGTCCGCCTCGCCAGCTTTGGCGAGGAATGCGGCATCCAGCTCGCCCAGAGCCCCCGGCGGCGAGAGCTGATGCGCCAAGCTCACGCCAAGAGGGGGTCCGCAGTGGATGTCCAAAGGGGGGGGCTTCCGCCAGAAGAGGAATGGGACGGCGCCATTCGAGACAATCCCGACTCGGCCCCCAGGGTCCCTGGATCTGGGCGGGAGCTCGCATCCTCTTCCGATCCCCCTCCTGCGCCCCCAGCGGCCGTCGGTCCCGGGCCTGGGCGAGCTCCGGCCTCCCCGGGGGCTCGAGTGAGAGGTGGCGCCGAAGATGCAGGCTCGGCGTCGGCGCAGCCAGGGCCCAGCAGGTCCAGGGCTCAAGAGGGCGTCGAGAGCAGCCGGTCGACTCCGCGGGAGGTCTCGAGGATGCCCTTGGAGAGCAAGCCCCCCGAGAGTGCCGAGGTCAGAGAGAGGACAGAGAGAGAGAGAGAGAAACAAAGAGAGAGAGAGAGAGAGAGAGAGAGAGAGAGAGAGAGAGAGAGAGAGAGAGAGAGAGAGAGAGAGAGAGAGAGAGAGCGCGCGACCCTTCTCCTCTTAACCATTATCTTCGCCCTTCCTCGTCTGCCCCTGCAGCTTTCCCGCCTTCTCCTCCGACCCCTCCTCCCAGCCTGGGTCCGGGAGGGGTTTCCGATTCTGGAATGCGGGCTCGCCTGGGCAACGACTCCCTCCTCTGTTATCGAAGGCCTCTGGGGGCCACGGCCGGGCCATCGAACTCTCCCCCCGATGGGGGACCGCGCTTCGGGGGCCATGAGGAGCCCCGCTCACCCAGCCCCCCCCTCTCCGCAGGAGCCCGAACCTCGCTGGGGCTCCTCGGCTCTGGGACCGCAGAGGCGAGCGGCCGAACTCGTCGACGAGATCGAGAGTCGCGCCAGCAGGCTCCGGGGTATGTTCCGGAGCAGATGCCCCGCGGGGGGCAGGGGGGGGTTCTTTTTTCCTGGAGGCGGTGGCGGTGGTGTCCTAGCCCA
This sequence comes from Prorocentrum cordatum, assembly GCA_963575745.1. Classification (NCBI taxonomy): domain Eukaryota; class Dinophyceae; order Prorocentrales; family Prorocentraceae; genus Prorocentrum; species Prorocentrum cordatum. The sequence continues at coordinate 191,815 of CAUYUJ010016258.1, forward strand.
GGCGGTCCAGGACTGCTTCCTGGGCGACGGCGGCGACGACGACAGAATGGGGGGGGCGCGGCCAACCGAGGAGGGGGGATCTGTCTCAAGAAGCTCACTCCCTCGGAACGAGCTAAGTAGGCGGCGTCAGATAAGAGGAATGGGGTGCGCCAGGGCGGTCGAGGTTGTTCCGCCGAAGGATGCTGATATTGTGAACAAGTATCAAGCGGATCGCATCATATCCAGCCGCATGTTTAGGCGCTGAAAACCCGTGAAGGGATCCTTGCAGGCCCTGGATGCGAAATCCACGTGGCGCGCGCACGGGCGCCGCGATCCCGACTCCGGGTCCCTCCAAGCGCGCGCCGACGCCTGGCGGGCAGCATTGCGATGTTCATCCAAGGTCCTACCGAACCTCGATGTGCTAGCCGACAGCGCTGGATTCAAGTTTCTGCCAGAACAATCCTATGACAAGAGCTGGTGACCAGATATGCGTTGATCCCCGCGATGGGGTGGACCTACCTCCTGGGGGCCTCATCTTATTGAAGGTGAACGTGCGCGGACTAGACGACGCCCCGGTGGCGTGGAAACGCACTGCCACTCCGTGTCTAGAGAAGGACGGTGTCGGCAGATCCCTGCCGTGACCTTGTTGGAGGCTTCGTTGCGGCTCCAAGGGTGGAATCCTGAACATTCTAGAGGTTGACGTCTTTTTGATCGGGAGCTCTGGGGCCGAATCCAGATCCTGGATGAGAAAGATCCAGGTTGACAGATATCTGGCAGTCATGCGGGACCTGCCGATTTTTGCAGGACGCCGCATCACCTTCGGAGACAAGAGAGTCACCGTTGATTTTGAGAAGTACAAACTAGAAGAGATCCGTTCACTGACGATGGCTCGTGGGCGCATGGCCCGGCGCGACGACCCTCTCTCCGACGGCGAGCTCCGATCCCCCAGGTCGCCAGCGTGCAGGTTCAACTGGGTGGGTCGCGAGTGCCGCCCAAAGGTGGCCGGGGTGGCCGGCGTCTTTGCGAGACGCCTCAGGGCTCCTACATCTGGCGACATGGCTCTGACTAACAAGCTAGTCCTGTATCTCAGGACCACTGCTCCAGAGGCCTGATCATCTGGCGGCTGAATCCAGACAACATGGCGTCTATCTCGTTCTCGGGCGCCGGAGGCGTCGGAGCTCCCGTGGGGCTCGCGGACGAAGCCGGACTGCCGGAAGATTCCGCCCAAGGGGCGTGGTTGGTCTTTGCAGTGGACCGAGGCGTCATCCACAACCGGTCTGTTAGAGCATCTATCCTCGGGTGGGGATCATCTAAACTGCGTCGCACAGTACCTTCTACCCTGGCCGGAGAGGCACAGGCCCTCTCCGCGGCGTTCGCCGAGGCAAAGCACCTACAATTTCTGCGCCGCGTAGCATTTCGAGATGTGGTCGCGCGAGACCACTATCGCGGGTCAGGTCTTTTTCGCCGCAGTCCTTAGGCGCAACTGCCACCTGGGGTCTCGCGAGGACCAAATGCACGTAGTGGGCGGGAAAAGTTCTGCGACGCTAAGACCGAGGACGGAAGCGCAGGGGCCCTGGACCGACGGACCGCGATTTGCCTCGCCATCGTGTGTGAGGCCCTCGGGAGGGCCAAAGGCCGCGCACGATGGGTGCCACGTGGGCGCATGCCCGTGGACGCGTTGACCAAAGACGACATCTCCAAGTGCAACGCAGCTCTGTTCGAGCTGATGTCCAGTGGGAGCATGATTTTGGTTGACGAGGGAGGCGAAGTAGAACGACGACGGGCCCAACCTGGGCCCAAGAACCGCACCCAGGCCGCCGCCCGGAAGGAACTGGACCCGGAAATCCTTGTTTCGTGGGCTGATTTCCGACAGCGACAGGTCGCTCCTGACAGTCAAGGCGGTGGTGGTGGTGTGGTTGGTACCTCCTATTCCCTTTTCTCCGCCTCTCCCCCTGGGCTCTTCTAGTCATGGTCTGTGCTGCTCCGCTTCAGTTTCTCCGAGGCCAGTCTCACAGACTGGCGATGCTTGTTCTAGCAGCAGGCCAGAGGGAGCTAAACCTGGAAGAAACTCTGACCTGCGTTGCAGGCGGATTTTTTTCCCCGGCATATTTAGCATTTTGATTGGGAGAGTCAGATCCACGCGCTGCCACGTGGCTCAAGCTTGAACAACCATCTGCTCACCGCTGCTGCTGCCACAACTCGTTGATACGGTGGTTCTTGGCCAGGGAGATCATCGCGGTCGCGGAGGGCACCTCCAGGTCGGTCTCGATATCCGCCTCGGTAGTGCTCGCGCGCCAGAGCACCCCGTGAATCAGAGCGCCCCAGGCGTCTGAGGTCACAAACCGTTCTTGGTGACAATAGGTGAGTGGGCAACAAACGTGATGTGCCGCAAGGCTTTTCGAGACTCCTGCTTTCGAAGGGCGGCCTCTTGGAGGCTTGTTGGGGGCCTCCTCGCATCGCATCGCATCGCATCGGTAAGGCTGGAAGTCCGTAGCCTGTACAAGGGTGAAGCCGAGCAGGACAAAAGAGCAGAGCGCGAATTCATGCACAGGGAGAGAGAAGGGGGGGGAGGAGGGCCCAGGCCTAGCCCTGGCTACCGCGAGGGTAGTTGGGAGGCCCATGAGCCATGCAGTCATCCGCCATCTGATGCTGAACGTAGGGGTCGAGCGGCACGTGGAAAGCCGCCGCCCATTCAGGCAAATCCCACTCGGTCAAAGCGCCGCGCGCGCTGGTGAAATTGCGATGAATATCAGCAAGCAGAGAGGAGGCAAGATGACGGCAGAGGGCGCTAGGATAGACCTTCGCACGACCAGTCGCCCAGGAACGATCGCCGTTAAGCCCAAGGAGCGCCACGTGGGCGCATCCCCCACAACGGCCTCTCCGAGGCCTGCAGTCCGTGAGCCCCCGAAGCGCAGGGCAGTGGACCGAGAGAAGCCGCGTGGGCTTGAGGGATGGGCTGCCAAACTGACACTGATCAATGTCGACAGCCTGCACATGGGGCAATCTGGCAAGCCTGACCATTTCGGGGAGAAGCCAAGAAGAGGGGATGCCAGACCTGGGGTCGCGCGGGGCGGGATGTTCCATGATACAAGGAACTGAGTACCTCCAACACTGATACATGAACAGTATCATCGTCTGAAGCAACGAGTTGCCGAGACCCACCTGCTCCGCCTCACGGGGCCTCAGGTAGGGCAGACCCCAGAGCTGATCGGGAGACCTGACGGGTCGGGGGGGGGGGGGGGCGAGTGGTACCCTCGCATGGGAGGTGGCGAGCCGCGCTCCATGTTTCACACGGCGGTCCTCCCAGCACTCCCAAGACGCGTCCCTGGGCCACTAGGTTCAACCAAAGACCCACCGTCTCGGGATCGGTGAGGTCCCCTTTGGTGGCAGAGTGCGCCACGTGGATGCTGAGTATGTAGATGCGCATGGCATGCTGCTGCAACAACTCTTCAACATGGTGCTGGACATCCTGCTCTCTGCGATGACCAGAGAAGAGATGCAAAACATATCCCTGCGGTTGCGCGGGCGGGGCTTGGGGTCGCAGTCCCTCAAGAGGGGGGGGGGCTTCTCCTGCGGGGCGAGAGGGAGATGGACAGCAGCCTGTTGAACGAGGGTGGCGGTGGGGAGAGCAGGTCCCTGGAGTCTGACGACTGGGAGACTCGCAAAGTTGTCCTGCCTGCCAAGCGACCGATTCTTGCTGTGCTGCTTTTTGCGTTCGAGGATCTGTTCCAGGATGGTTTCTCTCGGGAGCGGGTGCGTCGCCTGCCACTGAATCATGCTCTGTCTGCAAATTTCACGCCTGTGTATGTGCTTGAGCAGACGAGCATTATCACGAAAATCCTGGAGACAAGTCTGACACACGTGCCCAACGACGCACAGCTCGGGGGTATCCTGGGACTTGTGATACTTGGTGCGATGGATACGGAGCTGGCGAAGCGAAGGATGCGTATACCCGCACTCATAGCAGAGAAAGGAGGCAGGCGGCGGCGGCGGCGGGGCGGCAGCGATCGTCCCAGCTATGATGATGTCAAGCTTTTTAGACCACTGATGCCTCTGACCCTCTTGCCTCTGAACGAAAATGGCGCTCCGAATGGCAGCGTTGAGGGCAGTTCTGAAGGCTCTAGGATCACCTATGAGCTTGTGAATCCACCCCTGAAAGACATCGCCCTCGGGTCGTTCCGTGGGACAAGAGTGTTGATCAAGCCACTGAAGGTCCTGATGAACAAGGGCCCCCAGGAGCCAGTAACGTCCCAGAGAGTGTCCAGGAGCAGCCTGAGAACAGGAGGGGCCCTGTCGGGAAGCGAGACACGAAGCAAGTACCTGAGCCTGGCGACGGACAAAACAACGCTTATGGGAAGCCGTTCAACTCTAGAGATGATGTCTTGGTACGCAACCTGGAAATTGTTGTTGTTGCTCTTGGGAAGTCCGAGAGCCGTACGATAAACCATGGCATGGGCGGCCTGGACCTTCTGCAAGAGAAGCGCGGAGAGCGGATCCCACGTGCAGGCAGCAAAGAGCAAAACAGAAGAGGAAAGGGCTTCGCTGAGAGTGACGCGGGCCTTCTGACTCAGAGCCTGTCGTTTGGCCACAGTCGCTCGGATCGGTTTTAGAGCTTGCCTGGCACCCGAGATTCGGGCAACGATTTCCGGAGCCATGGAACCACCCTGGTCGACCCGAACCCCCAGGACTTTATGCGTGGTAACCACCTGAACACAGACACGCCACTTGGGGGAGATAATGCGGGGAGCCTCTCCGCAGAAGGCTTGAAGCCTGGCCGCCTTGGATCCCTTCCCACGAAAGGCGAGCATGATGACAGTCTTGTCAGGATTCAACTTCATCCCAAGACGACTGACCCCCTCATAAAGAATGTCAAGCGTCTGCTGCGTGATTCCTAGGAGATCCTTTGCGCGCGTAGTGGCATTGACAATGTGCATGTCATCGACAAACGAAGCGGTGGGGCGGGCACTTTCGACGTCCTTGGGTCTGGCAAGAAGGGGGGGGGGCCGAAGGGAGCTCCCAGATGAGTCCCCTGTCTTGCATGCTGGCGTCAACATAAAGATGCACCTTGGTGAACACAAGATTAAAAACACCGGTGGCAGGGATGGTGCCAGGTCTAGTGCCCGTGCGGGGTCGAACATATCCCTGACTGCCCTCAGTCTTCCAAAAGGCCCCAGACTGACTTTCTTGCAAGAGGGCAAGCAGGTGGGAAGAGGGGAGGGTGTTCTCGAAAACGGGCCTATCCGTTTCAAGCTCAAGACCAACCGCATGAACAAGCACAGGTGGCAAGTCACAAGTGAGAAGGATGCGAGAGATGTCCTCCTGATCCTGCGGCAAAGAGAGTGCAAACTGTCTGATGACGGAATAGAAAGCATGGGAGAGATCAAGGAAGATGGCTGTGCTGCTAGCCTTTTTGTGTTGGGCACTCTTCCAATGCAACCTGACAACGTGCCCAGAGGTGTCGCAAGACCGCCCAGGGAGGCCACCCTGCTGCGACGACAGCAGCACCTGTTGAAGAAAGTCCAGCGCACGACCCCTGACGAAGCGATGGAAGAGTTTGCCTATGGTGTTCGCCTTCAAGATGTTGCGCTGATTGCGCGCCAGGAAAAGTTCTTTGGCTCCTTTATGGAACCAAACGACCCGCCCGTCTTTGAAGCCAAGGGGCTCCTTTCCTCCCACGGACGTTTTGCAAAGCAGGGGAAGGAAAAGGGCGGTCATCGCCTCGGGCGCAACGTGTTGTAAGGCGTCGCGCAGCCCATCAGGGCCAGCAGCAGTGGTCATAGAGGCCCTTCGCATGAGCAGCTGGACATCGAGATGGGTGGGAATGCATCCAGACTCGAGTGGGGGGACCTGGCCAGCAACAGCGGCAGGGGGCTGCAGGGCAAGAGAGACGGGAGCGATGCGCTTCCCATCCCACGCATAGTGCTGTGTCTGCTCAAGAGGATATTCAGCAGGAAAATTGGGACTCCAACACTCGCGTGCAACCCTTTCCTCAGCTCGCGGCCAAGGTAAAGAGCCAGTAGAGCAGGTCCCTCCTTTATCTTCACTGTATCCTGGTTTCTTGAGTGACATCGGCGCGCTGCCCCCTCCCTCCGCGCTGTCGAAGCTGTCGCGGTCGCGGTGCGGGTTCGCGATCGGGGGGGGCGGCGGGCGCGGGTGCACGCAAAGAGGTAGCACGGGGAGCAAGAGATGACACAGCAAGAGGGAGCTGCAACGGACCAGGCGGGTTTGGGAATCCTCGTCCTGCACCAGCGTCGCGCCTCCTTTCAGTCTCGGGGAAGGGGGTGCAACAAGCGGGGGGAGCCTGAGAGCACACAGGGGGGGGGGGGGGGGCAAGAGGGGGGGGCGTCCTGTTGAAATAATCAACAACCTCTTGGTCGGTGAGAGCCTGCGCTTTCTCAACACCTCCGAAGAATTCTTGCATGTGCTGCGCCACCAGATCAGAGGAGGCAAGCGGGTCACCCTGGCTATCGAGCATGCACGGGAAGGCTGTGGGCTTTTTGTTACGCCCCCCGAAGCGCAGAAGCTTGTGGTACCTTTGCCAGGCCTGTCTGGCCATGCCCCCGTCAACTGACAGCTGAGCCTCCTGCGCAATTCCTTCGAGAAAAAGAACCCTGTCTTTTTCGAGCTGGTTGGCAAGAGCATGCTTGGATCTGAGAATAAAGGCATGGAGGGCAAGCATGAACTCGTCGTGGCGCGCAGCACCGTTGAGACACCGAAGGGCAACCTGCCTCACAGAAGTGTAAAGGGCGTCCCAAGGAGAGTCCAGCAGTTGTTCGTGTCCCTGGTCGAGGTCCCCACTGGCCCACCGACCCGCAAAATGAGAGAGAATCCTAGGAACCGTGGCCCCAGGAGGCAGCGCCGAGGGACGCGCCACCTTGCGCAAGACACGAAGGGCTCCGCGGCGGGCAAGCACAAGCAGGTGGGAGGAAGCAGGGATGTACGATTGTCTAGGACGACTCCCTGGGCGGGTGAACACCTCCTTCGCAACTTGATTAACCCGCTTGGTGACCGAGGTGATGTGTTCCGATGGGGAAACTGACCATCCTATGGGGGGGATCTCCGAGAGACGTTCCTGAAACTGCGCGACTCTGTCGGGGTCTCTGAGAAGGTCATCGTCCAGCCGTGTCGACGAGGTTTGACGAACAACTCGCTCCTGATGAAGGGTGAGATTGGCAAACACGGGAAGATGGTCGCGTTGCTTAGAGAAGTTGGCAAGCTCCTTCCAAGTATGAACGGCAGAGATGTTGGAAGCCATGCCCTGGGCAACGCATATGTAGTCAATGCGGTGCCGAACATTCTTGTTTGTGACAAATGTGTAGTCATCACTATCACCTTGCATGGTGTTGGCAGCTACCAGAGCCGCTTCGTTGAGAGATAGCCTGAATCTCGTCCCAGGAGGGTCCTCGTCCTGGCAAAATCCCTGATCCCCAACCGTAGCGTCCGTGTGGGTGCCGAGTCGCGCATTTGCGTCGACTAGCACGATTTGGACTCCCCAGGCGGCAAGCTGTTCGTCCAGGAGGGTCCAGAAGGCATCCCGATCCGAAGCTTTGTGGCCAGAATGATGGGCATGTGCAACGGCAACAGTGAGTTCCGCACGATAAGAAGACGGGGAGCGGCATAAAGCACGGAGAGGTGGCGGGGATGAAAGAGCAAAGGGCGGCCATTGCACTGTCCGTAGGGTTCCTCAAGGTTGACCCAGAGCTCGACTCCTGCCGAGTGATTAATGTGTCCTGAAGCCAAAACTTGGTAGGCGCCCTTTCTCTTCGAGCCCTGGGGGGTACGCGCCTCCTGGATCCCAACGAGATGGATTTTCTTGTCACGAAACTGTTGCCTGGTCAAGTGGGACCTCATGCCTTGGACGTAGGCATTACTCGACTTTTTGTGGGAAGCCGCAAGTGAGCGCGTGTTATACTGGGCCAATGAGAGAGCTATCACTTGATGCTGCAGACGCGTGGGGGCGGGAGTGGCGAGGTCACGGAGGGTGGCATGGGAGCATGGCAGCGAGGCGACGAAAGAGAGATGAATGCACTCACCAATTTGCGTCTGCACAAGAGAAGGATAAGCTGAGGCAACCTCTGATGGGGCGTCGAGTAGCCAAGCCCATTCAACGGCACGGGTGAAGTCAGTTAGATCATACAGGGGGGCGGGTCACATAGAAGGGTCTAACTTACCTTTCATGGTGGCCCGAGCGATGTTGTCCACGATAGTGTTCCAGGGATGTTCCACATGCCCTTTGACATGGCATATCTGGATTTCGCACCGGTGTCTACTTCTGGCCAGAAGCGCATAGGTGAGTCTGGCGATATCTCTGTTAGACTTGCTGTTGGACCTGCCATTGAGAAATTCAACAGCGTTAAGGCTGTCACTCCAGATGGTGACTGGCACGGGCGCTTCCTGAGCGAGGGCAGCAAGCAGGGCCCAGGCTAAGGCGAGAAGCTCAACGTCCGTGCTGTCCAAGTCTTTGGGGGGGTCCAGAATGCAGGATTGGGTCCACTGGGAACAGACGAACGCCCATAGGCATAGCCTTCCTTGCCCTGAGAGAGCGCGACCAACCCCCAGCTCGCAGTGGTGTTATCGGATGGGTCGATAGACGCATCAGCATAATAGTGTTGGTGCTCCCAATCACCGAACCTGGGCAGACAAAGACTGAAGGCCACGCTTCCTGGTTCCTCCAAATCGGGGACAGCCTCGCGTCGCCACGCGAGAGAGTACCTGACGCCCCTGTCAAGCCATGCGGTGGGGAGACGGCCGAGATCGCAATGCAGGGGCGATGGAGACACGGGCGGCGACGATCGATGCGAGCGGGTCTTTTCCGCAAGGCGCTCCGAGATATTGGGGCATGACAATGGGCCCCAGGAGCCGTCGCCATGGCCTGGAACTGAGGGGAAGACAGAGCCAGGGGTGTGCGACGACTCGCTGTCCCCCCTTGAAGGAGCCAGGACGCGGGCCATAGGTGGGTCGTGGGAGACGGGAGGAGGAGCAGGGATGTACTGAGCGCTCGGGCATGCGCTGAAACAGTCCTGCTGGCTGGCTTCACCCTGTGTAACCAAAGAGGTGTCAGGCACAGGCGCGGCGCGCTTGCTGGAGAAATCGCTCGAAGTGGTGAGTCCCACTGAGCTCATCTCGTGCGACCTCAACTGTAAGAGGTCGACGAGGCACAGGGTGACAGGCTGCGCCGCCGAGGGGGTAGCAGCCGCGGCAAGGGATTGAATGTGACTGGTTGCAGGATCCTCGCTGGGGTTCATGTACGATCCCGAGGGCAGCCCCGCGGAAAGAACGCCGAGGTCCCTTGACTCCTGCTCATGGCCAGTGAGGCCAGCAGGAGTCTGGTCCAGAGTGGGGCACGGATCCTGCGAGGTAACTGACGAGACAAATTGCGTGTTGTCTCGCGCAGAGAGCCTAGTAGTGCTAACAAAATGTTGCAAAAGGCTGGAGTCTGAGCTTTCGCTGAAATCGGACTGCGGGTCCCTGGGAGAGACCGCGCGGCCAGGGCCGCTGGGGCCCTGCACCTCGCTGTCCTGGCCGTCTTGGCCAGGAGGAGGCGGGTCCGAGGGAAGGGAGTTTCCTGTTGAAGGCTCAGACGCTGCGGCAGGCGGCTGATAGTCGTGCGAGTGGAGAGGGGGCTCCCAAACACGCCACGCTTGTCCAGCCCAGTGTGGATTGGCGAGATGGCCTGGTCGGCCTGCCTGGACACAGATGACGTGCCTTGCACGGAGGTAGGCATCAAGAGCGCCCTGTAGCTCCAAGCCGTGCTGAGTCGGAAAAGCAACCCTCGTGCGCTCAAGACGCTGTAGATAGGTTGAGCGACGAGCTTCTGAGAGCTGCCATGCCACGCAGCAGATTATTTCCGCCTGGCTGCGCAATTCGCGCCTGCTATTGATACCGTGTGTAGGGTGCAAGAGCGGATGAAAGCGTGGAAGGGTGCGCAAGCATGCTTCTACCCACGGAACACAATCTTCAAGCCACAAGGCCATTGCCTGGTCATCTGACATAAAAATGGCATTGTAGTACCAGGGCTTGAGCTTGTGCGAAAGCCTCTCAGTTAGGAGCTCAGAGGCCGAGATTGCTTCAAGCAGGCCTGGAGGGGCAGGCTTGGAGGAAGGGGAGGACGAGGTGTCTGCCATCACTGGGGGTTCCAGTGGCTGAACGTGCCAAAGGTAGGATGCCTTTTCCCTAGCATCTGAGCTATCATTGTGGCGTCTTGACCGCGCGCCGCCAGTGGGAAGATTACTAACAGCATGCAGTTGGTATTGTGCGATTGGCTCAAACCCGGAGTTACTCGCAAGCTTAACAATCAGCCGTAGTCGTTCTCTCCCACCCGACCTCCACCCGCCGTCCCCGCAAGTGGCTCGATCATTGGCTGGCACAGACTGGCTGATAGAAGCTGGCTCGTGCCCTCTGCCAGCACTCGTAGGCGCAAAATCTGGTAGCGGAGCGGGAGCTGTTGGGTGGGTATACTGCTGGGGGGCGTTGGCATCGGTCGACTGTGGGAGGACCGAACAATCCATGGCAGGGAGAGAGGATGTATTGAGCACGTCTAGACCCGCGTGCTGATGCAGCATGTGTGAGGACGAGAGAGGCACTGAATAGGGCGGCTCAGATAACTGGCTGGCCTCACCTGTGTCTACTTGAAGCTCAGGATCGTAGAACTGCGTGTGGACGTAGCCCCAGGAGATCCCTATGCGCTGTCGGCAAGGCGCTGAGACACATGTGCGGGCTCGCCCGCGGGAGGCGACCGACTCCTCTCTTTGACGCCGTTGCCTTTGCCCTTGAAGCACATCTTGCCATTGTGGTCGATGTAGCTCTGAGGGCCTCGGAGCTGCTCCTGAGTGGGATTGATCTGGGTCGGGGCGAACTGATCGGGCGCAACGTAAGGTGTCTGCTGCGTTGGCGGGAGACCCCACATCTGGGTCGGCCCAGGCGTTCCAGGAACTGGTTTGTCCTCGGGAGCTGTGGCCGCCGTCGGTGGTGTCCCTGGAGCTGCGGTCGCTGGTGTCGCTGAAGCTGCCGCTGCGAACGAAGCTGCCGTCCGTGTCCCAGGAGGGGGTGCCGCTGCTGCAGTCATGAACGCCGTAGGAATCGGGATGCCCTGAGCTTTGTACATCTCGTTGATGGCCGCCTGGAGCTGAGCATCTGAGAGGGAAGCCGGCGCCGATGCTGGCTCGGCCGCCTGAGGCGTTGGGAAAGGGCCTACTGGTGGTGGCGGAGCTGCAGGCGGGCAGTGGTTCAACATATACTGATGCATGAGCCTCATCTGCGCCTCCATCTGCTGATTGTGCTGATAGATGAGGTCGCGCTGCTGAAGGGCTGCATCGCGCTGCTCTTTGCATGCAGCCACCTCTGATGGTGGCCCTGAGCTCGAGGGAGCTGTGCCCTGAGCTGTGCCAGGTTCCACTACCATGGGATTGGGAATCTCCTGGATGATGTCTGCAATCTCGGCCTTGATCTTGTTGTCGATGTCGATCAAGCTCTGGTTCAGGTCCCCAACTTCTTCCCGAACTTCTTCGGCCTGAGCTTCGAGCATGTTGATCCTGGCATATGTGTTGTGCAATCGATCCTTCGCCTCGTTGAGCCTGGCCAGTGCTTGTTCTCTCTGCTGCTTCAGTGGTAGCAGCTGGTCCTGGCAATAGCGGAGCATGGAGAGCTCCTCCTTGAAGTCTTCGTCGCCTTCGCGGGCCTGCAGCGCTGCCACCGCTGCCTTTGCCAACGTTGTCATGCGAGAGGTGAGCCTGTCTTTGAAGGCCTGCATGTGGCGCATGTCCGTGGGGGCCTGCCACTCGCCCCAGTTGGGGCGGGCCTGAGCAAACTGCTGCGTGGCAGGAACCTGCCTGGTCAGGTAGCGCTCGACAGCCTTGCGGGTCTCGGACGTCTCCTTGTCCTCGCCACGCTGATGCCGTCCACGCTCTTGAGGGCGATGACGTGACTGATCTGGCGGTGGCCTCCTGGAGTCTGGCCTCGCCTTTGCCTCGATCTGGACCCACGGCTGGCGAGAGGAGGTGGCCTTGCTTGACTTGCTGGCTGATCGTGGCCGCCGAGACTGACTTTGTGACTTCTTGCGCCTGTCCGCAAAGGCACCACCGCACGCACAATGCCACCGCCAGTGTTGGACACGCTCGTTGCAAGAGCCGCAGGTCCATCCTGGGGTTCCTGTCGCCATCGGTGCGACGCGTGGGGGCTGTTGAGCACTGTGGTGCCCTCGTAGGAGATGCACTGCCCTGTGCACCCGAAGAAGGGTTCGAGCGTCTGCCCGATGGCGGCGCCGTCGTCGGTGCCAAGCAGGTTCTCGCTGCCTGGAGCGGGAACGACTCGATGCAAAGACTGATTCGGGAATCGTCATGTTATGTGTCGTGGCTGGAATTCGAAAGCCAACACACGTGAGGTCAGAGCTCCTGCGGGCGGCCTCCCTAGGCGCCCACTCGAGCCCCAAACCTTGGGGGGCCTCCTCGTCCTCCTCCTCCTCCTCCTCCTTGTCAGCCACACTCACACATGATCAGTGCGACTGTCCTCTCTGCCCTGGCCCTGTGCGGAAACTGCTCGGCGTTTCTTGGTACTGCTTTTTACGTTGGATTTCCCGAGTTGTTCGTTCTTATGTTTGTTTAATTTTTGTTGCGCGTCGATAGTTTTCGATGGTTCAACGTGGTGTTCCCAGTGCAGTGTGGGCCTCATTTTCGGATCGGCGCGTTTCTCCCGTCGTTCAGAGTGGCGCTTTAATCCCAGCGCGGGCCAGTTTTCTGGATCCGAATCCTCGTTTATCGTTGTCGCCTCCCACGTTTCTCCTCCTCCGCTTTCCTCTGGTCCTTCTCGTCCCTTTCCTCCTGATCGTCCCCCCGCTCCCCCGCCGCCTCCTCCTCCTATGTGCGCAGCTTCCCGTTAACGATTGCGCATGCCACTGTGAAGCATGTTCGTTTGCTCACGTTCATGTTCCAGGTCGGTGATGACACGCGTCCACGGGTGCAGATTTATTCGGCGCAGATATCCCCGTATTTGCATCGCATACTCTTGTCGCGTCAGCTTGAGGAACTCTCTCGGCGAGTATCTTGGTGGGAGAGCGAGTCCTCGTAGACGACGGGCGCGACGACGACGACGACGACAGCGACGCCTTCAGTGATGTCCTTCTCCTCTTGACATTTTTAGGGGGGATGGGGGAACCACCAGTGTAACAGCGACGGATCATTTCTCGTGCTGGTCTCACTCTGGCAACTCTGGCTAGAGGGATTGACATTGATGCGCCCGCTCCCGGGCGTGCTATTTGCGGAGCCTGCTGGAACTGGGGGTGCCCAAATGCCACGCGTGCTATGCAGTCGTAGCCGTATGTGTGTGAGCTTTGGTGTTGGGTGCATTTGAGCGTGAGTGATCTGAATACGAGTGGACTTGGGTGTCCGTGGGTTCGGACACGATTGAACCTGAGTGCGGGTGAGTCTGCTTCGAGCGGGTCGGTGCACGAGTTGGTCTGAATTCTGTGTGTGGGCCAGTCTGGGTGTTAGTGGGGCTGAGTGTGAGTTTTGAGCGAGCCGGAGTGTGAATGCTTCTAGGTATGAGTATAAAGCGTATTTGTCTGATTCCGAGTGAGTATGAGCACGGGCGGGTCTGAGCGTGGGTGGGTCCAACGGCGGGTGGGTTTGAGTTTGTGTAAGTGTGAATGTGGGTTCGCCTGTGTGTGTGGGTCTCGGCGCAGGTGAGTCCGGATATGAACGATTCTAAGTTTTAGTGGCTTAGAGTATGATTGGGTTTGAGCATGGGCGGGTCTGAATGTTATGAGTGAGCTTGTGTCAAGAATGGGCACCGATGAAAAAGGTGTGAATGGGTGCCTATTAACGAGGGGGAGGGGGGCGGAGGGAGAGAGGGAGGGAATGAGTGGGGGACACGTAGGTCCAACAATAACCATCGGTGGCACAATCAGGCAAACCGCGTGGGACACCCCCACAATCTTGGCGCGAGTGGGCTCGTGAAATGCACTTTGAAGTTTCCCCCCTCGCGGTGCCCAAATGCCGTAATCGTGATTTCTGGCTACATGAGTAGGAGGGGTGAGAGTAAGCGTGATTTCTTGCTACATGCCGCACGCAGGATACCCTGCAAATGCTTTGGACGACACGTGCGAGTGCCTGGCCGCAGCCGCGGAGTGGGCTTCGCCCTTCAGTCCTTGCTACGCAATCGGTGGAGATTTCAACGCACAGCTCAATACAGGGACTCGCGCAGAGAAGCTCTGGGGATTTACCGGCTGTTTCAATTTGCAAATCGCCAGCGACGGCGAGGGTTTCTCTCTGGAAGAGGCGTGCACGTTCATAAGCAGCTTGGGTGTGAAGCGGCAGATCGATTTTGTTCTGCACGGGCGTGGTTTTCACGTGCTCCACGCGTCTGCCGTGGACAGCCTTGGCCTGGGTTCGGACCACAGGGCAGTCCAGGCAGTGCTTGTCCAGAAGGGCGGCTCCATAGACCGCAAGGCGCGATCGAGGCGGAAGTCTGCCCGGAAATGGGTTGAGCCAGGCAATTTCTCTTGTAATCTGAAAGCGGCTTTGTTGGCGGATCAGCCCGCAGATTTGGCGAGCATCGAAGCGGTGTTGGTCTCTGTCGCAGAGGGGGGCCGCGAGGGTGACGCCCCGCGTGCCGCTGGTCTCTCCGACGGCAGTAGATTGAATGAGTTGCGGCACGAACGGAAGATGTGCATGGACAAAGAGAGAAGGAAACAGCTGTCAAAGGAGATCCAGAAGACAATGCGCAACAATTTACGCCGACTCAAAAGCCAGAAGATTGTAAATATTCTCGACGACTTCCGCAACATATCTGCCCTGTCTTCTGTGCGCCGGCCCCCGGTCCATCGCGAGACCAATTCCAGCAGGCCGCCAGACAACATGACAGAGTTCATGGGCGACATCTTCGCGAGCGACACGTGCTGTCCAACGTTCGACGACGCCGACATGAGCAACATCCGAGAGCTGAGCCGCGCCGTCAAGCAGATGGCAAGAGGCAGGCGCCGGGACCAATCCGGAGTTGCTTTAGAAATGATTGCGGCAGGAGGCACGGAGATTATACAATTCCTCGCTTCAGCTTTGAATGATCTGTTACGGCAACGACGAGCTGACGAAGGATGGCGTGAGACGTATTTCACCATGCTCCCAAAGTCTGGAGACCTGTCTAATCCTTCCAACTGGCGCCCGATAGCAATTTTGGAGGTGACATACAAAATCTTCGCTCGTGTTCTCCACGGCCGCCTCAAACACCGGCTCTACCAAGAACAGTCCGACGAGCAGATGGGCTTCATGCCGGCCCGCGGCACCGAAGACGCCCTGCTGGTTTTGGAGACAGTAGTCAGCAAGGCGATCGACTATCACGTGCCCCTCTTCATTGCGAGCTTAGACCTGAAGAAGGCATTTGATCGTATTTTGTGGCCCCAGTTGTTTGGGGCTCTGGAATTACAGCGAGTTCCTCGCCCCTACTTGAAAATATTGTCAGCGATATACAGCAAGCAGACTGGGCGACTCGGAGCTGACAATACATTCCATATCAAAAGAGGTGTTCGTCAAGGTGACGTTCTGAGCCCGCTGCTGTTTTAATGCTGCGCTGGAGATGGTCATGCGGCGCTGGCAAACCCGCTTGCGCGACCACGGCCTGAAGCTCGAACCCGGATGCCGCAGCAGACGCCTGTCCCACGTGCGATTCGCAGACGACCTGATTGTTTACGCAAACAGTCTGGAAGAGCTTACGGAGATGCTCGACATGCTGAACCAGGAGCTACAGCGAGCCGGCCTAGAGTTGAACGCCAAGAAGAGCCGGATTTTAACCCTGGATCAGCATTTGTACGATAACGCGCCCGAGGTCTTAATTGACACTGCTGGAGATTTTATCAACGTGGTGCGGTCTTCTGATTGCCACACATACTTGGGAAATCGGTTCCCGGGCGACCTCAAGCAACGAGGCAGGGCTATGCTTGCAAATCGTCTTCGTTGTGCATGGGCCAAGTTCAACACATTCAGGGCGGCCCTAACGAACAAACACGTCAACTTCGACCTCCGTGCCCGGCTGTTCGACAGCACCGTCGCGCCGACGGCCCTGTGCGGCTTGTCGACAGCGCCGATGACAGTGGACGACGTTGAAAAGCTTGCAAGTACACAGCGGCAAATGTTACGCTGCATGGTGGGATATGACAAACTCGACGCAGATTATTGGCCAGACATGTACAGAAGGCTGAAGGTAAGACTCGAAGCAGCACGAGCTCGCAAGCCCATCCGGCAATTGGCCACAGAGCTCACCAAAAGCAAAGCCCGGTTGCAGGAAAAGCTTCATCATCTGAGCCCAAACACGTTGCTGAGTCTAGTCGCGGCCTGGAATCCAGGCGGCACTATCGACGCAAAGCTGCCTACCCAGCCGAAGCGCTACAGGGGCAGGCCACGAACGACGTGGGACAGATTTGCAGTTTGATTCCCCCCCCCTTCCTCCCCTCCTTATTTTCCATGCCCAATCGCGAATTCATCGGCAGCAGAAAGTTGCAATTGTTTCACTCCGCGTCCGGTATCGGACCGGGCTTCGTGCTCGTACGGGGCCTTGACCTTGACCTTGGTGCCCAAATGCCGCGCTTGCATTATCGCGGTGGGCAGTGGGGCGCCTCTGGAAAAAGTTGTTGGAGAGGGCAGAGACAAGCGCGGCGCTGGTGGCATCCGCACAATTTGGGCACGAACACTCCTGTGGAATACCCCCTGGCGGTTCCCCTTTGGTGTTCTCCAGTGCCACTTCTGCTATATCGCGGTGGTCAGTGCGAAACCAAACAGGAGACGTCAGGGGGGCGGCCGTAGGCAAACGGCGCGATCTGAGCGCTAGCGGGTCCGTGAAATAACCCTTCGCGGTTCCCCCTTGAGGTGCCATACAGTCGGCCCTGATTCGTAGGTCGACCCTCCCAAATCAAGGGTACCCTCGTGCCCTGTATCTCGCGACCTTTGCCTCCTACATTCCTGTGGCAACGTGGCCCCCGGAAGGGTCTTGTGTCCTCTCGCCTGTCCTTTTCCGATCACGTCCGACTAATCGGGCAGACCGGCGGACGCATCCCCACAACATGTGCGCGAACGGGCCCGTGAAATACTCCCTGGCTGTTCCACCCCGCCTGAGACATCCTCCCAATGTGCGTGCATGTGTGTGCATGTGTGTGTGCGTGCCTGATTCTGCGTGCGAGTGCGCCTGCGTGAGGCAGAGGGGCGAGCCTGAGTGTGAGTCTGAACTATTCCGAGTGGGATGAGTGAGCCTGAGCGAAGAAAAGGGGGTGGAGATGAATGCGAGTTTGCGTAAGCCTGAGCACGAGTGCGTCTGAGTATGAATGATTCTGAGTGTGACTGAGTTCGAGTGTTGTGATGCGTGTGAACGAGTCTGAGTATGAACGAATATGGGTGCGAAGGGGGCTGTGTAGAAGTGTCCGGGTTAATCGGAGTGTGTCCGGGTGAGGACGAGGAGGGGGTGGAAGAATGAGGCTCAGAGGCGTGTGATTCTTAAAGCGCATTCTATCTCAGGACATGATGTGACATAGGGGTGAACCAGCGCTACGGGAAAGGGATGGGATGGGTGGATCGGATGTCAGGTGTGGCGCGCGTTCACCTAGCTTGTCCTCCCCCTCCTTTCTCTTTTCCCTCTCCTCCCCCTCTCCGCCCTCCTCCCCTCACTGCGCGCGAGCGGCGACTGACTCCTGTTTCGACCCTGCCCTGCAAACCGCCTGCGCCATGTTTCTTATTATTCCTCTCTCTCCTCCCCCCCTCTCCTTCTCCTCCCCTCTCCCCCCTTCCACCCCTTCTCAGTGCCAATCGCTCCTCTCTCTTGCGCGCCCGTGCGTATCCGTAGGGCGGGCCTGGGGTTCCGCCTAGGACATGACTTTGGAGCTTGAAAGTTGCGCATCCGTTCCGCGGATGGAAGGCGGCCCTTTTCCAACAGTTGGTTCTCGCTCAGCGCCGCGAATTCGTTCCAACAATTTGGAACAAATTCCAGGATGGATGGCGGTTGTGTTTCAACATGTTGCTCTCGCCTTCGCGCCGCGCACATTCTTTTTGAGAGTTAGCAGCAGCTTCAAGGATTGAGGGTGGGTGGTTTTCAAAATGCTGCTTGCCTGAGCGCCGCGCGCATTCGCTTTTATAATTCTGCGACAGCTTGACATTTTCGTATGATTGACTTCCTAGGGAGGGATTTTTGTCCCCAACCAGTGCTTGCACTGGAGGGGTCCTAGCAGATCTTGAAGGATTTGGCGAAAGTCGGAAGCCGATTTCGGTGGGCCGCCGGGTTCCCAGGGTCCCGGTTCCGGGTTCCCGGTTTCCGGGTTCCGGGTTCCAGGGCGATTTCGCTGGGCGGCTGAGTTCCCAGGTTTGCGGGGGTCCTGGGTTTTTGGTCGATCTCCTTATCGATCGGTCTCACCATCGATCTCATGACCCATTTTTCTATCGATCCCACTATCTGTCTCACAATTGATGTGAACATAGATATCACAAGTGATCCAACCCGCCTGCGGCCGAGGTGCGGTCGGCGGGCCTGGGAGCGTCCAAGATGGCCCCAGGATTGCCCAGGCGGCTTGCAGAAGGCAGCCGCTCCATTTTTGAAGCGAGGCCTTCCTGCGGCGCTGCTGGTCGCCTTCCTGGTGAGAATGCACCCGTTTAGTTGTTCCAGGGGAAGGCATGTTGTGGCAGGTTGGCCAGCGCGGTTTTCCAAATCATCGGTTCGCTCCCTCCTCCGCCCCCAGACCATTGTTCCTTCTCTTCCGCGCCAGCGTCCTCGTCTCACCTGGGGGAAGGGGCGGCTGGGGCGGTCCTGCGTCCTGCGGCAGGACAGCTTGCCGCCCCCACAGTCCCATTTCACGTGGTGGCATCGGTTCCAGCCGGCGGGGTCTCCCCCATGGGACGCACTGCTGCGAACAGACGAACTATAGATCGCACGGGCGATCTCACGATGGATCCCGCTCTCGATCTCACTGAATCGACTCTACTATCGGTCTCGCCATCGGCCTTGCTATCGATCCCATACTCGATTGCACAACCGAATTCACAATCCATCTTAATGTCCATCGCATTAACTTTCAAACCGTCCGCAGTTCGGGATTGTCATGACATGATTGATGATTGTCAGGACTCAACCGTCATGTTTGATTACGGTGCTGAATCCGTAAACGGTGTCCTAGCACGACGTGGTGGATCAGGACGCAATAATCAAATTTATTCGCGGCGCTGACATCCCAGGAGTGGTGTTTTGGCGCGATGGAGGATTCGCTTACCGATCGTGCCCGCTTGACGTTTACCGTCTACGTCCCATCTCACAGTTGGTAGCGGAGTTTCGGCTCTGCGACCGCCACGTTTAGGGGCGCCATGGCCCGCGTGGCGCTGCCCCCCCCCCCCCCCCCCAGCCGCTCAACGACGCGCTGGACAGTTTGCGGAATGATCGCGCCCATCTGTGCACAAAGAACGCGATTGCCAACAACCAGTATACAAGGGGATCGGCATGAACAAGTGCGGCCCGTTTGGCCATCACTTCTACGATAACTGCGACTTCATGTGCAAGGGCGGCGGCCTGCCGCCCATGCTTCCGTCTCACCTGGTGCGTACTTAAACTATGTTTGAGTCGCTCGCGGATCCAGAGCCTGTGCCCTCCCTCGTTGATGGAAACGCCACCAGAAGGGGGATCATACGCACGTAATGAACAGCTGTCAAAACACCGACTCCCTCAAGGGCCCCGAGCTGCTTACAAATGGTGCGAGCGCCCCCGGAAGTGCAGGCGGATAAACAGTCGGATGGAGTGGGAAATCCGCGGGGTGGTTGTCGATTGTGTTGTCAGCTCTCGAAGGGACAGTGAAGTAGATCCGGGACTATGTGCTTTCGATCTCTTGGTGCATGACATATCGCCACACCCGCCAGTTATTTTGCAGCCTGGCAAGACGAGATGCACCTGCACGCTCTTTTTGACTGTCGCGCAGTTGGTGGTATTCCGTAGAGCGACGACACGACGCACGAGGGACATCCTCGCAATCATATTGCGGGATGTCCCGTGCGCAGCGAGAACCGCAGAGGCGCGACGGAAGATTGCGTCCGCTGCGCCACGCGATGCCGGTAACCCTGGTCGTGGACGACTTGTCCGTCTTCGTGGCCCTAACCGTGGATCTTGTTCGAACGCCTTCAGAGAACAGCATGTCTGGCCATCTGTGGCGCATATTGGACCGACTCCGCGCATAGCAAATCGCAGACATGCTTCTGTGCGACACGCGCGACATGGGGTCTGACCCCGTGACGGAGGGGAGCTTCGGCCGTGAAGTCATCCTCTACGTCGTGAGCGGGAAGCTCAGCTACGACTGCGATGTTGTCACGTCGAGCAACGGGAGGCGCAAGAAGGCCGTGCCCAATACCCGCCGCAACAATCTCACCCAAAACGCGGACGAGTTGCCGGTCTAATTGCGTCATTTGGCCGTCTACCATCAAACCGTATTGGTTGCAGGCGTCGACGCTTTGGACTTGCATGATTATGACATGGTATCTTGGGTTTTGCAATCGACAGTGAGGACAGAGACAGAGAGAGAGAAAACAAACCAAAAATAAAAAGGCGCGCGCATGTCGCGAACTACGCTCGCGAATGCGACGTCGTAAGTCATGCGACTGGGGGGCTGCTTCCACGGAACGTGTTCGTGGAGCAGCAGGCTGTTAAGAGTTGAACCAATTCTTGACTCGTCGCGCATCCCCAACCACCCCCACCAAGACACGAT
>CAUYUJ010016258.1:217500-287897 GCA_963575745.1 Prorocentrum cordatum
CTCTGTGCACTCTCGAACCTCTACTGGGTTGCGCTGCGATCGGCCCCGCAGGCGGAGCCGAACCGCCCCGCCAAGCTTGGCGAGCTGGCAGGCGCCGCTGCTGCTTGGGGGCCGCGGACGCGGCGGAGCGCGCGGAGGCCGCCTCGGGCGAGGCGGGCGCCGCGTGCGAGAAGGCGAGCGCCCGCCTCGACCTGCTCAAGGCCCGCGTCGCGGAGGTCACCGAGGTGCTCAGGGCGCGGGCGGCCGCGCCTGAGCCTCCACCACCGCCGCTCACGGAGCCCTCGGCGGCTGCCTGGGCCGCGATCTCTGCGGGGTTCTCCGCGCTCCTGGGCAGCTGGTTGCTGGGGCTGCTGAAAACGGGGGCGGCTTGCTCCCTCGTGCCCGTGTGATGCCCGAGCCGTCGGCGCGATGGCGATGGCCCTGCAGTTGCTGGGCGCCGACCGGGGGTCGTACTTCACCCAGGGCGGCCGGCCCGTCGCGGCGGCGGAGTGGTGCGGCAAGATGCCCTCGGGTCTCCATGTTGCGATTATCTACTCGGGCGACCCTGATTATTGGCACGGGCGGATTCTGTTGTGGCCTGCCAGTGCCGACCTCCTCCCATCGGAGATGGTTCGTGGCCGCGCCCGACGGGAACGTCTACGCCGAGCCGCTCAGGGCGGGCATGGGCTGGGGCCCCCGCTTCGTGATCTTGGACTCCTCGGTCGGCAATGCGGTCATCCCTGCGGGGGCGCTGCGCGCCTTCGAGCCGCTGCCGAGCGATGACGACCTCGCTCAGTACATCACCGACGCCATAGAGGAGGCACCGCTGGACGGGCTCCGCATTGCCTCTCAGGAGGAGCTGAGGTACCTTCGGCGTGACGGACAGGAGGTGCTGCTGGGGGACCTGGCGCCGCTTCCGCCCCCGTTGCAGGCGGCCGACCCCTTGGCGGAGGTGCCTCCGAGTGATCGCGGGGGCCCGCCTGCCTCAGGTGGCACGGCTCAGCCCGTGCAAGGGGCGGGCGCGCCTTGGGGCCGCCGCGTGCTTGAGCATGGGCGTTTCTGGGTCAGCCTCGAGACGGTGCCTGGCCATATTGCCCGCGATGGCGAGGTGGAGCTTAGCGAGTCCGCCCTGATCGATGACGACCGCGCTACCCATGTCCTGCCCAGCGGTGAGCGCATTGCCGCGCGGTTGGCCGACCTTCCCGTGGAGCCATTGCTTGACGAGTCGGGCCCGGGAGACGCGAGAACGCTCGGGCCGTTGCGCTGCGACTCCCATGGGCGACGCCATCTGGACTACCGCGCGGGTGTTTTGGAGCTCCGCGAGGAGGCTTTGGACGCGTTCCCGCTGAAAGGGGAACGATCGTTCTCACGGCTCCAGCGGCGCATCACCGAGCACGGCGGCGCGCCCGACGGCCGACGCGCCAAGTACCTCGCGGAGGAGTGTCTGCAGCTCGACAGCACGGCTGGCCACCTCCGCGACCTGCTGGGGCTTTCCATGTTCATGAGCGTGGCGTGCGACCAGGTCGACGGGTCCAACTTGACATGCGTGGAGGCGGTCGCCAGATGCTGCCAACTAGTGTAGGAGGCGAAGGGCCCCATGCGCACCGAGGGCCTTAAGTATTACATCGGGCGCGACCAGGGCGGCGCCACTCGGCGCGGCATCGCCGCGGCGCCAGGCCCCGCGCGCCACGCGACCGACCAGTTGGCCAAGGAGGTGGGGATCGCCAAGCGGCGCCGGGATTTCAGGGAGGAGCAGGCGGCGAAGCGCGGCGAGGGTAGCCACAACAACAACAAGCACAAGGGCAAGGACAAGGACAAGCCGAACAAGGGTAGTTCGCCAGCGGGGTGAACTTCGCGGGGGCCACGCGTGGCGAGCGCGCGCCCGATCCAGAGAGCCGCGCAATTCATTCGGCGGCGGCCCCATCGCGCTGGAGATGGCGCATTCCCAGTCAGTTTTTTTTGTCTGCGACCCTGGCCTGATTCCCGCTGGTCGCCGCAATGGATTATCTGCGTGCATTTTGAAACGCCCCAAGGAGACGATCGAGGCGCTGAACTTGATGGCCGGCTACCCGCCCGACGAGTCCGTCACCTCGGACTTTTCTCCCTGGCGCCAGGCACTGTGTGAGCGAGTGCTACAGCTGCGTGCTGAGCACCGCCCGCCTACTTCGGCGCCGTCTCGGACGGCTTGCGGGGAGCTGCTGGGGCACCCCCTCCTTGGCTTCACTGGGGAGGTTACGCCGCTACGATCTTATGCGCGACACTTGGTCTCTTGGCCTGACGTCGGCAACCGACCTGGGTGGCTGGCAGACAGGCTCACCGCTCGGGACCAGTCTATTCTCTTTGATCGCGACTCGCTCGCGCTGCCGCAGCCCGAGCTTGAGGGGGTGATCAAGGCCGAGCAGCGGCCTCTACTCTGTATGGATCCTGCGTTGAAGAATCATGCAAATGCTTGCCATGAGTTTGTTCGAAATGGTCTGGCGCGGGGCTGCTTCAGGGTCAGCCGTCATCGGCGTGAAGATGTGACCGTCTTCTTCGTCGCAAGGAAGGACGGTTGCCTGAGGCTCGTACTGGACTGCCGCCGATCTAATCAGAGGTTCACCAAACCTGACCCAGCCGCGCTCTTCAGCGGGGCCGCCTTTGGCGACTTCGAGGTGGAGGCTGGCCAGACAGCCTTGCGCGGTGGGCCGGGCGTCAAGAGCGCCTTCTACCAGCACCGCCTGCCGTCCTACCTGTGCGACTTCTTCTGCTTGCCGCAGGTGCGCGCTGGCGCTGTGGGAGTGGCGCGCGTGCTGGGGCAGCCTGTCGAGCCGTGGGTCGTTGTGTGCCCGCAGATGTCCGCGGTGCCGATGGGCTGGTCTTGGGGGCTTTACATGGCACAGAGGGCCCACGAGTACTCTCTGGACGACCACCCCGTCTTCATGACCTGCCCGAGGGCCGTCGACTTCCGACCGCTTCCCTCGGTGCAGGATGGGCCAGCCCACTCGCTGCGCGTCGATAACGCGCTGCTGGTAGGCACCGATGCGGCGGAAGCCACCTCGCGGAGACGCCGGGCCTCTGCCGCCTTCGCTTCGCAGGAACTCGCAGTGCACTGCGAGGGGGGCGCTGCGCAGGATGCGGACATGCTGGGCGCCAGGCTGACAGGCTCGCCTCCCGCCGCACAGCTGTCAGAGAAGCGCTTCTGGAAGCTGTGCTTCGGCATCCAGTACCTGGTCGAGGTGCGACGTCGGGCTGCCAGCAGCGAGCTCGAGCATCTCGGAGGCCATTGTACCTTTTGCGCGCTGGTCCGGCGCGAGGCCCTTGCTAGCTTCTGCGCTGTGTGCGCTTTCGTCCGCGCAGGTTTTGTCGAGTGGGAGCCTCTGTGGGACTCGGTGGGCCGTGAGCTGAGAATCTCCCAGGGCATCCTCATCCTCCTGTCTCGTCGTCTGGATGCAGAGTGGCCCCAAGCAGTGATAGCCACCAACGCGTGCGAGACGGGTCGCGCGTCTGTCATCGCCGATATGCCGATCGACTTCGTCGGAGAGGTGGCGATATCGACATGCTCGATCTGATGATGGGACTTACCGACCACGCGACCGAGCGAGAGGTGCGGAGGAGCTGGAGGGCGAGGACGGGGGCGCGCGATCGATCGACGACGCGCGAAAGTTCGGCGAGGCGGATCCGAGCTTCACCAAGATCTCACCCCAGTATGTTGGGGCTGCCAAGTGGGTCTTCCAGCATCGCAGGCTCATGAGGGGCCGCGAGGCCATGCGTCGAAAGGAAGCCCCAGGAGTCGCCGAAGCAACTCGTGTACATCTGTCTGACCCACAACTATGGGGTAAAGGGGTCCTTCTCTTGGGCGACAACCTGGGCCTTTCTCTCGCCTCGGCGAAGGGTCGGGCTCGAGACGTGCGGCTTCTCAACATTATGCGCCGCTGGTCCGCCCTGCTGCTCCAGACAGGCAAAGTCGTGTGCCCCAGATGGCTGCCGTCTGAGCTGAGCCCAGCGGATGAGCTCAGCCGCTGGGAGCGCAAATCTGGGAAGCCGCTGCCGGTCGCGCTCGCCCCGCCTGGCCTCGTATCCCCCGCGCCTAGGCCAGCGCGCGGCGCTTGCGAGGGCCGCGACGCCGGCGCTGGACGCACCGCCGATTCCGAGGCGAGCGGAGGCCCCGCGTCCGACGAGGACGGGCCCTCCACGGGCGCCAGCTGCCGCGGCTGCGACGCCGCGGCCCTCGCGGCCGCCCCGCGGACCGCGCCTGCTGGGACTGCAGCCCGCGCGCAGCTCGGTCACGCCAGGGGCTCCGCTGCTGGCCGCGGCCTAGCAGACGACGCAGCTCGAGACGGCCGCGTTCGGCGCGCGCGCCGCAGGGGAGCCGGGGGCGGGGTCGCTCAACGTGAACGAGAGACGGCGGGCCTATGCGCGGCAGTCCACCCGCGGGCCCGCTCGCGACACTATGCGCCAGCTGGTGATTTCCGAGCAGGCGGCCGTCCAGCAGCGGACTTTCACCAGTTACAACCGGTTGCTCTCTGCCGTCGTGGTCTTTCGTGGCCTCACCAGTCTCATCATGCCAGCCCACTCGCTCGACGCTCGGGTCGCGCAGTTCTTCGACCACCTGTATCTGGGAGGGAAGGCGCCCTCCGCTGGCGAGAAGCTCATTGCAGCCCTCATGTTGTTCATCCCAGACTGTCATGTTCGGGGCCGCCTGCCGCTGCCGCGGGCGGGGCGGGCGCTGCGCGGCTGGAGGGGGCTCGCGCCTACCAGGGCGCGCAGGCCACTGCCTTGGGCAGTCTGCCGCGCGGTCGCGATGCAGATCCTGGCCGAGGCAGCGACGGTCAGCCTGCCCTACGGCTTCGAGGCAGCCCTGGCCTGGATCATGATGGTGGACACGTATCTACGGCCAGGAGAGGCGATGCGGCTCACTGCAGCGCAGGTCTTGGGGCCCTGCTGGATCGTCTCGGACGTGGTGATTCACGTAAGCCCCGACTACATGCTGAGAGCCTCCAAGACAGGCGAGATGGACGAGACCGTGACGATCTCGCGACGCTGGATCGGAGCGTGTCTTGTCGCCCTTGCCTCGAGCCGCCGCGGGCGGCCGTTGTGGCCTCTCATGATGTTGCAGCTGAAGGACCTGTTCGATCGCGCTGCCGCGCGAGTGGGGCTCGCGCCGCTCTCGCTTGTTCTCCACGCGGCCCGCCACTCAGGGGCGAGCATCGACCGCCAGGAGGGCAGGCTGAACCTCGACGAGGTCGCCGAGAGGGGGCGCTGGCGCACGTTGAGCAGCGTGCGTCGCCGCGAGAAGCGGGGCCTGCTGCAGGAGGTCTGGGGCAACCTCAGCGTGCGCCAGCGCCAGTACTGCGAGACAGCCGCGGCCGCATTGGCCGACAAGCTCGCGGCGCACTTCTGCGGCAGCGGCAACGCAAGACGGCGGGCCCCTTCTGGGACTACCAGCCATTCTACATAGAGCTGTTCGCGGGGTCCGAGGTCTGGAGCAAGGCCATGCGGCGACGCCGCTGCAAGGTCTATTCCTTCGACATCCTGCAGGGCCCCGAAGGCGACCTTCTCCGTCCTAGCGTGATGCGGCGCGTCCTGAGGCTCGTGCGCTCCGGCCGCTGCCTTGGCGCCCTGGCGGGCGTTCCGTGTGCGACCTTCTCAATCGCCCGTGGCGGGCGCAAGGCTATTCGTTCAAAACAGTATCTTGCAGGCCTTCCTGGGCTTCCGCCCCGCCTGCAGCCTCAAGCCGATGAGGGCGACAAGTTGCTTCGCAACGCTGTGAGAATACTCGACTAATACACAGCATATCGATTTTCTTTCCTCTGGGGGAACCCGCAGAGCAGCTGCATGTGGCACGTGCCAGACGCGATTCGCATCTCATCCGTTCCACAGGTTCTACATGTCATCACTCGCTACTGCGGTTGGGGCGCTGCGTGGAATAAGCCGCCCCGATTTCGGACGTTCTTGCTGCCCGATGCCGAGCGGTCGCGCAAGGAGTGCAAAGGGCGCGGGTTATGCTCTCTCACTGGCGACGCTCACCATATGCTGCAGGGCCGAGGCGGCAGCGGCGTTCACTGGGCTCGGCGTCTTAATCCTTGCCCTCCAGCGCTCGTTCGTCAGCTCGCTGGGCTTTTTCAGGACGCTGGCTTCGCCATTCAGTTTCCCCTCAGCGTGCGTGCTTCCAATGCGTAGAAGATCCCGCTAACTTTGGCAGAAGGAATGTTGCTGTAGAACAGGCCCCCTGAAGTTGGTAGTCAGATTGATGCTCGTGCGCGTCGTTCGACTCTCCCGAGCCTTCGGCTCAGAGGTCATTTTTCACACAAGAGAGTTGCGGTTCATCTCATGTTGTTCAGAAGGAGTCTCGGAGTAGAAGCAGCTAATAGAGCGGGCTCGGTTTGCAGCTGGGGCTGAGAGATTCTCACGAATGTTGGACGCAGGTTTCCAGACAACCCTGCGTCGTCACATTTTCCATAAGGTCTCTATGGGTCCTCCGCCTCCCCTCCCCCCCCCCCCCTCTGCGGGTGCATCGTATCTGTGCACTGGCCGTCGTGGTAGTCAGATTGATGCTCGTGCGTGTCGTTCGACTCTCCCGAGCCTTCGGTTCATAGGTCATTTTTCTCACAAGAGAGTTGCGGTTCATCTCATGCCGTTCAGAAAGAGTCTCGGAGTAGAAGCAGCTGATGATGATGGTCGGCCCGGAGGAGAAGGTTGGCGTGGCTGCGGGGGCGCTGCTGGCCGCATGGCGGCCCAGTGGGTTGCGGGCTCAGGAGGCGCTGGCCCTCGGAGCTTCGGCAGCGAGGCGCGCCGCGCGACTCAGGCGCCAGCATGCCTGCGAGGCTGCCCTCCGCAAGTTCCAAGCGGACGGCCCGGCCGCGCCGGGCTCGTGGCGCGACCGCGAGATCGCGGCGAGGCCTGCGCTGATGCTGCTCGCCGAGGGCCTGCCACTTCCAGGCGGCCGC
This sequence comes from Prorocentrum cordatum, assembly GCA_963575745.1. Lineage (NCBI taxonomy): Eukaryota > Dinophyceae > Prorocentrales > Prorocentraceae > Prorocentrum > Prorocentrum cordatum. The sequence continues at coordinate 224,406 of CAUYUJ010016258.1, forward strand.
CGCCGCCGGCGGAACGCTGCGCGGCATGCGGCTCGCGTGCCAGCGAGGGGCGCAGATGGAGCCCGACGAGCCCGCCCACGACGACAGCGGCAGCCCCGAGGGGCCGCAGGCCGACGCGGAGGTCATCCAGGGCATCGAAGAGGAGAGCTCCGAGTCCATCGCGAAGCTGGACCTCGAGCGCCAGGACTCCGAGCAGAAGCTGATCGAGTACTTGGAGTGGGTCGCCCTCCCCGCCGCAGCCCTGAAGCGGACGAGGGCGGCGTCGGCGTGCGAGCAGCCCTTCGTGCAGCTGGCCGTGAAGCTCGCGCAGGGCGGGTCGGTGAAGGTGGGGCTCCGCAGGCTCTGCTCGACAGGGGCACGTGCTGGACAGGGGCTCGAATCCGTTCGACGACCCGCTGCCCTGCGCCGCCTGTGGCATCATGATTCCCGTAGATGGCGTCATCTACATATGCGAGGACAGTTGCGACGACACCACCTGCCCGTCCTGTGTGCGTGAAAGATGACCGTGGGTGGCAGCGGCGCGCCCGCTGCTTGCTTTGCCGCCCCGTGCCTGTCACCGACGGCGCGCGGCATGGGAAATGGTTCAACCTCCTGAGTGAGGGGCGGATTCTTGCTGACTGAGGCGCGTCACCGACCACCTCCGCCCTGGGAAACAGAAGCAGAAACAGAGGAAGAGGAGGGGGGAAGGGGGGGGGGGAGGATGGAGGGTGAGGAGGAGGAGGAGGAGGAGGAGGAGGAGGAGGAGGAAGGGGGGGGGGAGGAGGAGGAAAAGGAGGAGGAGGAAGAGGAGGAGGAGGAAGAGGAAGAGGAGGAAGAGCATGATGATGATGATGCTGATGATGATGATGATGATGATGGTGATGATGATGATGATGAGGAGGAGGAGGAGGAGGAGGGGGGGGAGGAGGAGGAGGAGGAACACGAACGGGAGGGGGGGAGGGGGGATGAGGAGGAGGAGAGAAGGAGGAGAAGGAAAAAGAGGAGGAAGAGGAGGAGGGAGAGGATGAGAACGAGGAGGGTGAGGATTAAGAGGAAGGGGAGGAGGGGGAGGAGGGGCAATGACGAGGACGATGGAGGTTATGGACGAGCACGAATGGACGAGAAGGAGAAGGATGAGGAGGGCGAGGGGGAGAAGGATAAACAGGAAGAAGTGGAGGAGGAGGAGGAGGAGGAGGAGGAGAAAGACGAGGAGGTCGACGGGGAGGAGGACGAGGGGGGGGACGAGGACGAGGGCGAGGAAGACGAGGAGGAGGACGAAGACGAAACGGCGTCTTGAGTGCTTCGGGTGAGGTTCTTAGGCCTCTCAGGGGGCCGCTCATGGGCCTCTTGGGTGCCCCTTGGAGGCCTCTCGGGGCCTCTTAGGGCGCTCTTGGGGCTCTGTCGCGGGCCTTGTGGGGGCCTTGGATGGCCTATTGGGGTCATCTTCGAGGCGGTCGGTCCAAAAAAGGAGGGGTCCTCGATGTGTGCCCCCCCCTCTCGGGGGCCACGATCCTCGTGCGTGGTGTCGTACGGGTCTGCTTCCACGAACTATGTTCGTGGAGCAGCAGGCTTTTGAGAGTTGAGCATGCCAGTTATCTGCTGTCTTGCTGTTCCCCCAGTGCAAGTTTGCACGAGGAACGTGGTCAGTAAAACGTTCCTTGCCCGAATTACTTGGCTGTCGTCTCGTCGGTACATGCCCAAGTTGCGGGTGTGATCCGACGAGACTCTCGCATTCTCGTTCGGGCACCATTTGATACAATTTCTTGATTGTTTGGGCCATGACGGGCGTCATGGCCCCCCCCCATGACGTAACGCTCCCCCCCCAGTGCGCTCCAGGCACTGCCGCCGTGCGCATTTGGGACCCGCGAAGGAATCCGCACGGGAGTCTGGTCCGCAATCGTCGTCGTCGTCGTCGTCGTCGTCGCTCGTCGCTCATCGTTGTCGCGCGCTCGGAAGCGGCTGGAGCCTGTCTTTTAATTCCGGGCCGATGACGGTAGTCATTTCGGGGGGGTGGAGGGGGTCGATGACGTCACGCTTCGCGCCGGCGGCGCCTGGGAATGCTTAGGAATGACGGGGGACAGGTGGCGCCAGCATGTTGGTGGCGATGTGCACCACAACGCTTGTGTACACCTCAGTGCGCGCGTGCACCACAGCGCCTTTGTACACCACACCGCCTATGCACACCACAGCACCCGCGTGCAACACAGCGTCAGTTTGTGCCACCGCGCGCGCGGGCACAACAGCTCTTGTGTACACCACAGCGCCTTCGTACACCACATCCGCCGTGTGCAACACAGCAGTGTACACCACAATGCCTGCGTGCATTGCAGTGCCTGTGTACACCACGGCGCTTGTGTGCACCACAGCAGCCGTGTGCAACACAGCACCACTGTTGCAAGTAGAATGTTAGAAGGATCGTTTGGCAAAATGGAGAGTTTGTGGATTCCACCGAAAACACTAGAAAATTGTTGGCGCTTCGCGTATCCCCGCCAGCCCATCCTACACCAGGTACCCGAACGAAGAGTGCCGATCATCGGCAGTTGTTCTCCTCCCCCTCCTCCTCCTCCTCCTCCTCCTCCTCCTCCTCCTCCTTCCCCTTCTCCTCCCCTTCCTCCCCCTCTTCCTCCTGTCGGCGTCTTGGAGGTATCTTGAGGCGTTTTGGTGGGCTCTTGGGCCTTGCGGGCGGGCGGGCGGCGCTCCGCCCAGCCGCGCGCAGGGCCCAAGAGGAGGGTCTAAGACGTTTCTTGGAGCCATCTTGGAAGAGATCGATCAAAGAAGGGGGGTTCCTAAATTACAGCCCCCAGGAGTCGATTTTGGACCCTCTGACCGCTCGCGGCCCCCCCTGTCCAGGTCAGTGGGGAGGGGGTAGGGGGAGGGGTAAACCCCTCCCCGAAGGGGAAAAGGGGGTTGGAAGAGAAACGCGTTAGACCACCTACGCCCTAAAGGGCTGGTGGGATAATCCTTTTGGACTAGGGAGCGCCAGGGGAATCAACGAGTCTTTCCGAGTCCGCCCGCATCACCGTAACTCCTCCCATCAGCGTCATTGGCCGTCCGAGAACCAAGTGGGCCGATTCAATAGACTTTCCTGCGGTGCACGCTGAGTTGCGCACGTGCACTGCAGCGCCAACCCGCACGACAGGGGGTAAGGAGGAGGAGGAGGAGGAGGAAGAGAAAGAGGAGGAGGAGGAGGAGGAGGAGGAGGAGGAGGAGGTGGAAGTGGAGGAGAAGGGAAGAGGGAAAAACGTCGCATTCGATTCTCAACACTGTCCTGGTGTGGCGCTTCCGCAGCAGATCCTCACGTACAGGCTTCCTCTACTTGTCCTATGCACGCAGGCATTGTGGTGTACAGTAGCGCTGTGTTGCACGCGGATGCTGAGGTGTAGACAGGCGCTGTGGCGTGCACGGGCGCCGCTGTGCACCCAAACAAGCACGGTGGTGTACACAGGCGCTGTGTTGAACATGCTTGCTGCGGTGTGCACATGTACACCGGCGCTGTGGTGTACGCAAGCACTGCAGTGTACACAGGCGCTGCGTTGCACACGGTTGTTGCGATGTACGCAGGCGCTGTGGTGTACACGCGCGATGTGGTGCACGCGACCGTTGTGGTGGACACAGGCGCAGTGGGGCTGATCGCCACCTACATGCTGCTCGCGTCGTCGTCGTCGTCGTCGTCGCTTGTCGCTCGTCGCGTCGTGCGCGCGGGCGCGGCTGCGGTACCGGAGCCACACGGCGGGGGGGGGCGTTACGTCATACCCCCCCCGCCCCCACCCCCCCCCCATGACGCCCGTCATCGCCGAACATAAAGAAACGCTCCCTTTTCGAACGCCATGTCTCCTTTGCTGTCCTGATTGCCGCACCGTGCCTCTGCCTAGTCGTCTACCTTTTCCGCCGTTTTCTCGGGTCGGGGGCGCGCCCAGACATCCGACCGTGCCCGTTTTATACACGTTTGTTTTCGTTCCGTTCGCTCATCCGAAAAGAAGGTTCACCATCTACATCCCATTTCGTAGTCCTTCTCCTTGCACCTTGTTCTCCTCCTCCTCGTCCTCATTCCTCCTCCTCTTCCTTCTCCTCCCCCTTTTTCCTTTCGTTCCTCTTCCTCTTTCTCCTCCTCCCTCGTTATCCTCCCTTCTCCCTCCTCCCTTCCTCCCCTTTCCTGATGCTGTCTAGTTTCTTTTTTTTCTCATGCTCATCTCCCCTCTCCTTCGCCTGGGGGGTCACGAGCGCTCCTGCGACGCCTCCCCCAAGCGCGCTCGGAGGGTTTTGCCGAGGGTCTTCCTCGAGGTTTACGAAGGTTCGAGGTATGTCAGGAGTCCAGATCCCCATTGTCGTTGTCATCATCCTGCCCCGCCCACTCCCCGTCGAGTCTCGGGTTGACCCAAAAGAACGAAAAAGGGGCTGGTGCAATATATTTGGGGCCTGCAACATACTCAGGTGCGCAAGCGTATTGATGGATTTTCGCGTGCAATGCAATGCAACATTACCCTGCGACGTATCCAACCCTTTCTACACAAGTTGCAATGGCATTCAGGACCACTCAATACCGAAGGACATTTCGGCGCCATGGTATAGTGCTGATCTGCGTAGGACGTGCCTCCGCTGAGCCTCCCAGAAGCCCATGCGCGCCAGGTGAGCCAGGCGCGCCAGGCGCGCCAGGTGCGCCAGGTGCGCCAGGGGCGCCAGTTGCGCCAGGCGCGCCAGGTGCGCCAGGTGCGCCAGGTGCGCCAGGTGCGCCAAGCGCGCCAGGTGCGCCAAGTGTGCGCCAGGTGTGCGCCAGGTGTGCGCCCGGTGTGCCAGGTGCGCCAGGTGCGTCCAGCGCACCAGGTGTGCCAGGTGCGCCAGGTGTGCGCCAGGTGTGCGCCAGGTGCGCCTAGCGCGCCAGGTGCGCTAGGTGCGCCAGGTGCGCCAGGTGCGCCAGAGGTGCCAGGTGCGCCAGGTGCGCCAGATGTGCAAGGTGCGCCAGGTGCGCCAGGTGTGCGCCAGGTGTGCGCCAGGTGCGCGCCAGGCGCGCCAGGTGCGCCAGGGGCGCCAGTTGCGCCAGGCGCGCCAGTTGCGCCATGCGCGCCAGGCGCGCCAGGTGCGCCATGTGCGCCAGGTGTGCCAGGTGCGTCAGGTGCGCCCAGCGCGCCAGGTGCACCAGGTGCGCGCCAGGTGCTCCCAGCGCGCCAGGCGCACCAGGTGCGCCCAGCGCGTCAGGTGCGCGCCAGGTGCGCGCCAGGCGCGCGCCAGGTGCGCCAGTTGTGCCAGGTGTGCGCCACGTGTGCGCCAGGTGCGCGCCAGGTGCGCGAGGTGCGCCTTTTTGCGCCAGGTGCGCCAGGTGTGCCAGGTGCGCCAGGTGCGCCAGATGCGCCAGGTGCGCCAGGTGCGCCAGGTGTGCGCCAGGTGCGCGCCAGGCGCGCCAGGTGCGCCAGGTGCGCCAGTTGCGCTAGGCGCGCCAGTTGCGCCATGCGCGCCAGGCGCGCCAGGTGCGCCAGGTGCGCCAGGTGTGCCAGGTGCGTCAGGTGCGCCCAGCGCGCCAGGTGCACCAGGTGCGCGCCAGGTGTTCCCAGCGCGCCAGGTGCGCCAGGTGCGCCCAGCGCGTCAGGTGCGCGCCAGGTGCGCGCCAGGCGCGCGCCAGGTGCGCCAGGTGCGCCAGTTGCGCCAGGTGCGCCAGGTGCGCCAGTTGCGCCAGGCGCGCCAAGTGAGCCAGGTGCGCCATGTGCGCCAGGTGCGACAGGTGCGCCAGGTGCGCCTGTGTGCGACAGGCGCGCCTGGAGCGCGCCAGGTGTGGCAGGTGCGCGCCAGGTGCGCCCAGCGCGTCAGGTGCGTCAGGTGCGCCCAGCGCGCCAGGTGCGCGCCAGGTACGCGCCAGGTGCGCGCCAGGTGCGCGCCAGGTGCGCCACGTGCGCCAGGTGCGACAGGTGCGACAGGTGCGCCAGGTGCGCCAGGTGCGTTATGTGCGCCAAATGCGCGCTGGGTGCGCCAAGCGCGTCAGGTGCGTCAGGTGCGCCAGGTGCGCGCCAGGTGCGCGCCAGGTGCGCCAGGTGCGCGCCAGGTGCGCCAAGGAGACAGGGAGGCTTCAAAGTGGTCTGCGTAAGCGTACCTCCGCTGGGCCCCCCAGGAACCCACGAACGTGGCGACATTTGCACATATCGCAGCCCCGCAGGGGACAGGGAGGCCTCAAAGTGGTCTGCGTAAGCCGTACATCCGCTGGGCCTCCGAGGAACCCAGTGGCGACAGTTGCGCAGATCGCAGCCACGCAGGGGGCAGGCAGGCCTCAAAGTGATCTGCGCAGGGCCTCCCAGGAACCCACGAAAGTGGCGACAGTTGCGCAGATCGCAGCCCCGCAGGGGACATGGAGGCCTCAAAGTGATCTGCGTAAGACGTACCTCCGCTGGGCCTCCCAGGGGCCCACGAAAGTGGCGACAGTTGCGCAGATCGCAGCCCCGCAGGGGACAGGGAGGCCTCAAAGTGATCTGCGTAGGACGTACCTCCGCTGGGCCTCCCAGGAACCCACGACAGTGGCGACAGTTGCGCAGATCGCAGCCCCGCAGGGGACAGGGAGGCTTCAAAGTGATCTGCGTAGGACGTACCTCCGCTGGGCCTCCCAGGAACCCACGAAAGTGGCGACAGTTGCGCAGATCGCAGCCCCGCAGGGGACAGGGAGGCCTCAAAGTGATCTGCGTAGGACGTACCTCCGCTGGGCCTCCCAGGAACCCACGAAAGTGGCGACAGTTGCGCAGATCGCAGCCCCGCAGGGGACAGGGAGGCCTCAAAATCATCTGCGTAAGCCGTACATCCGCTGGGCCTCCCAGGAACCCACGAAAGTGGCGACAGTTGCGCAGATCGCAGCCCCGCAGGGGACGGGGATGCTTCAAATTGATCTGCGTAGGACGTACCCCCGCTGGGCCTCCCAGGAACCCACGAAAGTGGCGACAGTTGCGCAGATCGCAGCCCCGCAGGGGACGGGGATGCTTCAAATTGATCTGCGTAGGACGTACCCCCGCTGGGCCTCCCAGGAACCCACGAAAGTGGCGACAGTTGAGCAGATCGCAGCCCCGCAGGGGACATGGAGGCCTCAAAGTGATCTGCGTAGGACGTACCTCCGCTGGGCCTCCCAGGAACCCACGAAAGTGGCGACAGTTGCGCAGATCGCAGCCCCGCAGGGGACATGGAGGCCTCAAAGTGATCTGCGTAGGACGTACCTCCGCTGGGCCTCCCAGGAACCCACGAAAGTGGCGACAGTTGCGCAGATCGCAGCCCCGCAGGGCACCGCGAACACAGGAGAAAAGAAGGAGGAGAGGGCGGGAGCTGGATACCACAGTGCTCTATTCAAAACGAGTACCCAACACAAGCAGGGTTGGGAACAATTTAAAATTCTGCAACGCATTAGCTGCAATATTTGGAATCCAATTCTCTGGCGTTATATATGTGCAAAACGATGGCCCACATCTATTGCACCACCCTCTTTCAGCTGGACCCATTTTTGGGACACGAGGAGAATCTCAGGGGCAACGTACGTTTTGGGGGGGACGTGTCGACCCCAGTCGCCCATGGGTCGCCGAAAGGGGATCGTTAGCCCACCCCGCCCAGGAGCATGCGAATTCGCTCTAGGGGGCCCATCGCCGATCTATCGACGATGCATCGCCGACCCTAGGTAAATGTCCCCCCCCCTTCGCTCCTTGCGCCTCTCCCCCCCGATCGTTGCCCCTCGAAATCGGACGATGATGGCCCAGTGTGAGGGGAGGAAATCGGCCTAGAGTCTCGCGCACTGGGCGGCCCGGGAGGGGTTTGGCGGACTTTGAGCTACACCGTTGCCGGGAGTGCAAACGCATTCTTGTCCGCCATACTTCTTTTGGCGGTTGTCATATTTGTATTTGGCGTCATGTTCATGCAGGCCCCCCTCCGCCTCCTTGCTCTTTCGTCTCCCACTCCTGCGTCAATTCGGATCCGATCGACCAGATTCGATATCGGTTTTTGCTGGCTCGATCCGAGTCAATTCCAATAGTTGAGCGATCCGATGCGTCCTGATTTTCGAATGGCGCTCTTGTGCATCCTGGTGCGGCCGATCCCATAAGATCTTCAGCCCGTGCCGATGCGGCCCGATCCGATGCACTTGCCGATCCGATCCGATTCATCGATTCGATGCTGACTGACCCTGCTGCCTCCGCCTCGTTCGTTTCCTCTCCGACTATTGCCCTCCCATTCTCTCAGCCACGCCAGGGGTTGCAGTCGTGGATTCTTCGGAATGATGGGAGCGATGCGGATACGAGGGCCGCGCTGGTTGAGTTTTTTGGATCTGGTACGACAACTTTTCTCACGCTTCTGGCGTGCGTCACTGGTGGAGTAGACTGGAGGGACGTGTCGAGCGTGCTGTTGAGTCTGGGCCCTTTCCACGCGTGGTTTTTCGTGCTGTTCATTGTGTTCACAGTGCTCTGCGTCTTGAACATTTTGAATGGTGTTTTCGTAAATGCCGCCATCGACTCTGCCCAGACGAACAAGGAGCTGGCCGTGGATAGAGCCTATCATAAGAAGGTCGCTATGATAGAGCAGATGGTGCAGTGGTTCGTCGAGGCGGACAAAGACCGCTCGCGCACCGTGTCGTGGCAGGAGCTGCGGAATCTGCTTGCAGATGATACCGTACGTGCGTTCTTGCATGCTAACAACATCGACCTCGCAAGCGCCGGTCACATCTTCTTACTCTTGGACCGGCAAGGTTTCCGCAGATGGCATCTATGCACCACCGCCGCACCTGGCCAGGGCCATCCTAGGCCCAAGGATGGTGCACGGATCCCCCTGGCCCCCCGTTCTCGGCGAGGATGGCGTTTACGCGCGCCGTGCCGGGGCAGGGATAGTCCTGGCGAGGCATTGTAGAGGCGTATAGATGCTTTCTGTGAGAGGTTGTGGGGAGATCAGGCCCGAAGAGTTTGTGGATAACCTGATCACACTGCAGGGCGAAGCCAAGGCCATCGATTTGGCATCGCTCCAGATGGTGTGTGAGGACAGTGCGCAGCGGGTCGGGCCCATCACTAGGAGGAAAAAGAGGACGGAGGGATGAGGATGAGGACAATGAGGCGGATGATGAAGACCTTGATGATGATGGTGAGTATGGTGGTGATGATAATGATGATAACCCAAATGATGATGAACATAATGGCGACGGCAACATGTGGAGGAGGAGGATGCCGACGATGGAACTCAGACCGACTATCAGACTAGTTAATTTTGATATTGATGATACTGATTGTGACGATACTGATGAGGACGACATGATGACGATGGTGGTTATCGTGATGATGGTATTGATGCGGATGACGTTGCTGTTGAGGATGATACGGGTGATGATGACCAGGATGTTGATGATGATGCTGATACTGATGACGATGACGATGGTTATAATGATGATGCTGATGATGACCATGATGACGACGAGGAGGGTGATGATTCTGATGATACTGATGATGATGCTTGTGATGATGTTGAGGCTGATGCTGATCATGAGGACGACGAGTTGGATGCTCATGATGAGGATGATTTGGACGATGCCGATACAGCCAATGGTGATCATGCTGACTTTGACGATGATGCCGATGATGATGCTGATAAGAATGATGATGATGATGATGATGATGATGATGATGGCGATGATGAGGAGTATGACAACGATGCTGGTCATGATGATGCTGGTGATGCTCAGCACGATGATGATGATGATTATGATAACGATGATGAGGATCATGTTGATCATGCTGATGTTGATGACGATGCTGCTGATGATGATGATGATGCTGATGCTGATGCTGATGATAATGATTATGTCGGCGATGCTGATGATGATTTAATGCTGGTGAGAATGACGACGACTGCGACGACGACGATGATGATGGTGATGGTGATGGTGATGGTGATGGTGATGGTGATGGTGATTGTGATGGTGATGGTGCTGAAGCTGCGGAGGATGATGATGCCGACGCTGACGCTGATAATCAAGACTTTACTGTCGATGACACTTTATTCGAATGACTATGGCGATGACATAGCGGATGACGGTTGAGGTGATGATGATAACGATGTTCATGAGGATGGGAAAGTTGTTGGTAAGGATGATCACGATGATGACGATGGTGTTTTCGAGGATGAATTTGCTGATGCTGGTGGTGATGCTGATGCTGGTGCTGATGCTGATAGTGCGGACGATGGGGAGGATGACGATGACGACGATGAGCATGTCGACGATGCTGATGCTGACCAGGATCATTATGATACTGATGATGATGCTGCTGATGATGACATTGATCACGACGACGATGTTGATGCCGATGCTGATGATGCTGGTGATGATGGTGATTATGATGATGCTGGTGATGAGGATGATAATGGCGACGATGATGATGACGATGACGAATCTGATGGTGATGATGGTGATGATGGTGGTGATGATGCTGATGCTGCTGGTGAGGGAACTGCTGATGATGCTGTTCATGACGATCACGACGACGACGTCGATGACGACGGTACTGAGGATGACGATGACGATGCTGCTGATACTCATGATGATAGTGATGGTGATGGCAATGGTGATGTTGATGGGGAATCTGGTGACGATGACGATGGCGATGACGAGGCTGCTGATGATGATGATGGTGATGGTGATGATGGTGATGATGATGTTGATGATGATTGTGAGGGTGATGGTTGTGTTGTTGATGGTGATAATGATGCTGCTGCTGCTGATGATGATGATGGTGATGCTGCTGATGAGATGATGCTTATGACGAGGACGATGCTGATGATACTGCTGCTGACGTTGCTGATGATGCTTATGACTGTTTTGATTTTGGTTATGGTAATGATGATTGTACTGCTGTCGCTGGTGGTGATGATGATGCTGCTGATGATGATGATGGCCTTGCTGTTGATGATTAGGATGGTGATTGTGATGGAGATGGTGATGATGATGATGCTGATGCTGCTGCTGATGCTGATGATCACGATGATGATGATGATGATGATGATGATGATGATGATGATGATGATGATGATGATGATGATGATGATGATGATGATGATGATGGTGATGATGATGATGATGATGATGATGATGCTGATGATGATGATGATGATGATGATGATGATCATCATCATCATCATCATCATGCTGATGATGCTGATGAGGGAATGTGAGGAATTTAGGAGGAGCGCGTGGTGGGGGGCAATGCGAGGACATGGCGCAGCGAGTCATCGAGATCGAGCAGGCGCTCTTCGACGGCCTCGGCCTGCGGCCTGCCGCCACGGTCTCGATCGACGCGTGACGGCCTCGCCTGACGCGCCCGTCGGATACGGAAGGGTAGGAGGGGGAAGGAGGAGGAGTAGGATGATGACAAGAAGGTGTATGCCCTCTTCGTCGTGCTTTGCGGGAACTCAGTCTGGTGGCCGGTCGTGTCTCGTCAGACAGCGCTTCAGCCGCTCGAGGGGGAGGAGGAGGAGGAGGAGGAGGAGGAGGAGGAGGAGGAGGAGAACGAGAAGGCGGAGGAGGAGGAGAACGAGGATGATGATGATGATAATGATAATGATGATGATGATGATGATGATGATGATGATGATGATGATGATGATGAGGATGAGGATGAGGATGATGATGATGATGATGATGATGATGACGATGATGATGATGATGCTGCTGATGCTGATGATGGTGATGATGATGCTGAGGCTGACGATGATGATGATGATGATGACGATGATGATGATGATGATGATGATGATGATGATGATGATGATGATGAGGATGAGGATGAGGATGAGGATGAGGATGAGGATGAGGATGATGATGATGATGATGATGATGATGATGATGATGATGATGATGATGATGATGATGATGATGATGATGATGATGATGATGATGATGATGATGATGATGCTGATGATTGGGAGGAGGAGGAGGAGGAGGAGGAGGAGGAGGAGGAGGATTAGGATGAGGATGAGGATGAGGAGGCGGAGGAGGAGGGAGAGGGGCGGTGAGTATGGTGGAGGAGGAGGGCTAGCAGTGGGAGTTGGACGCGTCGGGGGGGATGGGGTAGGAGGGGTAGGAAGAACAGCAGGAGGAAGGGTAGGGGGAGGGAGGAGAGGGGAGACTAAGTAAGAACACAGGACGAGTTATAGGAGGGGGAGGAAGCGGAGGGGGGAAGGGGAAGGGCTAGGAGAAAATATATTCGCCCCTTTCCTTCGCTGCCGACGACGCGCTGCCAGACTCACCGCGCACAACTCTTCAGCGCCCTTGCGTGCAAGCTTTGCGTTGTGAGTGCGTGTGTATCTACACGGTAGAGAGGGAATATCGTCCATGATATGCCACATCTTCACGTCCGCCAAGCCTTGCCCAGTTTTTTGGCATTCCATGCGGCGGGGTATCTAACACGGTTGTCCTGAGCTGTAAACATCCAGGCCACCCAGGGGGATATCTAACCTGGTTTTCCCGAGCTTGAATCCTGTGTTTTTACGTGTCCAGGCCGCCCAGGGTTGTGTCTAACATGATTGTCCCGAGCTGACACCATGTGTTTTTACGTGTGCAGGCCACCCCAGGGGATATCTAACATAGTTGTCCCGAGCAATGACCACGTGTTTTAACGTGTCCAGGCCACCCTGGAGTGTATCTAATATGGTTGCCCAGAGCTGGTCCCCCGTGTGTTTACGTGTCCGGGCGACCCAGGGGGATATCTAACCTGGTTTTCCCGAGCTTGAACCATGTGTTTTTACGTGTCCAGGCCGCCCAGGGTTGTGTCTAACATGATTGTCCCGAGCTGGCACCACGTGTTTTTACGTGTGCAGGCCACCCCAGGGGATATCTACCATGGTTGCCCCGAGCAAGGACCACTTGTTTTGACGTGTCCAGGCCACCCAGGGGTGTGTCTAACATGGTTGCCCAGAGCTGGTCCCCCGTGTGTTTGCGTGTCCAGGCCACCCAGGGGGTATCTAACATGACTGTTCCGCATTGGAACCGCGTGGCTTTACGTGTCCAGGCCGCCCAGGTGGGTACTTAACATGTGTCCGGGCCACCTAGGGGGTATCTAACATGGGCCTTCCTGGGGCCTTTCTGGGGGCCTGGAACGGACGTCTGACATGAAGATGGGTTGAGGATGCCTCGAGCGAACCAATTTGTTCCCCTTCCAGTTCGCCCAGGCGGATGTCTAGCATGAGGTGGCACGTCCATCGGCACGTTCCGTAGCGCGTCCCCTTTGGCATGTCCCGCGGTGCGTTCCCATGGCACGTCCCCTGGCACGTCGCCTGGCGCGTCCCTTGAAACGTTCCGCGGCGCGTCCTCCTAGCATGTCCCCTTGTCAATTAGCTCTGGGGCAGCTACTATGTGCTCAGGTAGCTCGAGCTTAAGATCCATACCAGTTCGGTCGGGACTCGGATGCAAAGGAGGACTCGATCCACAACGCTATAGAGCACAATCGCGGCATGGCACTTCGCAATTCAGCACGGCGCAGCACAGCACAGCCCTCGGCACGGTACATCAAGATCAATACACTCAGCATTGCAACTTGGCACGTTCCCTGGCACGTTCCCGTGGCGCGTCCCGTGGCGAGCCTCCCTGGCACGTCGCGCGGCGCGTCCCCTGGCACGTCCCGTGGCACGTCCATTGGTACGTTCCGTAACGCGTCCCCTTAGCACGTCCCGCGGTGCGTCCCCATGGCTCGTCCCCTTGCACGTTGCCTGGCGCGTCCCTTGGAACGTTCCGCGGCGCGTCCTCCTGGCATGTCCCCTTGCCAATTAGCTGTGGGGCAGCTACTGAGCGCTCAGGCAGCTCGAGTTCGGTCAGGACTCGGATGCAACGGAGGACTCGATCCACAACGCTACAGCGCACAATCGCGGCATGGCACTTCGCAATTCAGCACGGCGCAGCACAGCACAGCCCTCGGCACGGTACATCAAGATCAATACACTCAGCATTGCAATTTGGCACGTTCCCTGGCACGTTCCGTTGCGCGTCCCGTGGCGAATCCCCCTGGCACGTCGCGCGGCGCGTCCCCCCCCTGGCACGTCCCGTGGCACGTCCATTGGCACGTTCCGTAACGCGTTCCCTTGGCACGTCCCGCGGTGCGTCCCCATGGCACGTCCCCTGGCACGTTGCCTGGCGCGTCCCTTGGGACGTTCCGCGGCGCGTCCTCCTGGCATGTCCCCTTTGTCGATTAGTTCTGGGGCAGCTACCATGTGCTCAGGCAGCTCGAGCTTAAAATCCAGATCAGTTCGGTCAGGGCTCGGATGCAAAGGAGGACTCGATCCACAATGCTACATCGAGCACAGTCGTGGCATGGCACATCGCAATTCAGCGCGGCGCAGCACAGCGCAGCCCTCGGCACGGTACATCAAGGTCGATGCATTCAGCATTGCATTTGCCCGTCGTTCAATCAGGTGTCTTTTAAATGTTGCCATGCCTTACAGTTCTATTGTCCTTTCCGGGTTCGTGGGTCGATCATGTTCCTGGCCAGAATTGCTTCAAACGGTCGGGGTTGGACCTACCAAGCCGGGAGAGGTACCAGTTGGCCAGGATCAATGCGAATTCCCCCCCCCCCCCCCCCCTACCCTCCCGGCCCTACCCCCCTCACCTCCCCTACCTCTCCCCCCCGTCACGGAGGGGGAATTGGGAGGGAATGCACTTAACTACGACGTTTCTTGTTGGTCTTTTTGCGCATTTGTCTTGCATTGCATGTTGTCCAGACACGCTGGATTCCCGAGTCCACGGCCTTGCCCACTCGGTCTTGAGTAGGCCTGGTTGCTGTCCGCAACGTTACGGTGGTCTCATCGCATCGCATCGCATCTGAATTCCCTTGGGGCTGGGGACGACGACTGCGATGGCGACGTGCTACGACGAAGATGACGACAGCGTCTCACACACGCCGAATGTCCAGCGGATCAGTTCATTCTCTTCCATCTGGAAGTTATGTAGTTTTGAGCATGTGCGGCGGTCCCCAGTCGTACTGGGATTCTTCTCGGACAGGGCTCTGGCCCAGGTTTCTTTTTTAATGGTTTACCCCTGGAATCGACCTCAAGTGGGCTGGCGAAGTTATAAACCTGTGATAACAAATGAGGACATGGTGGGCCGGCATACAAGTCGGGTATGGCCAGGACCCCACGTAAGGGGACCCGGTTAGTGGTAGGACCCCGGAGCCTTTGAGGTGGCCAGAATCACCAAACCAGGTTTGCCAGAGCTGCTGTTTTTTCAGGTGACGGCAGTACCGGTTAGTGGAAATGGGACGGGGGGGCTCCCCCGGTACAAATCACTAAACCAGGTTCCACTAGACCCAGTTCTGCCAACGCCTGAACAAGGATGTGAGGATATCCCGAGCGAAACGTTTGTTTTGCAGACATTGTTGAGGATGTCTCAAGCGAAATGTGTGTTTTGTGTTATAGATTGTCCTCTCCTGGCGACCAGGATTCAGAGGATCTCTCAAGTGAAATGCTTTGTTTCACGTGCCCAGGTCTTGAGGATGTCTCGAGCGAGACGCTTGCTTGAACGCGTCCAGCTTGCCCAGGCAGATGTCTAGCATGAAGGTATGTTAAGGCTGTCTCGAGAGAGACGCGTGTTTTCGCGCGTCCAGGTCGGCTAGGCGGATGTCTGCCATGATGTTGTGTTGAGGAAGTCTCGACCGAGACGCTTGTTTGCACGTGTCCAGGTCGCCCAGGCGGATGTCTAGCATATGGATGTGTTGAGAATGTCTGGAGCGAAACGCTTGTTTTCACGTGTCCAGGTCGCCCAGGCGGATGTCTAACATGAAGATGTGTTGAGGATGTCTCGAGCGAGACGTGTGCTTTCACGTGTCCAGGTCGCCCAGGCAGATGTCTAGCATGAGAAGGTGCTGATAATGTCTTGAGCGAAACGCTTGTTTTCACGTGTCCTGGTCACCCAGGCGGACGTCTAACATGAAGATGTGTTGAGGATGTCTCGAGCGAACCAATGGTTTTCACATGTCCAGGTTGCCCAGGCGGATGTCTGGTACGAGGACGTGTTGAGGACGTGTTGAGCGAAACACTTGTTTTCACGTGTCCAGGTCGCCAGTCAGCTCGAGCGTAAGATCCAGATCTGTTGGATCAGGACTCGGATGCAGAGGAGGACTCGATCCACAACGCTATAGAGCACAATCGCGGCATGGTACATCTCAATTCAGCACGGCGCAGCGCAGCGCATTCCTTTGCACGGTACATCAAGATCGATACATTCAGCATTGCAATTTTGCACGTTCCTTGGCTTGGCACGTTCCCGTGGCGCGTCCCGTGGCGAGTGCCCCCTGGCACGTCGCGCGGCGCGTCCCCTGGCACGTCCCGTGGCACGTCCGTTGGCACGTGCCGTAGCGCGTCCCCATGGCACGTCCCGCGGTGCGTCCCCTTGCACGCCCCCTGGCACGTCGGCTGGCGCGTCTCTTGAGACGTTCCGCGGCGCGTCTTCCTGGCATGTCCTCCTGTGAGTCAGCTCTGGGCCGGCTACTATTTGCTCAGACAGCTCGAGCTTAAGATCCAGATCAGTACGGTCAGGACTCGGATGCAACGGAGGACTCGATCCACAACGCTACAGAGCACCATCGCGTCATAACACATCGCAATTCATCACCGCGCAACACAGCACAGCCTCGGCACGGTACGTCAAGATCGATACGCTCATCATTGCAATTTGGCATGTTCTTTGGTACGTTCCGTGGCGCGTCCCGTGGCGATTGCCCCCTGGCACGTCGCGCGGCGCGTCCCCTGGGGACGTCCCGTGGCACGTCCATTGGTACGTACCGCAGCGCGTCCCCATAGCACGTCCCGCGGTGCGTCCCCATATGCACGCCCCCTGGCACGTCGGCTGGCGCGTCCCTTGGGACGTTCCGCGGCGCGTCCTCCTGGCACGTCCCCCTGTCAATTAGCTCTGGGGCAGCTACTCTGTGCTCGGGCAGCTCGAGCTTAAGATCCAGATCAGTACGGTCAGGACTCGGATGCAACGGAGGACTCGATCCACAACGCTACAGCGCACAATCGCGGCATGACACATCGCAATTCAGCACGGCGCAGCACAGCACAGCCTTCGTCACGGTACGTCAAGATCGATACACTCAGTATTGCAATTTGGCACGTTCTTTGGCACGTTCCGTGGCGAGTGCCTTTGGCACGTCGCGCGGCGCGTCCCCTGGGGACGCCCCGTGGCACGTGTATTGGCACGTTCCGTAACGCGTCCCCTTGGCACGTCCCGCGGTGCGTCCCCATGGCACGTCTCCTGAGGTGTCCCTTGGGACGTTCCGCGGCGCGTCCTCCTGGCACGTCCCCCTGTCAGTTATTTCTGGGGGCATCTCCCCTGTGCTCAGGCAGCTCGAGCTTAAGATCCAGATCAGTTCGGTCAGGACTCGGATGCAGAGGAGGACTCGATCCACAACGCTATAGAGCACACTCGGGTCATGGCACGTCGCAATTCAGCACGGCGCCGCACAGCACAGCTCTCGGCGCGGTACATCAAGATCGATACACTCAGTCTCGTAAGAGACGTGCTGTTATGTGCATATCTCAGTCCCGGGCCGCTTCCAAATTGCCCACGACAGGCCACGCGGGCCGTACAGATTGTTAAGAAAGCTTCAAGAGGCCCCCAGGACGCCCGAAATGGCCCCAAGACAGCCCAAGAGGCCCCGGAGCCGCCCCAAGAGGCTTCGAAGAAGCGTCCCAAGAGAGCCCCGAGAGGCCAACATCGATGATTTTCCATTCTGTTTTTTCCGATGTTTTTTGTTTAGATCGCCTTTTTACTTGTCCGACGCTCCAACAAGGCCCAACAGGTCCTCAAGAGCGCCCCAAGACTGCCCGGGAGGCCCCCCAGACGGCCTCAAGACAGCCTTGGACAGCCTAAAGCCCAGAGGCGCCCCAGAGGGCCTTACAAAGCCCAAGAGGGCCCCGAGAAGGCTTCCAGAGGGGCCCACGAGGGGACCACCAAGTTAAAATTGATTTGTTCCACCCTGAAAGCTTTCCAGGAGGCCCCGAGAGAGCCCCAAGACGCGCCAAGGAGGCCCCAAAGAGGCCCCGAGACGGCCCAGGAGGCTCCCCAGATGTCCCAAGAGGGCTCCAATTATCCCGGCAAAGCAACCTAACAGCGATGTGTAGGAGCATATCTGGAAGCATCCCCCTTAAGATTCAGATGAGAATCCAGTTGTAGAGTTCTGCAGTTCTCGCAGTCGTAGTCGCATTCGCGATGACAGTCGCAGTGGCCTGCATTAGCCTCAGCCTCAGCCTCAGCCTGCCTCAGCATCAGCCTCAGCCTCAGCTTCAGCCTGCCTCAGCCTCAGCCTCAGCCTGCTCCTGCATCAGCCTCAGTCTGCCTGCAGCCTCGGCCTCAGCCTCAGCCTGCCTCAGCCTGAGCCTGCCTCAGCCTCAGCCTCAGCCTCAGCCTCAGCCTCAGCCTCAGCCTCAGCCTGCCTCAGCCTCAGCCTCAGCCTGCCTCAGCCTCAGCCTCAGCCTGCTTCAGCCTCAGCCTCAGTCTGCCTTCAGCCTCGGCCTCAGCCTCAGCCTGCCTCAGCCTCAGCCTGCATCAGCCTCAGCCTCAGCCTCAGCCTGCCTCAGCCTCAGCCTGCCTCAGCCTCAGCCTCAGCCTGCCTCAGCCTCAGCCTCAGCCTCAGCCTCAGCCTGCAGCCTCAGCCTCAGTCTGCCTTCAGCCTCGGCCTCAGCCTCAGCCTGCCTCAGCCTCAGCCTGCCTCAGCCTCAGCCTCAGCCTCAGCCTGCCTCAGCATCAGCCTGCCTCAGCCTCAGCCTCAGCCTGCCTCAGCCTCAGCCTCAGCCTGCTTCAGCCTCAGCCTCAGTCTGCCTTCAGCCTCGGCCTCAGCCTCAGCCTGCCTCAGCCTGCCTCAGCCTCAGCCTCAGCCTGCCTCAGCATCAGCAGCCTCAGCCTCAGCCTCAGCCTCAGCCTCAGCCTGCTTCAGCCTCAGCCTCAGTCTGCCTTCAGCCTCGGCCTCAGCCTCAGCCTGCCTCAGCCTCAGCCTCAGCCTCAGCCTCAGCCTCAGCCTCAGCCTCAGCCTGCCAGCCTCAGCCTCAGCTCAGCCTCAGCCTGCCTCAGCCTCAGCCTGCAGCCTCAGCCTCAGCCTCAGCCTTCAGCATCAGCCTGCCTCAGCCTCAGCCTCAGCCTGCCTCAGCCTCAGCCTCAGCCTGCTTCAGCCTCAGCCTCAGTCTGCCTTCAGCCTCGGCCTCAGCCTCAGGCTGCCTCAGCCTCGGCCTGCATCAGCCTCAGCCTCAGCCTCAGCCTGCCTCAGCATCAGCCTGCCTCAGCCGCAGCCTCAGCCTGCCTCTGCCTCAGCCTCAGCCTCAATCTGCCTTCAGCCTCGGCTTCAGTCTCAGCCTGCCTCTGCCTCAGCCTGCATCAGCCTCAGCCTCAGCCTGCCTCAGCCTCAGCCTGCCTCAGCCTCAGCCTCAGCCTCAGCCTGCCTCAGCCTCAGCCTCAGCCTGCTTCAGCCTCAGCCTCAGTCTGCCTTCAGCCTCGGCCTCGGCCTCGGCCTGCCTCAGCCTCAGCCTGCATCAGCCTCAGCCTCAGCCTGCCTCAGCATCAGCCTGCCTCAGCCTCAGCCTCAGCCTGCCTCAGCCTCAGCCTCAGCCTCGGCCTGCTTCAGCCTCAGCCTCAATCTGCCTTCAGCCTCGGCTTCAGTCTCAGCCTGCCTCAGCCTCAGCCTGCATCAGCCTCAGCCTCAGCCTCAGCCTGCCTCAGCCTCAGCCTGCATCAGCCTCAGCCTGCTTCAGCCTCAGCCTCAGCCTGCATCAGCCTCAGCCTGAGTCTGCCTTCAGCTTCGGCCTCAGCCTCAGCCTGCCTCAGCCTGCCTCAGCCTCAGCATCAGCCTGCCTCAGCATTCAAAATGTGGCCAGGGAATGGAATTCTGGGAACTCGAAGAACACGAAGTGGCCTACAGTTTGCTCCGGGCATTCAAAATCATACCCAGGAATGGAGTTCTGGGAAGTCCAAGAGCACGAAGTGGCCTACAGTTGGCTCCGGGCATCCAAAATGTGGCCCGGGAATGGAGTTCTGGGAACTCGAAGACCACGAAGTGGCCTACAGTTGGCTCCGGGCATCCAAAATGTGGCCCGGGAATGGAGTTCTGGGAACTCGAAGACCACGAAGTGGCCTACAGTTGGCTCCGGGCATCCAAAATGTACCCGGGAATGGAGTTCTGGGAACTCGAAGACCACGAAGTGGCCTACAGTTGGCTCCGGGCATTCAGAATGTGGCCCGGGAATGGAGTTCTGGGAGGTCGAAGAATGGAGTTCTGGGAGGTCGAAGAGCACGAAGTGTGTGACTGTTTGCGAAAAACGAGGTTCCCCGGCAATCCCCAACGGCCCCCCAACGGCCCCCCAACGGCTCCCCAACGGCTGCCCAGACCCCCCTGTGGAGTAATGTGCTGCTCTCTTTTGACACCACTAGAAACCTATCAGTCTTCGCTGTTAGGTAAAAACGCCCACGAGGGAGCACAGGTGCCATGCGAACCGACATTTCGCGGTCTTCGGCTTCAGAGGTCCCCACGAAGCTCCCGAAGGCCATCCAGAGGCTCTCCAGAAGCTCCGTGAGGCACCCAAGAGGACCTCAGGAAGCCCAAAGAGGTCCTCAAAAGCTCCCAGAGAAACCCGAAAAGACCCCCCCCGAGACACCCCAAACCATTCATGTTCCCAGGAGGTTGTCCTGGAACATGACTCATCAGGCTTCTGCCCCCCCCCCCCGAAACAATTTTTCAGAAAAGCCTCGCTCGGAAACGCCACTCTGGGACGGGTGGTTCAGATGATGATGACGATGATGCTAATTATTTTGGAGATGACGATGATGGTGATTCTGAGCATGATGATGCTGATGCCGATGCTGATGCTGATTTTGGTGATGGTAATGATGATGACCATGAGAATGATGAGGTTGATGATGACGACGACGATAATGATGACGACGATGATGAAAATGATACTGATGATGTTCGCTACGATGCTCATGATGATCATAGTGATGAGGGTGATACTGCAGCTGAAAATAATGCAGATTTTTACGATTCGAATTATTCGTGTTCTCATCCTTATCATTATGAAGGTTAGGGGATGATTTTGCTGTTGATGGTGGTAATTCTGATCATGACGATGAAAATCACCATGATGGCCACCAGGATTATGATGATTACGCTGCTGCTGATGGTGATTGTCGCCCTGACACGTCACGAAGCATGAAAAGGCCCGTTCAGAAAGCTTCCACGGACGGCGCAGGAGGACGGGGAGGAGGCAACCCAGGAGACGGCTTCGGCAGAGGGACCCCAGAGGCCCCCAGGACCCCCCTGGAGGCCATCAACCAAGCGGGAAAGGGAGCCGTGGCGCAGCTGCATCCTGGGATGCACGCAGTGCCAATTGACAACGTCTTCGGAGTCGACTAGAACCTAAGCGCGCGCGAAGCGCGCGCCTGGTTCTACTAGTACATATATATATATATATATATATATCCCTGGGCGCGAGGCAAAGGGGGCTCGGGAGGGGGCCTTTGACGCTCGATGGGGTGACCTGGCCACCGGGGACGCCCCCAGACGGCCCAAGACAGCCCCAAGACAGATGAACAGGGCCGCGAGACGCCTCCAAGAGGCCTACAGTCGCAGAAGTATCGTTCTAATACGCCCAAGATGGCCTCCAGATGGCCCAAAAGGCTTTCAACACGGCCCAAGGGGTCCCCAAAAGCATTCTTAAAGGGCCCCAAGACGCCGAGATCAATGATTTCCCGTAGGTTTTTTCCAGAAAGGGCTCCGGCCCAGGGTTGCCTTTTAGTTGGTTTACTTACAGAATCGACTTGATGTGGACCGGCGAATTTCTTTTGCAACAAATTATGAGGAAAGGATGGGCTTGCGAATTTAAGTATTGAGGATGTCCCTAGCGAAACGCTTGTTTTGTGTTGTAGATTGTCCTTCCCTGGGAACCAGAATTCAGAGGATTTCTCAAGTGAATTGCTAGTGCTCACGTGCCGAGGTCTGGAAGATGTCTCGAGCGAGACGTTTGGTTTCACGCGTCTGGGTTGACCAGGTCGATGTCTAGCATGACGATTTGTTGAGGAAGTCTCGAGCGATACGCTGGTCTACTCTAAAGGAGGCGGGGGCAAAAACGAGAGATAGCGATCGTTTGTCCGCGGCCGGCCGTTTGTTTTCAAGCGGCCGGCCGCCAACATATGATTGTGCTTCATAACGAGGCACATTACTTGCCATTGAGACCGAAAACATCTTCGCGTGACATGACCCGTCGCTCCCGCGACGATTTCCTACTTTTGGGACTATCGCTACTACGGCACAGCAGAGTTGGAGATGGGCTTCGCCTCAGGAGAAGAAGCTTCTGGCTGGGCCACCCATTCCCTCCAAACTTTGTAGCGGAACTGGCCTATGGTGGCCAGCCCGAGCTCTATTCTTCACCATGCACGGCACTATCTGGTGGATTACTGCCATGGCGGAACATCAAGGTACAGTGGGTCTGCGTGGAGGAGTGTACATAACTACGCACAACCACAAAGACACTTGCAGTGCTACCTCCGTTCTCGCGGAGGCCTGTTACATGAGTCCCAGTTCCCTGCGTTATTACACTCCCGAAGTCCACCCTCCTACTCAAGTTGAGAACTTTCTTGAAGACGCAATGCATGGTAACATGCGATGCGACATTGTGCCGCCTCCATTCCCACGCAGGCTAACTACAACGCGCCACAACCCTCAGCCACAATCGTCCGATCACGACCTAAAGGGCCGCTGACTTGGTATTCCCATATTCGGCCTTCGATGGGTCGCTATCGGATGTGCTGTGGTGCGCAGGCAGCGTGGCGGAGACGACGCGCGTTCAGCCAGCCCCCGTTGGGACCCTGCCGGCAATGTGTTTTTCGCGAACTCGCTCGTGAGGTACACGCTTGGATCAACGTGACCGCTGGCGCTGTGACCCCCTCCCAACAGGCCGCAGCACTTCAGCGTGGTCTGGGGGGGCTTGCGAGGACCATGACCATGAGAGTACCTGCTGGATTCATCAACTTAAGCGTAAACATCGGTGGTTTCCACACTGACGGCGCCGCCTACATCATGTTCCTCGTCAGCACTAAGTTGGAGACTCTAGAGGAGGAGCTCCACTTGAATTCAGGAGCGGCTCTCATCGACTTTCGCACCCATGCGGGAGACCGGATCGACCGGACGTGAGTGTGCTTTGAGATAGCCCGCCTCGAGACCGAGACCGCAGGCTTCAATGTTCCCAACTGCCAGATCCTAACAGTCATCCTGTTCAGGGCTTGGGCGTGGGTACGTCGCGCGCACAACAACTACTACAACCACTGAGCCACCAAATGCCAAGGACCCAGCTACAATATGATTCCCTATTCGAGCGCACGAGGTCCTACGCTCACATTGCCGAGCGAACCCATGGCAACATTGGGGGTATATTTAGCCGCGGTCTTCGTATTGAAGAAACCACTGCAGGGCAACCTGCTACCAGCGTCTGGAACGATGATCCACAACCAAAAGAAGCCACCACATTATTGGCTCAACATGGTGGCCAGGCCGCTTGGTCGCAAGATTCGTGGGCTCGCTATTAGGGGCCGTCAGCAACGGCGGCCCTCGTCCAAGCCACTGCCCTTGTAGGCCCAGCGGGGCAAGCCGCCGAGTCTGAATTTGAATTTGGAACAGACACCGACACGCCATCATATGACGGAACTGGTGCCCTAGATTATCCCGCTGCTGCTCGAGACGTCCTCGCTCAGAAAACAAAGCGAGCTCCTCCTCCAGGGGTCTGGCGCCGGCTCCTCCGCTGGTGGGGGCCCTCCGCCTCCGCAGCCCCCTGGAGCCTTCAAAGAGCCGCTGTCTATGGCGCTGCCTACGACCTGCCTGCTTTGCAGACCTGCGCGCCGCCACGCTGCTTCCGGGCAGGCCGTGCTGTCCGGCGAGGAGGAAGGAGGAGGAGGAGGAGGGGGAGGAAAAACGCGGCGAGCATACATAACCACGCAGGAAGAGAGGGGGGAGGGGAGGCGGCAAAGGAGCAGCAAGCAAGCACGCACGACGGGGGGCGGGCGGGGGGCGGGGGGGGGCGAGGGTCGTCGCGTTGGGGGCGGACAGGGGGCGGGAGGGGGCAAGGGGCGTCGGCGGCGGACGGGGGGTCGTCGAGGGCCGTGGGCGTGCGGGGTCGTCGGGGTCGTCGGGGTCGACGTGGGTCAAGGGGTGTGACGGCCGTCGCATCAGGGCCCCGTGGGCGTCCAGCGGGGCGGGCGGGGTCGGCGGGGGCGGGGGCGGAGTGGGGCTGCCCGGCGGGTCACTGCGGCGGTAGCTCACACGGCATCCGCCGTGGCGGCTGCCGTGGCCGCGGCCAAGCGCGCGGCCGTCGCCCCCGCTCGCGGCTGGAGGCGTCGCAGCACTGCCCGCGCGTTTTCCCTGTGCAGGGAAATAGAAAGTCGCTGGGCAAGCTGGTCGGCCGCGAGCGCGGCGTCGTCTCCGGTAGCGTCGGCCGCGCGTTTGGCGAGCACCGCGAAGGCGCGTCGCGCCTCGCGGCCCCAGCCGCCGCCGTGGGCCTCGCATACCATCGGTATGAACGTCAGGCCGGCCTCTGAGCATCTGCGCGCTGTGTCCAGGTGCAGGCGCTTCTGCTCCTCGTAGCGGGTCGCCGCCGCGTCGCCGCCGCCCTCCGCGGCCGAAGTCGCGAGCAAGTCCGCGCGGAGGCCCGAGGTCACGGCGAAGTCCCACGCGGCCGGCGTGCCGCCTCGCCACCGCGGAACGAAGACGTCCGCGGGGCGCCTCCCGTCGCCGTCCAAGTCGTCGCCGCCGGCCTCCCCGGCCGGGGGGCCCTCGCCGGGCGCGCGCGGCGGCAGCAAGCCCGGGCGCTCGAGTTCCGCTCCGGCGTAGCCGGCGGCCAGCGCCTCGTGCCAGGCCTGGTCCCGGAGGCAGTTGTGGCGCTTCGTGCGGTCGCCGCGGCAACTGCAGGTGAGCGCGTGGTCTGCAAACACGTCCATCACCTCCCCGCACGCGGGGCAAGACGTCTCCTCCTCGAGCAGCGGGTGTCGAAGGCGGCGTTGCAGCGCCACTTGCATCAAGCCGTGCGGGAAGTCGGTGCCGAATGCTGGGCACGGCGGTGCCTGCAGGTAAGCGCCAGCGCCCGGGGCCGCTACCAGGTTGAGGTGGGCTCTCGTGGCCGGCGGGGCGCGTTGCCAAAGGTCGTCGCGGACAGCGTCGTCCACCTTTTCAGAGAGGAGCCGTTGGTCCCCGTGCTGGGCGGGGTCGAAGGCGATCCGGTCTGCTGGAAGGACTGTGTCGTTGAAGGCCTGCGTGGCCGCGGCAAGGCTGCCCCCGTCTCCGCCGTCGGTGTCTTCGTAGGCTGCGTAAAGCTGTCGGCAGAGTTCCGCGCCGCGGGCGCGGGAGGCCAGGTAGGCGGCCGCGGCGTGCTTCTCGGTGGAGCGGAGCCCAAGCCCGCCTCGTTTGAGTTTGAGCTGCGCTTGCTTCCACGAGTCATCCGAAAAGGTAGACCCGCTGAGTTGCTCCAAACATGCCCGGACGGCGGTGTCCATGGCCTGCAGCGCGCCGGTGTGCGCCGTCGGCGGTACCACGCGCGCGGAGTAGCCCAGCTTGCAGTAGGAGGCGCACTGGCGGAGCAAGAGCAAGGCCGTCTGAGCGTTTTCCAAGGCCCCGAGAGCTTCCAGAAGGTCCGCAGCCTTGGCCACCCTTTCCCTGGTGTGTTCCGAGCAGAAACGGTCGTTCCCCACAGGGGCCCCCAAGAGTTCGAAGCTGTTGTCCTCCCTGATGCGGAAGCCTTGCGGGAATGCGGCCACGTCAACGTTGCTGTCGGCGCCGCTGGCGGGCACCACCTCGCACTTGCCGGGCCCCGTGCTGAGGTCCAGGCCGACCGCGGCAAGGCGCCTCACCAGGCGGTGCAGGAGGCGGGCGACCGCGGGCGCGTCCCCCGCCAGGCAGCCGTCGTCGAGGTAAAAGAAAACCAAGTCCAGGGAACCGTCGGCCGGGTCGGCTTGCTCGGCGCGCGCCTCCTCCGCGCAGCGCTGCAGGGCGAGTGCGAAGAGCAGGGGGCCGAGTGGGTCGCCTTGCTGGACGCCGCGTTCGGACCGTAGGGTCTTCTTTCCCAGAAACAGCAGGCTCGGGGCGCCATAACACCAGTCTACGAAGGGGGCAAGGCCAGGGAAATCTTCGCGAACTGCTCGCAGAAACGCCTGCCTGTCCAGCGTGTTGAAGGCGTTCGATAAGTCTAGTTTCACGAAAACCTTCTGGCGGTCGCCCTGGTTCCTGGTCCACCATTGCCGCGAGACGTGGACTGCGGCCTCCGTGCCCCCGGGCACCGCCACTCCGAGCTGCAGAGGCGCCAGCCGCGCGCGCGCTGCATCTGATACCTCGCCGCAGAGGCACTTGCCCACCAGGCGGCGCAGCGTCTCCCCGACGGCGACCGGCCGCAGACCGCCGTCTTTCTTTGGGAGGGCCGCCAGCGAGGCACCCGCGAAGAGCTTCGCAGCAGCGGGGGGCGCTTGGCCCCGGGCAAGCAGGTTGGTCAGGCTGTGGAGCTGCTGCAGGACTTCGTCCCTGTGTGCCGCCGTCTGCAAGCCGTCCTTGAGGTGCTGGGGTCGCAGCCCCGTTGGCCCCGCCGCAGACCCGCGGGGGAAGGCCCGCACCTCCCGCTCCACAGCGGCCGCGTCCACCTGCAGGGCCGCCGCGGCGTGCACCGGGGGCAGGGTGGTGAAGTCCACCGCCCGGCTGCTGCGAGGGTGCTTGCGGCGCATCTGGTCGACGACCGCCGGGGTCACGTCGACAGGTGGCTCGCTCACGAGAGCGGCGCAGCTTTTCGAGTACTGCGCGTCGGCCGCGAGTTCCAAACACCGGTGGGCGCGCTGCGCGGCCTGGGAGCGCTGCTTCTTCCCGTCGCGTCGTTCTGTTGTCTCGGCCCACAGAGAGGCGCGTTCTCCCTCTAGCCAGCGCCTGCAAAGCTCCTTCGTTTCGGCCTCAGCGGCGTTCCGGCTGCCGCGGCCGCCGCGGGCGTGCGGCCGAAGCACGCACTTCGGCAGCATGGCCAGCTGGATCCAAGCAGCCTCGTTGTTGGCGTGGGTGGCAAGCGCCGTCGCCTGGACCAGGCACCGCGCCCACAGCGCGCGGGCGCCCTTGGGCACGTACCGTTTGGTGCCCGCGCGCCTGGCGAAAACCTCCTCCAAGGAAGGGAGTTCCGGAGGTCGCGGCGCGGCGCCGTCAGCGGCCGGGGCGGCCCCGGCGGCCGCCGCCCGGGCCGCGGGGCGGCAACGGGGGCAGATGCCATTGTAACGGTTGGCCAAGAAACGTTGGCACACCGAGCACTGGCCCAGGCGGTGCTCGTCCAAGTAATCTTGCGGCACTGGGGGAAGGCCAGGGAAACGCCCAGCAGCGTGTTCATTCAGATGCTGCCGCATGGTCTGGTGGTCAGCCCACCCTGCGGTGGCCGCCGGGTCTGCGCGCGGACACCCTGGGACGGGGCAGAAGACCCGCGTGCGCGGGCGCACGCGCCGAACGAAGTCGGGGCCCCCGGGTGCAACCGGCGGAGGCGGGGCTGCCGCGGCGGCTCCCGCGTGCTGCTGCGGAGGCGGGGGCTCGGCGGCTGGCGGGGCGCCTCCCGACGACGCGGCCGCCCGCGGAGCAGCCGTGGGCTCCGCAGCGGGAGCCCCGGCCGCGGCGGCCGGACCAGGCGCCGCCGGCGGAGCAGCCGCGGGCGGCTGGTCCGAGGCAGCGGCGGCCACCGCGCCTGGGCCAGCGGCAGCCAGAGCGGCCGAGCGGCGGAGCTCCGGCAGGGGGACGCCCGCGTCAACGTGCATGTTCCGCTCAAGGTCGATGGCCACTTCGCTCAGCCTCCCTTCCAAGGAATCCAGGTCAGGGTCGTTGCCCTCGGTGAGGTTCCTCCTGAGTCGGCGCCCCGGGGACCCCCGGGCAGGACTGGCCTCCGCGAACGTGTTGCGGACGGTAACGTCGTGGCCAGAGGGCGGGGCAGCCGCTGGCGCCAACCCTGACGAGGGGGAGCTCGCGGAAGCTGCGGGTGGCTGCAATTGGGGCTCCTGTAGAGGGGAGCGGCTGCGGGCCTCGCTGCTGCGGGCGTTGCTGCTGGGGGAGGTCCTGGCTGGCGGCCCCCTCCTCCACGGCGGCACGTGCAGCGCTGGCGTTCGAAGAGACACGTGCCGCAAACATCCGAATCGGAGCCTGCGGGGAAAGCGGGCGACAGCACGGCCCGGATAAGCAAGGCCACATGTCCTCCCCAGGCTGCCGGAGGCGACAAACATGTGGAGTACCAGCCTGGACTCAGCGCCGTGGTGATCGCCACTGTGATGGACGTGCAGACGGGCTGCGAGAAATGCACATTCCCGACTAAAGCGGCACCGCACGCTCCGGCAAGAGCACGCTGAAGAGGAGCTCCATGCAAGGCCGCACCGACCACGAGGAATTTCACGGGCGCCGAAGGCACACAGGAGGCCGCCATCACCAGGACCGGATGGATCGCGCTGGGAATCGTCTGGCCCAAGACGGCGTGGAGGTACTCGGCCAAGCATGCGCCGGCGAACGCCGGAGGGGCCCAATTCATGGCGTCGACGAGCCGGTCCGGCAGGGTGCGCACGCAGAAGTACGCCACGTCCAGGGTGGTCGACGTCGGCTGCCAAAACACGCGTTGGATCCTGCTCATCGGAGCTGCGGTCGCCGCTGGCCACTGCGGCCACCCAGCCTGGGGCATGCCATCGCCGAGGGGGCTGGACGACGTGCTGGAAGCTCCAGAAGCGCTCGCGGCGCAGCTGCGGAGGTGGGAGTGGAAGTACAGCTCCGCCGAGCTCGTGTGCTGCCCAGGCGGGCCGCTGTCGCAGACCTGGGTGCCAGGCCGCCGCATCGGCGGGTACTCGAAAAGCTCCAGGATGCAGACCAACTCGTTCTGGAGGTCGATGGGGGAGCCCAAGAACCCTTCCTTCCGGAGGGCGTCGAGCCACGTCGGCAGAGTGGCGGCACGGTCCTGCAGGGAACCTGGAAGGGGATCAAAACCTAGGAGGGGGCAAAAGAGCAGACCAGGTGGGAAAAAGGTGCCGGAAGGGTCCAGGCCCCGCCAGGTCCGAGTGCCGTGACCCCATGGGGATCTGTAGCACGGGACGTGGCCCCACCTAGAGCGGAGTCCTCGAAAGGACTGTCGACTCCCAGGGGCGGCGCGGGCAGCTGGGCACGAGCGCTCGGACTGACCCGAGGGCGGTCCGAATCCCGCCAGGACGGCCCGGGGGCAAGTCCGGGAAGGGACAAGGCGCGTCCCCCACTTGCCCACCCTCCTCTGGCGGGGGGAGGCCGCCTTGGACCCACCAAAAACTGGGGCCAGTTTCTGCCCCCGGGACCCCATGGGGACCGAAAACAAGGGCCACTTTTTGGGCCGTCCGGCCGCCCCCGATTCAGCGCGCCCTCGGCCCCCCAGAGGTGTCTCGGATAGCCCAGTGGAAGATGACGAGTGCCAGGGAAGGGCACTCCAGTTTCCCAGGGTTGGCATCGACCCTGGCGTCCTCGCACAGGTCTGCGATGAGCCCCCCAGCAGCGCGGGCTCGCCCCTCTCGCCGTTCCGCGGCGGGGCGCGCAGCAACGCCCTCGACGGAGTCGGCGACGAGCCTGGCAGCAGCCCAGGCGCCTCAGAAGGATCGATGGTGTCTCCGATGTCCGCGAACAGCGTGGAACTGGACTCATCAGCGCTGACGCTCATGAAGTGGGTCTCCTTCAGCTGGTGCGGGTCGGAGGGGTCCGCGTAGCATCCGATCCGGGGCTTCACGGGGCTCGAACCCCAGGGGGTGATGTGCAACAACTGCCCCATCACGACGGCGTCGTCCTCCAGGGAGTGGCCGCCGTCTGCGTAGTGGACCTGCAGCGCGTCGACCGAAGTGATGACCTCGGCTGCCGAGTCGTGCGCCGTCGTCCCCAGGGCGTCGAAAGATGCCCCGGTGCTGCCGACGCGGTCCATGGCCAGGCCGGTCTGGAGCCAGGGGGCGGTCCCGTTCAGGCGGACCCGATCGACCTCCGCGTGCGGCACCAGCACGGCGCGCAGCGCCAGCGAGGGGGCGGCGGGCTCCTCAGGTAGGGCAGCCCTATTGAGAGAGAAAACAAACACGCTACCGGACCCCAGGATCCAGCCATCCTGTTGGCGCGGGGACGGGCAAGGGGCAGGCCGGAGGAGAGAGCAAAAGCTGGGAGGACAGGAGAGCAAGGGACGGGGAGGGTAGGGGTGCAAGGGGGGTGAGGGTCCCAACCCCGTGGAAGGGGTGGGGAGGCATCGGAGGGTGGGAGAAAGTAAGCCCCGGGGCCCACGACCCCAATCGCATTCGGACTCTCCCCGAATCCACGAAGGCGGACGGGACGGGCAGGGCGCGGGCGCAGCTGCAGCTCCTGGGCGGCTGCCGGGCATGACCTCCGGCTCCGTCTCGTCCAAGGCGACGGGGCGAATGCCCGGCGCAGCCAACACTTCGCAGGGGTCGACGTTGCAGTATTGGCCACCAGCGGCCGTGTAGGGCGTCGCGCTGTGGTGCACCGCCGAGGAGGGCGTAGTGCCGGGGCACGGCGTCAGGTAGGGCGTCGGGCGGGGGAAGGGCGTCGAGTGCGGAGTCGCGCAGGACCAGGGCGTCGGGCACGGCGTCGGGCTGGGGAGCGGCGTCGGGCAGGGCGTCGGGCGGGGGTAGGGCGTCGGGCTGGGGTGGGTCGTCGGGAAAGGCATCATGCTGGGGTGGGGCGTCGGGTATGTCGTCGTGCTGTTGCGGGGCGTCGGGTAGAGCGTCGGGCAGGGATTGGACGTCGGGTGCGGCGTCGGGGTGGGGGAGGGCCCTGGTCGGACACGTGCGTGGGCTTCGTGGGGGAGTCGGTCGTCTGGCAGCCGAGGACGCACAGGTGTCTGGGGTCGTGGGGGTCGGCGGGGGAGCAGGCAAGCAGGCAAGCAACTAGAAGAGTGGTGCGGAGAGCAAGGGGAGCGGAGAGTCTGCTCA
This sequence comes from Prorocentrum cordatum, assembly GCA_963575745.1. Classification (NCBI taxonomy): domain Eukaryota; class Dinophyceae; order Prorocentrales; family Prorocentraceae; genus Prorocentrum; species Prorocentrum cordatum. The sequence goes on from CAUYUJ010016258.1 coordinate 255,319, forward strand.
GCGAATTCGGGAGGAGAGGGGGCTGGAGACAGAGGGAGGCGCTGCCTCCGTGAGGCTCGAGGGCGCCGCGCCATTACCACGACCGCCCCCGAACTCCCCGAATTCAGGATTGGAGGAGGGGGGCAGGAGGAAGGGAAGATGACGATACGGACAGAGCAAAATGAGCATGCATAGGCGTCATCCCGCGGCGCCTGGGCGAGAGCGGACCCCAAGCTCTCGTGTAAGAACTGGGCCTCGGTCGGGCAAGAGGCGTTGCACCAGTAGTCCAACTTCTCCGTGTAGATGCTGTCGAACCCGCTGTTCGCCTCGTCGACCTCCCCATGCGCCGCGACCTCGACTGTCTGGCTCTGGGTCGCAGGCCCGGCGTTGCTCAGGTGGTACTTCGGCTCGCCGAAGGTCCCAGAGGCGGACTCGGTCTCGTGCAGCAGCTGGTCCATGACGCCGTTGAGGCCAGAGCAGTCCGGGTAGACGGCGGGCAGGGCCGCGCCCAGGAAGGCAGGGCCGGGTCCCGACATGCTTGCGTATCTCACAGAGGAGCAAAGGGCGCAATGGCTATTTCTAGGATACCAGACGCACAAATTTCGTTGGGGACGCTTAGTGAAGAAACCATTTCGCAATATACGACGCACTTTCCGACGGGCGTTCAGAGCAAAGGGTAAGGGTCGAGGCAAGGTAAAGGCAAACGACGGCGACTACATGGCAGAGGTAGCTTGGCATTCTTGGCATCCCTTCCCGGGCCACAATGCGCGTGAATATTCCCGAGGGCAGGCAGAGGCCGTAGGCGCACCTCAGGAAAGGGTAAGAGGCGTCGGGGTAAACCGAAAGATGCCAATGGCAAAACCATGGAATGTGGCATCTGCCGCGTCACGCAACATTTTCGTCGCGAGCGCCCCCGGGGCGATGAGAGAGGCAGGGGTCCGTCGATGCATTCGGCCCAAACCGATTCGGATATTCTGTGTGTCGATAGGGGGGCTCTCTTAGCCGAAACCGAAGACACCCCCGCGGCCGCCAGATACCTAGGCGCCAGCGTGTCCCTCGAGAGATGCGCCGACGAGCTCTTGCTACGTTGGCCGCGACGAGATCAACCTGGCGGACTGGTTGGGCATTCCCATTGTGGGGCAACTTGCATATTGAGTTCGTTGAGGATTTCGATGCTACGGCACCAGCGACAGAGGAGGGGCTGCAATTGATGCCCCATCCGCAGGTCATTGGTAATCCGATATACGGAGAAACGTACGGCGACGACCCTCTGTGCGCTGGTGACCTTTCCGAACGCATCCAATGCGGGCATGGGGGTGGCTAAGGCCATCGCTTCGCGTTCGCGATGCGCGACCGGTCTACGAGCCGCCCAGTTTGGAGACGGGTGCGTCGTAAAGATGACGACGAAGACGAACGGGGAGCTGAGGGTCATCGCCCGCGGCGCCGTGGTCGGAGTCATTCGCGCGGGCGCTCGCGTTCCCGTTCTAGCGGCGCGCAGCGCCCGCGCCCTCCTGGCGCGAGGGCCCCGGGGACTCCGCCTAGAAGGGGGCGCTCGCGGGGGGGCCCCCCTCGGGGCGAGGGTCGGCGCGGCGGGCCCGGAGGCCCAGGCGCGCAGCGTCTCGTCAGCTACGGAGATCATGGGCTGGCTCGCCAATATAAATCTCACCAGCAACCGTGCGTTGCTGGTTCGACGAAGGCCGGGCCGAACGCGATATCGGCCACTGGCGCTCACTTTGCAATATTTCGCGGGGCCATGGTGGTGATATCGTCCGCGCGAACAGAGGTTTCGGTGCAAAGTCGGCCCCCGCGCTTGCATGAAGGGATTTAGAAAGGGCCGCTCGCAAGGGCCGAGCAGAATGCCGGCGCGTGGTCTGTAAGTGTGAACATGTTGCAGACCGCAGACGCGCGTGTCCCATGGGCCGTCCGTCAGGGGGCCCTATTTTTGAGGAAACACTGCGGGCCTGGTCTTATGGAGATGGTTTGGGTCACAAGGTAGATCCGACAAAACCCCCTGTACCATGCTTGACCAGAGCCGATTGCCAGCCGATTGCCGAATGCGAGGCGAATTTCATCGAGCGAAGTGGAAGACCCTCGACAACAATCACCGCCTCAAGAGATGCAATCGAGGATGTCATGAAAAGTTGGCTGAGGCATCGCGTGCAGGGCAATCCGCTTCTTCTCCTTCTCATGGAGGTGCTGGCCCTCTGATGGACGATGCAAGGGCTGGCGGCCCTGTCCATGCTGAAGCGCTTGGCCCTGCTGCTGCTGCTCGCGATTTAGAATATACCTGTAGCAGTGAGTCAACTGATGCGGACTTGGGCATCACTCAACCTGTGACGAAGGACGTGGACTTAGCGCCTGGTACACTGGTGTCATATCATGTCAGAGACATTGGTGCGTGAGCTGGACGATGGACACTATCAGTTGTCAATCGAGAACAGGGCTAATATCAAGAACGCGTCATTATACATGTCAAAGGAATCCTGCCCTGGAGAGATCCCCATCGTGGGATGCGGGGGAACCTGCGGCATTTACAAACGTGGGGCATCCGCTGAAGAACCGCCCAGGGTCCCGAATCCTCCGAAGAAGCGATCTGAGAAGGACGTCGATCTATCCACATCGCCAAGTACGCCAAGGTCACCAATCCCCCCATCGCTTAAACGCAAGAAGAGGGCCCGTTCAGCGGAAGCTGACCCTGGAAGCAATGAGTCGCAAAGGTCCGCGGGGAAACTTGCTTGCAGGCGGCGCTCCATAGTGGCCGGCAGTGGCTGCGGCAGCATCAGCGTTCCAATGCAGCAGCGCGCCCGCGCCGCAGGACCCCGCGCAGCTGCGCGGCCATCCTTGGCAGGGCAATTGGCTGGGCGCCATCCTTGGGCGGCGCAACCAGGGGGGCCTCCTGGCAGCGAGATGCGGGGGAGAGGGTGCTGCGGACTACATCGAAGGCGCAGGGGCTGCTCCAAATATCGCCGGATGGCGATGCCGCGACATCCGCGAAAAGAAAAAGGCACCTGGGAGTGCGAGCTCCTCTGCAGCGCCCGCCGCGACTACGACCCCTGCAGGGGCGCCTGCTAAACTAGCCGCTGCTCCTGCAGGCCGCTGCCCCCGCGGGGCAACCTGCCGCCCCCCTTGAACTGGCAGATGCAAGCAGGCGATTCTCGGGGGCCCTAGGAACCAGCAACCAGATGATGGACAGGCCCCATGCCCCTGACGGCTCTGGCCTTTGCAGTGACGGGGTGGTACAATGCAATGTAGAGTGCGCCGCCAAATGCGCTGATAAAGATGCTCTTGGCCACCGGCGTGCCCGCAACATTTTGCGGCAAGAGCCTGCCCTGAGCTTCGAATTCGAGGAGGAGTGCTTAGTGCAGATATTGCATGATGAGCGTATCCGCGCGAGGTTCCCGAGCGAATGCGGTGCGCGGTGTTGCTCGGAGTGGCTTTCCACGGCCGCGCGGCGCAAGCCATTTCACCGCGACAGGCTCTCCGACCGGTTCATCAGCTGCGTCACCTCGCGCAACGAGGTTGACGTTTGGGTGGGTTTCGGGGACTTGCTGGAACATTGGCCGCCAGAAAGACGCGAGCACTGGCGCGGCCATCACTTGGCCGTCATCAAGGGGTGCCTCCGAGTCCGGCACAGGGCATATCGATCACTGGCTGTGCCCTACCTCAGCGGAGTGACCCCGCAGGTGCCGGCAACTGCTGCACTTGGTTGCGCCGCGGATCGCTCGCGCGCAATCCGTCGTCAGGCTTGACTCCGCTGGGGCCATGGCCCACGCAGGTCCAGCGTTAGGCGCGTCATGCCAGACAGGTCAGAACTCTAGGCTTGGGCCCATAACCCATCCGAGCCTCCCGCAGGCGCCCCCGCCTGATGCGCCTCTGGCATCGTGGATGCACAGGCATGTTCCGCCCCCGACGCAGGTGCTGAGACAGGGGCCTTGAGGTTGCAGGGAGTCCCAGGCACAATCCATCCTTTCAGCGTCGAAGCATCGCATGGGTACTCACGGCGTTCCTTTGGCACAGGAGTGGAATCATGCAGGTTGCCCGGCTGGTTGTCTTCAAGATGACCCGCGCCCGTCCAACTCGATCTCATTCGCATCGGACGCTGTTAGGCTTGATGTCAGTAAATTGGACAGCGTGGCTCGGCGCAATCCTGCCGCGGATGCCAGACGCCATGATGACGTCGCTAGCAGATCGCCAAACCGGGATGTTGTTACGAATGAGATTCTCGAGGTTCACCACGATCAAAGCTTCGGACTCCGTCCGCAGGCATGATTGGATCCGCCTGTCCAAAGGTAAGTATGGGCATCAGTGAATCACCTGCCTGCCCTTCCCTTTGACAGTGTCCTCACTGCGGCAAGACAGACCAGGGTGTTGTACTTTCGGGGCGCTTGCCCGGCTGCGCACCGCGGATGAAGTAGCATGGCGCTCCCGGTTTGCTCAGAACCGTTACCCGCGAGTGCGCGGATTCCGGGCGCATGATGCCTGGGTTGCTGCGTCCGCCGCTTGGGCGCAAGAAGTACGTCGGGCGGGCTTCCCCGCAGAACTTGAGAATATGAGATGGGAAAACCCACGCTTGATCGACAGGCGCGTTTCAGGCCATCGGCAACGCCACCGATCATGCACGACGGCAATGTTACCAAATGCGCCATATGCCTGGAGAGTTTGTATGCCACGACAAGGTGTGGAGGCTTCAGCGCGGCCATCTAGTGCATGCGCAGTGCAAGGGTCACGCGGCGCACGCATGGATCGACAGCTGGAGGGTGCAAGAAGCGAGGCGCCATGCGCAATTTGTAGCAGCGGGTCGACATGAAGAAATACTCTGCAGGGGGAAATGAATTCAGATACCTCCGCGAAGAGCTGAACCGCATCGCGGCGATGATGACAGGCGCTGCAGCTGCTGCAGAGCCACTGGCTGCATCTGCGGGGCAACCTGCTTTATCCTCTTATTTTTGTTTGGCAGGGTCCAACATCCGCGATGCCAGCCGCTGAAGTGCAAATGCCTCTGGTAGCCGAATCGGCAGCTACTGCAGGGGCGCTTGCCGAAGCGACGCCAGCAGGGTTGCTTGCCAATGAGGCATGCCTGAGGCGTATAGAGAAATCCATTGAAAGAAGCACGCGCTGGCTTCGCGCGCCACATGGCAGTGCGCAGGGATGCCCGCTACGCGCGCGCAGGACCAGCGGTGCCAGTGCCATATCTGAGCATGACATGCTTCACGCGGTGCTGATGGTCAATGCAGGTGGGCAGACAGCCGTGCGCGCCGACGGGTGCACCTTTGGGAACGCGCCGCTTACTCCACAACATCCCTATATGAATGACGAGTACCCGTCTTGATGGATCTCCCAGGCATCCTATCGCAGAAGACGAAGCCAGGGGGTGCATGAACGTCTTTACATCTCTGACGAGGGATCAGTGGGTGTTGTATCAAAGGCGCCGCAAAGGCGTGCGCGGCACAAGCCTGTCCGCTGTGACGGGCATATTCGGTGAACGCCATGAGTTAGCCCTGGCGGCGAACAGTGGAACCATGGTGGGTGGAACGCTGACTATCTTACTGGAGATTGGCAGCAGCATCGTCATCATTTGTTTGAAAACTACACAGAGGTTCGAGCGAGCTTCACACTCCCATGGCCACGTCGTCAAGAAGCTGGATCTGACAGAGAGGCTGTATGCGTCTGGAGTGGGGCATGAGCCGCCGTTTGCGATTGTGCGACAAGTCGATGCACTGCAAGATTGCATGCAAGGAAAGGTGCGGCTCCGCGGGGACACCCGCTATTGCCAGGTTAGACACCTACTCAGCCAATGTGGCAGAGGGATCTGGCGACCATCTCCGTGCAATCTTGGGAATAAGGACCATGTCAAGCATGCGCGCGATCTTGATCATTGAACAGGGACATGAGAATAGGATCATCCCAGGTGCAGACATACACAGGCTCCTCCTTGGTGAAGGCGCCAGGGTGCTGGACTTGATGAAAACACCATCTGAGCACTTGGCGATTAAGGTCGACGAGTATGGGGTCGCAACAGAGGCCAATGGCTCGACAGCGTTTCTTGTCACAGCCAAACCTTAGTGCGAGGAGACGCCCGTGCTCATCAAGGAGGTCGCAGATGTGGAGCCGATGGCGGGGCAACCTGTATCTAGCAATGCGGGGGCACCCGCCGCTATTGACGCCCACGCATATATGATGTCCCAGGACGCAAGGGGCATCAGCTTCTCCGTCAACGAAGATACGTTTTCCTATGCGACCCAATCTGGTGAACAACGCCCTCAAGACCTGGTATCGCAGGAATGCGACGCATGGGAACGCCCCCCCGCCTGCCGATCAGGACTTCGCCCCGCGGAACTTGCAGGCGAAGGTCTACTGGGCTAACTGCGAAGAGGGCAGCAAGTGGGAGCAGTCCAACAACGCTGCGGGGGCACTTGCTGTAGTGAGCGACGCTGTCGGGAAGTGCGACATCTTCGCTTCGAGCAGTGATTCCGGGGCCCATGGCACGGGCGCCTGGGCGCCCCCATCCCTCGAGAATGAGTGGGGGGGCAGGCGCGCGCCGCGGCCAGTCGCGCTTGCCCAGACAGGCCGAACATTGAGGTGCTGTCTTCAGGCGCGGGGGCACCAGCATACTATTCCCAGGCGCCGGCTGTGCGCGCCAGGAACAGCGGCGGGCCCGGCCGTGCAGCTGCCGCAGAGGAAGACCGCTCATCTCATCAGCATTGCTCTCGTGCCCGTGTTGTTGAAGATATGGCGAACTGCTTGCGCTGAGTTCCGAGCCCGAGGATACATGTGTAAGCATATTATTCACGCAGAGATTATGACTCCTACTGTTACACCGAACTTGGGTGCTTGCTATCAGGGGATTACGAACCATTGCGGGCGGCAGCGCCCGCTGGCTGGCATGTGCGATTGCCTGGAAAGCGGGCGGGGCCGCGCTGCCAACGCATCCAGAACCTCATGACCAAAGCTCAGGCTCTACGCACGTCGATAGTGCTTGTGGGATCTCCATGATTTATATCTGGAAGTTAGGTTCCATGCGCGAAACTTTTGGATATTTAGGCTCGCAGGCCATGGGCATGCGATGTTGCCGCTTCGGTCTGAAGTTCTACCGTTCAAGTCGTTTGCCGCGGGGTTCATGCTTGCAGGTAGCGACCACCTACGCGCGCATTCCGACCAACCCGTGGAAGTGCACGTGCCAGATTGCAGGGCAATTGGCGCAGCGCGCAGAGCATGAGTTATATTGGCATGGTCGGGGTTCCCAGAGGGCAGAATGGCGAATAAAAACTCTTGCTATCATGGTTGCAAGGCTCACTGACCAAATATATTACTTCAAACCAAAGGAATCATACAAGTGTTGCACACCAAGCGTCCACGCAAGAGTGGACAAAGGAGCTTGGGCTTTCGTCCAGCATTCTAAGACTGGCCCTCGATGGGGCCATGTAGTGCGTCGGGTGACGATGAACCTTGATGACGATGCTGTTATACAAGACATTCAGGTTCAGGATCAACCTGTCGCGTACAATTACAAGCCACCTTTACCGAACGGTGTGACGAACGTTCGCACTCGATTGTGCTGGGGGCCTCCGGCGCCAGTCCTGCTTGGAAGCGAGGGGCAGCGGCTGCGCCCACGGCGGGCTACGACCGTCGATGACGATCGCCCCCCCCCCCCCCCTTCATTTCGATTGCGCGCGGCCGCGCGCGACCCCCTATTCCCGAATTTCCGACACTTACTTCGCCCGACGCAGAACAACAGACAGCACAACCAACGGATGCCCGGATCAAGCAAACGGAATAGCAGGAAGCTGACTAAGCAGTTGGCATCAAACCACGCAACATATTCAAAATAGTCGAAGACGGCAACGACGACTGCGGTGAGGACCTAAAGGGCCTCGGGCGCGGTGCCTACAACACCGATGTTCTTGTAGACGCCGACAGTGACGACGGTGAGGGGGCCTTCGTCGCACTGCCAGCGGGCTTACCTGCGGATGCGCATGCCGATGTGTTTTCCCTATTCCCAACCTTGTGTGACGGACGACATAACGAGGTAGACGTGCTGGCACTATGTGGAAGTAGTGGGGGATACCGCAGTTAGCTTTCAGCCGAGGTTGACCCTCAGGAAGAAACCTCGACAAACGTTCATATGTTGACATTGGAAACCAGGAAGTCCAGGACTCAGTTATTCACTACTTGGTCGTGTGCTTTGTCAGTGTTGTTATAGAACAACCTAGCTGCAGAACAACTGGACTGCCGACCTACTCCAGTTCTAAAGTCAACTACGACACGTGGCATAAACACCGCAAGGAAGACCTTCCACACGTGGCATAAACTACCATGGGCTAATGTACTGCGGGTCTTCGTGACTCCCATGGGGTGTTAGTGCACGACCTGCGGAGATAATGGCCAACCACCGTCTCTTGCTGTCGCCCTTCGAGGGAACACGGCACGCGGGCCCTCATCAGCATGCCTTTGCTGGCAACAAGGAACTGGCCAGGGCAGCCCAATATGTTCCGGAGATGCAGTCCCTCTTCGTAGAACCAGTTCGAATTGCGCATGACATGTTCCTAGAGAACCGCGGTCCCTTTCATAGTCATCCTCGTTCATCTTCCGTTCTCGTCACTAACGCACAAGGATTCGACATGGATGACCCAGCTGTCCGTCGGCGCCCCGACGGTTCGATCATGGGTCCACCCTCAGGAGGATGGGCGCGCCCAGCATGTGCGGGCACGCCAATGTGCATTTCCCTTCGCACGACAGGGGCCCGAAACGCTGTAGGTGGTACGATAAGGAGGATTACCACAGGAAGTGTCCGAGCTGCAAGAAGCACCATGGTCAGGCCAAACCTGGTCACGTACTTACGTCTGGCAAATGCGAATTCGCCAAACCGTGGAAGTTGTCTGACAACCGCGGACAGGAGCCTGCCGGCTCCAGCCGAAACGGCAGCCACCACCTGCGGCGGCAGCAGCATCCGAGGCACCAGCCGCCTAACAACTTGCGCGACTACCAGCGCCGAGGCCTGGCTCCAGAGCTGGACCAACAGCGTGCGCCAGCAGCCACGACATCGCAGTAGGCAGACATGCTGCTAAACCAGCTGCGGGGCAACCTGCCTCGAGCGGAGACGGCAGCTCGGGCGATCGCAGACGGCCACCGCAAATAGTAGCCAGACGAGGTCGACAGCAATGAGGATATCCACTTCCACCACTATCTGCGGGTGACGCTGCTGTTTGTCCAAGATTTCCAGACTGCTCAAGGTTCGATGTGCAGATTAGTCTACATAACCTACGCAGCCTCGATCCTAGCGCGGTAACACGCGAGTTGCGACAATTGCACTTGCGGTGGTTCCACGCCAAAGAGCCGTGGATGAGATTCATCTTAACCAAGGCTGGTCTGGACAACTTCAGGCTGAACAAATGGCGTCTGTGATGCACGTCGGGGGTGCATGGCTTGGGGCGAGCCAGGGCATGCCGCCATGCCTCCTATTGCACTACCTGGCAAGTTTAAATGAAACGGTCCAATGCGATCTAATGTTCTACAGGCAGGAACACCATCTATATGTGTATCATATCTGATCGTTGCATTCGATATGGCGCTGGAATCGAGGTACCCGGTAAAACTGTAGCCAGCATCTTAGATACGTACCATCAGTGCTGGATGCAGTACACTTCTCCGACGGGGAGGGTGCACTTTAACAACGACGCTGGAAAAGGCAGTCCTTAAGGCACAAGGCACTGAGCTGAGGATGCGTACGCGTGGGCAACACGCTGCGACAATTGAAGCCAGAAGCGGCATATTACGACGCGTACTTCACGTCATGGACGGTGAACTCAGTATGTTAAACGTACCTCTTGTGTTCCCACGACTACTGAATGGAGCCTTATTTGCCGCCAGCGCGCTTACCGTTTACAATGAGGTTTCTCCATGCAATGCATTATTTGGACGGCTGCAAGCGATGCTACCCGATTTGCCTGTTCGGGACCATGGACAGAAGATAGAAACATCCAGCCACCCTTGAGAGCAGCCCATCCGCCGTGAGGCTATCACTCAAGCCATTGCAGTAGCCACAACCAACCGTGCACTACGGACCGAGTCCACTATCACGGGTCAGCACTGTTCTGACGTAGGAGATCTGGTTGACTACCATCGTCCCGCAACTACGAAGGACGATCGGGGAGGCTGGAATGTCCTTTTCCCGGTCGCGCGAACTGATCCCGGCAGGGGTCGAGTCATCGTCGGAGTGGGGCACCGCGATGTTCAAGTCCAAAACGGCGACGCACGACATTCACATTTTCCTCGGATCTATGGTCGCCCGAGAACTTGGCTCAGACAACGCTGCACTACGGACGGTGTTGACATTTTTAGCCAGCCTACCTGCGGAGCGACCTGCTATGACATTTGGCAATATCCCAACCAAGCAGAGAACCCTCCAGATGCCAAGTGCGGGCCGCTTATTTCCTAAAGTACACTTAGCTCTTCAATGCCTCATCAGGAACTTCTTTCGCATTGAGAACGTGGCCTCCGTCGGGTTAGCTAATAGTATTCACTCGCTACCTCTGGTGGGTTATGCTGGCAGTTGCCCACTGGTGCACTATGACATAGACGTGCATCCAGGCATCCGCTATTGCGAAGGCGAAGGTGCTGTCTTAAACGTGCGCGATAGAACTGGATCAGCACATTCAAGGGCCATTCATTTTCTGAAATCCACAACCTCAAGCGGTCTTCGACTCATACATGGCGAAGTTTGAAGAAATGGCTGACGCGCCGACGCAAGACAACGACGCCAGAGAAGCTCCAGAAGCCGAGCCACCACAGGAGGACCAGTTATGAGGAATCAGAATCGGACCTTGAGGCACATTTCATGGATGTGCGGTGTTCCGGGCTGCAGGAGGAGAAAGAGCTACTGGAGGCAACTCTAATAGACGACCTCTACTTTGTACCCACACAGATGATTACCGACAGCAGTGCGCTGGTCACCGTAGCTGAAGAACAACGGGGGCGCCTGCCTACGCGGGGCCATCCACGCGATGCCGACGCCACGGAAACATATCATATCCCACTTGTGCTCCGCGGACGAAGGCGACACTTACGAGTGGTCGTTGACGGGCATGGGCAATATATAGACCTTTGCTTCGCTGCAGACGCGTCAGAGATAGTCCTATCCGAACAACAGTACAATCAATCTACCTTCGACCGCGTGGCCACTGTGCGAGCATATGCGACCGCTGCCGCCAAACGAGCTGCAGTCGTCAAGGAGGACAACCTTCTCGCGAAGACCGACATCCAGGTGAGTCCAGTCAAAGTATCTGAAGCCCCATGCACTGAACTCACTCAAGACATGGTTTGGCAGCGATTGTTTTAAAATGCCAGATATATCAAAAGTGTCAAACATCATGGCTCTGAGATGCGAGTGTAAGTGGAAGTTCGTCAAGAACGGGATGGGAGTGATGGAGTGGATCATTAGACTACGCCTAGTGCTTCGGGCTTTTATGGACCTTGAAGTCTTCGACGCGGAGACTTTCCCAGGGGCGGCGCGGCGGTCCAGTCAGAGACTACTCGCGAGCGCGGCAGTGTGCAATAACCAATGGATTATTGCGTTCCTCGACATCAACGTGGCTTTCCTCGACATCAACCTATCAGGAAATTGCTGAAGCAACCGGTGAAAAGGAACGTGTGGCGTGCTTTACACTGCCGCCTGGATCAGCATCTGCGCTTAGGTCTCTCCCAGGATTTGAGCACTACGTTGAGTCGAAGCACTGCTTGCAGTGCCTCAAAACAGGCACCGGCGCCAAGGACGCACCAAGAGCCCTATCATTGAAGCTCAGAAAGACCGCAAGAGGGCGCGGTCTCATACCCGCGTCTGACGAGGCGTTCGAGACACGTTCCTTCTTAAGCCAATCGCGCTAATGATATCAATATGGCCGGTACTGGGGGCACTGTTGACGGGCGCGTCAAGTGCGTTGAGGATCTGTTTGGCAGATGTAAACTTAACAAACACACATTCAGCAATCGTGCGCATTGCCTTTGATCAAGACGAATACATAAACAGCTCCGGCCTATACGGCATCTTGATTTCACTGGCGCAGACGCTGACGCCAAGGTCTCAAATATGTTTACAGACATGTTGATCAGCAGCCTCAGAGGCGCTTTGGCTTACGCCTCAATCACACAGGCGCCGTCCATGGTATATGTTGTAGCCCTACAGTGTGTCCAAGAACCGACGGGCGTGATAGTGCGACGACTGAGCGCGATTTCCAGAAAGTTGCAGTTTTGCCTTAGGAAGATCGTCCACCGATCGATGACTCCAACGGGTGAGGTCGACCTGCGCCGTGACACCGGTTACCGGCGTTTGAGTGGCAATTACGAGGATGATGTCGAAGGCTGCGGTGCTGGCGGGGCAAACCTGCTACGGCGTGGAAACGCGCACGCTGGTAAGCATGTCGTCCATCTTGTCGTCGCATGCTGCAAGTCTCACCGCTTGCAGGTCCGCTCGAGCTATTCAACGGGCACACTAGCAGCAGCCCGTAACTTGGATGACTTCTATCCCACGATCGTCGCTTTGCGCGAACTCCACGCAGGGCCGCTGACATCCACGCAGTTGAAAGCTATACTTGAGATGGGCGGCGTGAGCATGAAGGCCACTTTGGCCATCGATGCGGAATCTGTCCTCAAGTCCTTGACGAGCAAAGACCTGAACCACCCGACTGAGTGAACTCTTTTGGGACACATCAGTTGGATACGTCGGATGATGGAGCGAGGTACCGTGCATAGTGTACAGTGGTGAGACACTCGCGACATGACTGCGGACGGCCACACCAAAGGGAACATCGACATATATGCTCTTGCAGGTCATAGGAGGAACGCAATCCATCAAACGCGACTTTGAACGACATGCCCCGTGCAGGGCTTGCCAGACAAACTCGTCTGAGCCGTCTGAGGAGCAATCGCTTGCAAGGTGATTTGCCTGCAAGGCAACTACCTTGCAAGGGCACATGCGTGCGGGTCAACCTTCCTTGTTGAGCCCGTTGTGTGTGTAGTGTTTACTGTATGGCGGGCGGCGGACTCACACTTCGTCTCTTCCCCCCCGGCGCTAATGGGGGCGTCTCCTCCCCCCCCGACTCTACATGAGGCTGGGGCACAGGCGATAGATAACGAGCGTTTGTCCGCGGCCATTTGTTCTCAAGCGGCCGGCCGCAAACATTGAGTGCGCTTCATCTCGAGGCACGCCGCTTGTCATTGAGGCCGAAATTATCTTCGCTTGACATGGCCCGTCGCTCCTGCGACTATCCCCATACTTTTGGGAATCTAGTTATTACGTTGCAAAAGAGTTGGATATAGGCTTCGCCTTAGGCGAAGCTTTTGGCTGGGCCTCCCAGCCCCTTTCAAGCTGGTTTTCGTTCGCCCGTCCAGGTCACCCAAGGGGATGTCTAGCATGATGGTGTGTTGAATAACTCTCGACCGAAACGCTTGCTTGCGCGTGTCCAGGTTGCCCATGCGGCTGCCGAGCATGAGGATGTGTCGAGGATGTCTTTAGCGAAACGCTTGTTTTCACGTTTCAAGGTCGCTTAGGCGGATGTCTAACATGAAGATGTGTTGAGGACGCCTCGGGCGAGGCGTGTGCTTTCACGTGTCCAGGTCACCCAGGCGGATGTCTAGCGTGAGGAGGTGTTGAGAACGTTTCGAGCCAAACTCTTGTTTTCACGTGCCCATGTCACCCAGGCAAGTCTAACATGAAGATGCGTTGAGGATGCCTCGAGCGAACCAGTTTTTTTCATGTGTCAAATTCGTTCAGGCGAGTGTCCAACATGATGATGTGTTGGGCGAAACGCTTGTTTTCACGTGACCAGGTCGCCCAGGCGGATGTCTAACGTGAGGATTCGGGCAGGACGTCTCGAGCGGAACGCTTACCCCCAGCACGTTCCGTAGCGCGTCCCCTTGGCACGTCACGCGGTGCGTTCCCATGGCGCGTCACCTGGCACGTCGCCTGGCGCGTCCCTTCGGACGTTCCGCGGCGCGTCCCATTGGCATGTCCCGCTGTCAATTAGCTCTGGGGCAGCTGCTGTGAGCCCAGGCAGCTCGAGCTTAACATCCAGATCAGTTCTGTCAAGACCCGGATACAACAGAGGACTCCATCCACAACGCTATAGAGCACAATCGCGGCATGGCGCATCGCAAATCAGCACGGCACAGCACAGCACAGCCCCCAGCACGGTACATCGAGGTCGATACCTTCAGCATTGCAAGTTGGAACGCTCCGTGGCGCGTCCCGTGGCGAGTCCCCCTGGCATGTCGTGCGGTGCGTCCCTTGGCACGTCCCGTGGCACGTCCTTTGGAAGGTTCTGTAGGGCGTCCCCTTGGCACGTCCCGCGGTGCGTTCCCATGGCACGTCCCCTGGCACGTCGCCTGGCTCGTTCCTTGGGAAGTTCCTCGGCGCGTCCTCTTGGCATGTCCTCCTGTCAAGTAGCTTTGGGGCAGCCACTATGTGCTCAGGCCCCAAGACGGTACCTGAGGCGCCCAAGACGGCCCGAGAGGGCCCCAAGACGGCCCCAAGAGGGCCCAAGAAGGGGAACGTGAACCCAACAGCGCTGAGCTTTCCGTCATAAGAGGCCCACAGGAGGCCCTAAGAGTCCCCGGGTGGTCCGACGAGACCCCCAGAAGCTTCCTAAGAGGCCCCCAAAGGCCCCCAGGAGACGTACAAGGGGCCCAAAGATAGCCGAACAGTGCACGGTATGCTAGAAGCCCCAGGAGCTTCTAGTGTGTATATATATATATATATACACACCATGAACCCCACTTTGTGCACATGCTATACGAATTCATCCAAGGGAGGAGAAACCACCCAGACCCCGACGATTGGCGTTAACTAAACGGCCCTGGGCGTTTCCTAAACAACCCTGCCCTGTTGATTCCTTCCTTGGGTGCGGTCACTAAGCGGCTTCGCTTGTCGGGGTGGTGATTATGCGGGTGGATTGTTTGACCTCTATTCATATATGATCCCCACGATTTTCGCATTCACGTTTTAGGCTCATTCTCTGCAAGGTTGTTTGGCTCTTGTTCGGAGGGATGTTCGCCTCTTCCAAGTGCAGCCGCTTCCACCAGCTTCAGAAATGGCTTGGCGAGTGGTGGTCGGACGCGACGCTCCGCTACCTTTACTGTAGTTCCGGTGAGGCTTTCTCTTTTTTCCAACCATCCTGTGGTGTTGGGTCCTCGTTTTGAAGAGACAGCGCCCCGCGTTCACTCCTTCCTTCCTCCCTCCCTCTGCCCCCTCCCTCCTCCCACTATCACAGCATACCCCTCACACGTTTCGTGGCCCCATAGGGAGCTCCACCGAGGGCCCCAGTGGCTGCGTTGGCATTCCACCGAGGGCCCCAGTGGCTGCGTTGGCATGGCGGCACCGCACCCATTTCGGCACACCCCTCACACGTTTCGTGGCCCCATAGGGAGCTCCACCGAGAGCCCCAGTGGCTGCGTTGGCATGGCGGCACCGCACCCATTTCGGCACACCCCTCACACGTTTCGTGGCCCCATAGGGAGCTCCACCGAGGGCCCCAGTGGCTGCGTTGGCATGGCGGCACCGCACCCATTTCGGCACACCCCTCACACGTTTCGTGGCCCCATAGGGAGCTCCACCGAGGGCCCCAGTGGCTGCGTTGGCATGGCGGCACCGCACCCATTCCGGCACACCCCTCACACGTTCCGTGGCCCCACAGGGAGCTCCACCGAGGGCCCCAGTGGTTGCGTTGGCATGGCGGCACCGCGCCCATTTCGGCACAGCCCTCACACGTTTCGTCGCCGAGGGCCCAGGACAGCGTTTCGTGGCCCCATAGGGAGCTCCACCGAAGGCCCCAGTGCTACCGCCCGCATGCGTCCCGTACGCCCAGGACAGCGCTTCGTGGCTCCATAGGGAGCTCCACCAAAGGCCCCAGTGCTACCGCCCGCATGCGTCCCGTACGCCCAGGACAGCGTTTCGTGGCACGCCTTTCGTGGCCCCATAGGGAGTCCCACCGAAAGCGGCACCCACAAAGCGTTATTCACAATTGCATATGGTTGGGTCCTTCGCCAGGATAACTGTCCCAAAGCTGAACTTAAAACATAACCTTATATTCCTACTTCCTCCGCCAGCCGTTCCACAACCAATACTCGACAGCCTCCGCCTCCAACACCACACCCAATACTCAGCAGGTACCTTCCCCAAGCTGAACTTAGAAATAATCTTCTACTCCACTCCCTCCGTCCCCAGCACTACGCCCAATACTCGACAGCCTCCGTTTCCAAAGCCACGCCCAAAACTCAACAGGCAACATCCCCAAGCTGAGCTTAAATGTGACCTTCTTCCTTACGCCTTCGTCTTCAAAACCGCACCCAATACTCAACGGCCTCCGTCTGCAACACCGCTCCTGATGCTCAACGGCTTCCGTGTCCAATGCCACAACCAATATTCAACAGGCCCCCTCCCCAAGGTGAATTTTCAAATTCCCTTCTTCTTTACTCCCTCCGTCTCCAACACCACACCCGATACTCAACGGCCTCCGTCTCCAACGCAACGCTGGATACTCAATTGGCACCCTTCCTAAGCTCAAACAATACATAACATTGTACTCGACTCCTGACTTCTCCAACACCACAGCCAATGCCCGGCGGCCTCCGTCCCCGACGCCACACCCGATGCCCAACAGCTTCCTCCTCCAACACCGCTCCCAATACTCGACGGTTGCCCTCACCAAGCTGTTCTAAACATAACCTTCTACTCTGCTCCCTCCGTCTCCAACGCCGCACCCGATAGTCGACGGCTTCCGTCTCCAACAACGCACCAAACACTACACAGACACCCTCCCCAATCTGAACTTACAAGTAACCTTCTGCGTTACTCCCACCGTCTCTAACACCACACCCGATACTCATCGGCCCCCGTCTAAAATGCCACGCCCGATACTCAGTGCCCTCCGTCTTCAAGACCATTCCTTGTAATCAATAGGCGCCCGCCCGCAGCTGAGCTTCCGAATGCCCTTCTACTCACCAGCCTCCGTCTCCAACGCCACACCCAATGCCCAGCAGCCCCCGTCGTCAACGCCACACCCAATACCCCGTCCTCAACACCACACCCAGTACTCGGCGGCCTCCGTCTCCACCACCACGCCCCATACTCAACAGCCTCCGTCTCCATCACCACGCCCAATTTTACGCAGCCTCCGTCTCCACCACCACATAATAATACATGCGGCCTTCACCCCCACAATTCCGTACCGCCTCCGCACGGACCTCAACCGCCTCTGTTCCACGATGGAAGGGGCGCCATGGTGCATGTGGAGGCCATATGAAGATACATGCATGGGTGTCCGGGCATCCCCGCACCCCTACAAAAACGCATGGCGATGCAGAGATGAGAGTGCGTGCGTGCTTCTGTCTGCCTCGATCGTCATAGCCGTTCCGTGATACATGCTTTTCACCCGCGCCGCTCGCAGAATATCCGAATCGCTGTGTTGTTCTCTCCGAAGGAATCCCTTTTGTGAGTGTTTTCCATTTACTTATTGGCTCAAGGGGTCCCCACGGCTCAAGGAGTCCCCACAGGGCCGCCTACCGAATCGCCTTATCTCAAGCCCACTCCTACTCCGATTACGTTCGCCAACACGCCAGAGAAACATGTGATCTCTTCTCCCGAGCCGCGGCGCTCAGCACTCAAGCCGTCCGAACAAGTTGCTCGCACTGGCAGCTCACCGTTCAAGGCCGACGCAGGTGCAAGTTCGGGCCAAGCATTGTTTGAACAGCGGCTAAACGACGCAGACGAGAACAACACCAAGAACATCAACGCCGTTCCTGGAGCCCTCACTGCCGAGACGCTCAGAACCATACTCAACGAGCAGCTGGAACCGATACGAAGCGACATCACGGCCATCAAACAAAATGGGATCTCGAGAGAGGACCTCAACACCGCAATGGCCCCCATACAGAAGGACATTGAGGACGTCACCAAGCGTGTGTCGGCACTGGAGACATCGTCCCGACCGCCATCAGCAAAATCTGGAATGACAGCGGATTTTACGACCAACGCCAAACTACTACAGCTGGAGATGGAAGTGCAAGCGATGAAACAGCAACATAACACATCAGCACATCCTCAACGACCTGGAGGAGTCCACAGCACCAACAACGTAAGTGACAAGAGGGACATCACGGCCGTGATCGGTAACCTACACGACTTCGAGACCATGGAGGCCGCAAGCAATTGGATACGAACAGAACTACTACGTCTTGGCGCGCCAATGCCGCCCAACTCGTACTGCAAGGGGGACTTCAACGATATGTTGTTCATGGAGTTTGCGAACACTGACGATCGAAACCTTGTGGTCGGCCAGCTTCGAAGTGCCAGAATCCGCCAAGACGGGCAGCATATTTGGGCCACAAGCGATCGTCCACCATTGGTACGGGCCGCACGCAACTATTGCTTTGGCGTCAAATACCTGCTGAAGAACACCATGGGCATAACATATCCAATCCGCGTTGATGACACGGAGCAGCCATGCACAGTCACAGTGGGCGGGGAATTGGCGCTCAGCGTGAAGATAAACGATGGCATGGTCATCCGCGAGTGGAGCAAGGGCGAATGGGCCGACTGGGAGGACTTACGCAAGAATGGCAAGTTGACCGAGCTGACCCATACGTGCGATGGCATTGTCCAGCGTGCTTCCAGGAACTTGAAAGGCAGCGCGAAAGGACAGTCCAAGGGGTCCGCCTAGGATCCACGGCGGGCGTGAGCAGCCACCGGCAGTGCCCGAGCCGCATCGACTGACATTACTTATTCAGGGTTTTGGGATGTGGAGTTTACGGGCAAAGCTACCGACACATCCCCCGACACAGAGTGCGTGCATGCCGTTTCAAGCTCAGACGTTCTCTTCTTACCTCAATTTCTACCTCACTCTACACGCATCGACTCCCCCACGCCCAGCTCCAAACCTCCATCTTTCGACATCCACCTCCAGCGTGCACGCTCCGACTTTCACCCCGATGCATTTCTTTTCCGTTCTTTTTCGCGCAAGTGTTTGACAGGACCTACGGTTCTGGAGGCGGCTCCGGATGTGGGCAAAGTTACCGCTACCGCAAGCGGTTCGAGATCGACATGCGCACATTCGTTTTATACCTGCGCGGGCTCGGAACACTTACGTGGACAAACGGCTACGCATCTTCTTTATCATGCTCTTCCGGGTTCTCCGACACTAGCCTTTCCGACTCCAGCGTTCCCCTTCCCACCTCCACCCCCGCCCATTCCGCGTCTACCTCGTCAGATCGACCTCCAGCGCCAACCAGTCCAGCACCCTGACCTCCAGCCTCTTGCAAGCGATTCCCCACCTCCACCTCCACCTGTCGACCTCCAGCATCCACCAGCGCAGAATTTCGACCTCCAGCGTCCAGCATCCGACTCTCCACTTCCACCTCCGCCTGTCGACCTCCAGCATCCACCAGCGCAAAATTTCGACCTCCAGCGTCCAGCATCCGACTATCAACCTACACCTCCGCCTGTCGACCTCCGCCGTCCAGCAGCGAAAAACTTCGACCTCCAGCGTCCAGCATCCGACTTTCCACCTCCGCCTCCACCCGTCGACTTCCAGCATCCACCGGCGCGGAATTTCGACCTCCAGCGTCCAGCATCCGACTGTCCACCTACACCTCCACCTGTCGACTTTCGCCGTGCACCAGCGCAAAACTTCGACCTCCGGCGTCCAGCATCCGACTTTCCACCTCCGCCTCCACCTGTCGACCTCCGCCATCCAGCAGCGAAAAACTTCGACCTCCAGCGTCCAACATCCGACTTTCGACCTCCACCTCCACCTGTCGACCTCCGCCGTCCAGCAGCGAAAAACTTTGACCTCCAGCGCCCGGCATCCGACTGTCCACTTCCACCTCCACCTGTCGACCTCCGCCGTCCACCAGCGCAGGATTCCGACCTCCAGCGTCCAGCACCCGACTATCCACCTCCACTTCCACCTGTCGACCTCCGCCGTCCACCAGTGAAAAACTTCGACCTCCAGCGTCCAGCATCTGACTTTCGACCTCCACCTCCACCTGTCGACCTCCACCGTCCGCCAGCGCAAAATTTCGACCTCCAGCGTCCAGCACCCGACTAGCCACCTATACCTCCACCTGTCGACCCCCGCCGTGCACCAGCGCAAAACTTCGACTTCCAGCATCCAGCATCCAACTTTCCACCTCCACCTCCACCTGTCGACCTCCAGCATCCACCAGCGCGGAATTTCGACCTCCGGCGTCCAGCATCCGACTATCCACCTACTCCTCCACCTGTCGACCTCCGCCGACCACCAGCGCAAAACTTCGACCTCCAGCGTCCAGCATCCAACTTTCCACCTCCACCTGCACCTGTCGACCCCCGCCATCCACCAGCGAAAAACTTTGACCTCCAGCGTCCAGCATCCGACTATCCACATATACCTCGCCAGATCGCACAACAGCTTCTTCAGCAGGAGCAGCAATTCAAAAGCAGCGCTGGTGGGGGGCGGGGGCGATGCAGCAACGCCGAGGGAGACCTGCCGGCAAGCGTGCACCACCAACGCCTTCAACAACGACTGGCCGCAATCGCACAGCATGGCGCGGCAAAACCTGCATCGACGGTGGCGTGCGCAAGCGTCGATGACCAGACAGATAAGACGACTGCTTCTCCAACCAACCACTTCGACGAAGCACTGGCGATAGTCCACAGAAACGCCAGGAGCCTCACCAATGTCGCGGCCATCGATATACTCATATGCGATCTCACATACATACATTGGGACGTTGTGGCACTCAACGAAACATGGCGCACTTCGTCGCGAGAGATGGGGTTTACCAAGCTTGGTGGACAGTGTTTGCAGCTGCCAGGCATGAGCATCCAACGAGAGGTGTCGGTTTCTTCGTGCACGCACGACACGCCCAACACGTCAAGAGTTTCAGTGCTGTTAACGAGCGGCTCGCCTACATCGACATGGGCCTACCACAGTGCAAACACCGGATCACCGCGGCATGTTTTCCGCGCGGTGGATCTGGGGACTAGCACGTACAACGCATCTACGATATGATTTCGGCAATCCACGCCGACGCCACGAAGAGGAACATAACGTTCATACTGACAGGCGGCTTTAACGCGCGAGTGGGAAGACGGAAAGACAACATAGACGATGTTTGCACCCACGACGCAGAGAAACGGACTATCGGCAATTACGGCCAGAGTGGGTGTAATCAACGTGGTGCCTGGCTACGGTCTTGGGCGTGCACGCGCAAAGTCAGCATCGCAAACGCTATGTTGTGCAAACGCCCGCAGCACGCGTTCACTTGCGCGCACCCCGGCTCGAAGAACACGCAAACCCAGATCGACTACATCCTTGTTTATCAACGTGCGCGGCATCCTATATTTGATGCGTTTGCACCGCCCACTCCCGACCTCGGCTCTGATCACCAAGCCGCGCACCTCCGACTTGCTGTGGACAGCACCAAGCACCGCCCACCGCGACGGAAGAGACGAAGACACAAGCAATCGCGCCATCATCCACCTCGACAAGACGACCTAGATTTCCAGCGTCACTTGCGACAGCATCTGATAGGCGACGGTGCATTGTACGACCCGAGCGACACATACGCACACACCGAACAAGCGATAGCAGCGGCAAACAAAGAGGTCCAGGACGAGCAGCAGCAACACCAACAACAACAGACACACGACAAAGACGAAGACGACGAAGCCACAAAGAGTTCCGACGCAACCGCCAGAAAAAAAAAGCCCTCAGCAAAAGCATCATGCGGCAACACCGGCTTATCAAGCGAGCTCAACGGCACTCCGAATTGAATGCAATTTTACGCAATTTCCGAAATCTCAAAAATATATATGGCATCAAAACTAGCAGAAGTAAAGACATGATACCGAGCATGGCAACGAATGACGGGGGCATCGAGACGGACCGCCAAGGCATCGCAGACATCTCTGCCGACTTCTACGAACAGTTGTGCAGACGTTGCGCAGAGACCGACGAGCCTACAGACGCTCAGCCGCGAGGCGCGCACGACAATGCACGACATCATGCGCACCACGGGATCCCAGAGTTTACTCTAAAAGAATTGCACCACGCAGTTACGCAACTCAAAAACGGCAAATGTAAAGACGCTGCTGGTATCACCGCGGAGCTGCTCAAGGCTGGGGAGACGTCATCGAATCACACTTGCTGAAGCTGTTCAACGACATCATAACGCCTGGGCGAGAACCCCCTCAGCAATGGAGGCGCACAACAATCAGTGTCATCTACAAGTCTGGCGACCCGCAACTACCCCACAATTACACACCAATCGCCATCACCCCACTGCTATACAAACTGATGTCTCGATTGTTATGCAACCGACTGGAGGCGCATTTCGAGACTGAACAATCACCTGACCAAGCTGGATTCCGAAAAGGGTTTTGCACAGAAGACCACCTCTTCACCGCGACGCTAGTGCACGAACAGTCTTATGAGTGGCAACTCCCTGTATGGGCCGCTGCAATAGACTTTTAAGAAGGCTTCTGACTGCGTCGACCATCAGACCCTTTGGAACGCACTTCGACAACAGAACATGCCAGACTCATACATTTCCTTGTTGCAGAAATTTTACCAGGATCAGACCGCCACGGTTAAGACAGACGTCAGCAGCAAGGAATTCAGCATACAGCGCGGGGTTAAGCAAGGCGACCCGCTCAGTTCTTACCTCTTCAACGCGGTGCTCGAACACGTTTTCCGACAGGTCAAGCCTTCTTGGGGACGTAAAGGCTTTGGCATCAAATTGGGGCACGGCAGGCATGCACGACTTACCAATCCACGGTTTGCAGATGACGTGCTTCTCTTTGCACCCAACTTACGACAGTTGAAGGTGATCATTCGGGACTTGAAGAGAGAAGCCGGAAAGTGCGGGCTTGCACTACGCCCAGACAAAACCAAAATCCCTACCAGCCTCAGCAGATGTGAAGGACGGACCATCACCACACCAGCGTTGACGGCGACGACCTCGGAGTTCTATGCGCAGACCAAACAACCAAATACCTCGGTCGCAAGCTCGCGCTTCACGACGACCAGTACCACCACGCTGAACTCAACAACAGAATGGCATCTGGATGGCGCCGGTTCAACCAGCTCCGCAACGAGCTCACCAACAAGCGATACCCACTACACAGCAGACTCCGTCTTTTCAATGGAACTGTGACGCCTACGGTCATGTGCGGGTCCGTATCCTGGACGATGACCAAGGACATGCTCCAAACTCTGCCGCGCACTCAAAGACGGATGCTGCGACTCATCGTGAACACCCCGCGACGCCGAGCATTTCGCAACGACACCCCTACCGACAACACCGGCAACATCGACGCAGGAACGCACGCATACGACGGACGCGAACACAGGACGAATTTCGACGTTGACGACGAGTTTCATGCGGACGGTGGCGACGACGACTTCGACCTCGAACCATGGGAAGTCTTTATCCGCAGAGGTACGCACACTGCCGCGGATCTAGCAAAACGGGCCCGCGTGGATGAGTGGACTACGGTGTACTTTCGACGGAAATGGCGGTGGGCTGGGCGAGTTGCAAACCAACCGTACGACAGATGGAGCCGACTGCTGCGACGTGGGAGCCAGACATCCACGACCACCGGCAAGCAGTCCGCAGGCACGGGCGTCAGAGGAAACGGTGGGAAGACGATATCACGCAGTTTTTGACAGCGAAGATGCTTCTTGAACCTGGCAGCGGAAGATGGTATACAGTAGCACAACACAGCGACCAGTGGAACAATTTGGAGCAAGCATTCCCAGACACACACAGCATTGACCACAACTCCCACTTCTGTGACTGAGGGCCCCGGCCCGCCCGCGCCGGCCTTCCAGGCCCCGCCCCCCGGCGGACTCAGGCGCGCCTCGCCTCGCCTCGCCTCGCCTCGCCTCGCCCATCTACTTTTTGTGTGGTTCATTCCCAAGGAATCGTGCTATGAGGCTTTCCATTGTAATCCTGCTGTGAGGCGTTGTCAGGCCTTCCAATCTAATCCTTTTGTGGATCTTTCCAAAGGGCTCCTATTGTGAGACCTTCCAATCGAATCCTTTTGTGGTGCTTTCCAGCAGATCCTCCAATGAGACCAATACCGCGTCATGACCTCAAGAGAATATCCCATGTCTGCACAATGTCATCACGAGTGGGATCGCCATTCAGCGGGTCACACGCCAGACCACAGGAGATCACGATGATAGTCACAGGCCCATGCATGAGAACTCTTTCCAACTCATCCTGCACATCCCCATCCCGTCTAGCTCCCGAGAACAGGTGAAAACACGCAAGGATAGCAAAATGCAGCGGCCGAGGGCAGCGGTCAGCAGCGGGCCCACCATACCCTAGATGTTTGCCCCAATTGCTCACCCTCAGGAGGGGGCTCTCGTCGAGGACCTTTTTGAACCTCAAAAAACGGCTCAATGTAGTAGTCATCATACTGATAAGCCATAGAGCTGATTACCATCCACGCATCCACGTAGGGGAGGCATGTCATTTGGTGCACATTGCGGGGTCCAGGGACACGATAGGCAGTGAGTCAAGCCCGTCTTCTCATGGCACCTTTTTTGTCTGGAAAGGGCATGGGCCCAGGGTTCTCTTTTAGCTGTGTCCCCCTGCCTCGACTTGCGCAGGGCTGGCGAACTTATTCTGCGATTGAAGACGGAGTCCCGCAGGGCCGACAATTTAGTCAATTGAGGATGTCCCAAGCGATTTTTTGTTGTTGTTGTTGTTGTTGTTGTTGAAATTCCGATCGACTGAACATGGTAACATTAACATTTTCGATGGTTGCGGATGTCTCGAGCGAACAGCTTGTTTTGTAAAAATTGTCGAAGATGTCTCGAACGAAGTTTTTTATGTGTTGTAGATTGTTCCTCTGTGGGCCAGAATACAGAGGATGTCTCCGGTGGGATGCTTATTTTCTTGTGCCCAAGTCTTGAGGACCCCTCGAGCGAGACGCTTGGTTTCACGCGTCCAGGTTGTCCAGGCAGATGTTTAGCCTGAGTATGCGTTGGGATGTATCGAGCGAGACGCTTGTTTTCATGCGTCCCAGTCGCCCAGGCATATGTCTAGCATGATGATGTGATGCTGTGTTGAGGATGTTTCGGCTGAGACGCTTGTTCTCACGTGTCCAAGTCGCCAAGGCGTATGTCTAGCATGATGATGTGTTGATAGCGTCTCGAGCCAAACGCTTGTTTTCACGTTCCTAGGTCGCCCAGGCGTATGTCTAACATACAGATATGTTGAGAATGTCTCGAGCGAGACGCTTGCTTTCACGTGGCCAGGTCGCCTAGGAAGACGTTTAGCATGAGGAGGTGTTGAGAACTTCTCGAGCGAGGCGCTTATTTACACGTGCCCAGGTTACCCAGACGGATGTCTTATATGAAGATGTGTTGAGGATGTCTCAAGCGGCCCGCGTGTTTTCACGTGTCCAGGTCGCCCAGCCCAGGCGGATGTCTGGCATGATGATGTGTTGAGGATGTGTTGAGCGACATGCTTGTTTTCACGTTTCTAGGCCGCCCAGGCGGATGTCTAACATGAGGATGTGTTGAAGATGTCTTGAGCGAGACGTTTGTTTTCTCACGTCAAGGTTGGCCAGGCAGATATCTAGCATGAGGAAGTGTTGAGAACCCCTCGAGCGAGACGCTTTGTTTCATGCGTCCAAGTCGCCCAGGCGGATGTCTTACATGAGAGTAAGTAGAGGATGTCTCGAGCGAGACGCTTGCTTCACGTGCCCAGGTCGCCAAGGCGGATGTCCAGTATGAGGATTGGTTGAGGATGTCTCGAGCGTAACGCTTGTCGCAGTAGAGTGCGTCGCAACCCCGCCCGTCCGTGGGGCGTCCCCTGGCGCGCTGGCGCGTCCCCTGGCGCGTCCCTTGCGACGTTCTGGCTTGACGTGCCCTGGCACGTCCCCTGGCACGCAACTCGGCGTGCCACGTTTCCTTGCTCGGCCTCTGTCGCGTTTCCTGGCTCGTCCCCAGGCGTTTCCCCTGCCCGCAACGTGGCGCGCCCCTTACAACGCCCCTTGGCATGACGTCCGCCCAATGGCACGCGCTTTGGCACGTCCCGTGGCTGGTCCCTGGCATGTCCAGGGCATGTCCTGTTACGTCCCACGTCCCCTGGCACGTCCCCTGGCGCATCCCCTACTGCGCTCCTGGCACATCCTGTGGTGCGTCCGTGTGCCTGTGCCACGTGTAGTGTCGTTTCTTTTCGGAGTTGAGTCGGATTTTGAGGTTTAGTTGATTGAACGTCCTCCACGTTTCCACTTCAACTAGCTTTGGGGCATCTACTATGTGCTCAGGCAGTTCGAGCTTACGAACTAGAGCAGTTCGGTCAGGGCTCGGATGCTAAGGAGGACTCGATCCACAACGCGAGAGCACAATCGCGGCATGGTACATCGCAATTCAGCACGGGAAAGCACAGCACAGCCTTTTGCACGGTACATCAATATCGATACATTTTGCATTGCTATTACTTGTCGCTCAATCAGGTGTCTTGAACATGTGGTTATGCTGCACATGGCTACATTCTTGTCCGGGTTCGTGGGTCGATCATGTTACGGGCATCCCGTTTTTCCAGGGCTTCCATGGCCCGCATTTCCAGAACTTTAGGGGCCTCCGGGTTAAGGTACGACAGGGCAGAGGTGTAGCATTTCGGGCTCCTGTAGGAAATGAGGTCGACACCAAGCTCCACCGAACTTTAAACGGGCCGATCATACCGGGTAAGTACTCGAATGAATGTACCGAGCAGCCACAGAGCGTTGTTGGTGATGGAGGCGATTAAATTCTTTACGCTTCGCGTATCCCCACCAGCCCATCTCTCAACAGCAACTCTTGCGAAGCATGCCGACAGTCGTGTTTTTCAGGCGTGTTTCCGCCTGCCCCGCATATCTCCCCTGTTACTCCTTCCTCCCGCCTCCTTGTACATCCTCCTTGTGGGGGGAGCGGGAGAAGGACGAGGCGGAGGAGGAGGGAGAGAAAGCGCGCCTCGTGGTTTGAGTCGTTTGGGGTTTCTCGTCCTGGTGTGAGTCGTTCGGGCCCTTCTTCCTGGTGTGAGTCGTTCGGGCTCTTCGTGGTGTGAGTCGTTCGGGCTCTTCGTCCTGGTGTGAGTCGTTCGGGCTTCTCGTGGTGTGAGTTGTTCGGGCCCCTCGTCCTGGTGTGAGTCGTTCGGGCCCCTCCTCCTGGTGTGACTCGTTCGGGCTCCTCGTGGTGTGAGTCGTTCGGGGCCCTCGTCGTGGTGTGAGTCGTTCGGGCTCCGCGTGGTGGCTTGTATGAGCGCTGCCCCTCCTCCTGGTGTGACTCGTTCGGGCTCCTCGTGGTGTGAGTCGTTCGAGGCGCGCGTCGTGGTGTGAGTCGCTCGGGCTCCTCGTGGTGTGAATGGGTCGGGCGCCTCGTCCTGGTAGGAGTCGTTCGGGGTCCTCCTTCTGGCGTGAGTCGTTCGGGTTCTTCGTGGTATGAGTCGTTCGGGCCCCTCGTCCTGGTGTGAGTCGTTCGGGCTCCTCGTGGGGCCTCTTGGCGGCCTCTTGGAGCCTCTTGGGGCCTCTTGGGGGCCTCTTGGGGGCCTCTTGGGGGCCTCTTGGGGGCCTCCTGGAGCCTCTGGGGGCCTCTTGGGGGCCTCTTGGGGGCCTCTTGGGGGCCTCTTGGGGCCTCTTGGGGGCCTCTTGGGGGCCTCTTGGAGGCCTCTTGGGAGGCTCCTGGGGGCTCTTGGGGCCATCTTGGGGCCTCTTGCGACCTCCTCAGAAGCGCAAAGAAGCGCTGCCCCCTGAGAAGGACAACATGAGCCCAACACCCTCGTAAAATCAAGGATTTTGCTATGAAGGAAGATGAGCGCGGCCCCCTCGGGAGGCCAAAATGGGGCCAAAACCATCGTAACAGCAATGATTTTGGCTTCACAGAAGAGGAGGGTACTACAAGAGGGTCCCCCCGTCGGGGCCAGAATCCTCGTGAGGGTCGTTGTTTTTTGGCCCTCCCAGGCGTCGAAAAAGACCCCCCTGACCACCCGCGGGGCTCTCTCTCCAGGCCCAGGGGGAGGGGGTAGGGGGAGGGGTAAACCCCTCCCCGAAGGCGAAGAAAGGGGGTTGGGGGGTTGAGAACAGAGAGAGCTCGCTAAACCACTCACGCCCAAAGGGCTGGTGGGACTTCTTTGCAGCACACTTCGCCGAGGAGGACGGACAAAGACCAGTAGGAGGAGGAGGAAAAATATGCAGGAAGAGAGTGACGAGGAACAAGAGATCCATCGAGGTCAAAGGGGCGAATAATCATCGCGTCCCACTGAAACGTTGTGAACTGCCATCGCCCGACCGCGTTGAGCAGAGATTGAGCGACGACGAAAGGAGCGATAACGAATCCAGCCTAGCCGTGATGGGGCAATTCGAGGGCGACATCAGGTGCCGTCTGAAAAATGGACGCCCAAGGCAAGCATATGTGACTAAGTTGGGAAAGCGGGTGCGGCGGATGATAATCTGGAGGGGAGGAGGAACCCGATGGGCCGCGTGCCCGTCATACATGACAGGATTGCTTTGGCTTGCATACGCTCTTGCCTCCTCGCACCTTGCTCAATACTCAACTTCGCCACGGTAGGCGGGTCAATCATGTAATACATCGAAGACCATTGGGGATGCCCATGGCCAATGCCGAGTTGTGCTCTCACCTTTTTCTGCGTCTCACCGCTCAGGCGACTGTTATTGACCATCCTTGCTTACTGGTGTACTTGCAGAGCTGCCAGTTGTGGCCCGCATGAGGTGCACCTGCGCAATGCAAGTGTCTGTGAAGAGTTGCGAGTTGTGGCCCGAATGAGGTGCATTTGCGCAACAACGTACTCGCGCGTGCAATGTGCCGTGGATGAAACGGCATTCGCCGCATGTCTACAGGCGCGCACGACTCGCGAATCGTGATAGCGACGCATATCTGCCATGTCTGGCGCTCCCCTCCCCTCGATTCTTGGATCCCCCCCCCCGCTGCCCTCTCCGGTTTCTTGGACCCCCCCCCGCTTGAGCTCGACCCCCCCCCGTCCCCGCTCGAGTTTCCTCCTTGAACCCCCCCCCTCCGCTTGAGCTGGACCCCCCCCCCGTCCTCACTCGAGCTTCCCCCCCCCCCCTTCGATTCTTGGACCCCCCCCCCTCCCGCGCTGGAGCGTTCAGCCCTGGTTTCTTGGCCCCCCCCCCCGCTTGAGCTCGACCCCTTCCCCGTCCCCGCTCGAGCTTCCTCCTTGGACCCCCCCTTTCGATGAGCTCGACCCCCCCCCGTCCTCACTCGAGCTTCCCCCCCCCCCCGCTCGATTCTTGGATCGCCCCCCCCCGCTGCCCGCCCCGGTTCTTGACCCCCCCCTTCCCCGCTTGAACTCGCCCCCCCCTCCGTCCCCGCTCGAGCTTCCTCCTTGAACCCCCCCCCCCCTTTGAGCTTGGAGCCCCCCCCCCCGTTCCTCGCCGAGCTCCATTCTGGACCCCCCCCCCGCGCTGGAGCATTCACTGAATTACGTGGATAATTCGCCGGACCCCCCCCCAGAGCGAAGCTTGAGCGCACTCAAGCCCACGCTCTCAGAAACTCACACGCCGGATCGGCGGATTTGCACGCTGGCAGTACGACTCAGTTTCAGCCAACCCCTTCCACACGCCGGTCCGCCGCTGAGGTGCTGCGCGAGGCTCCGTTTAGCCGCTTTAGGTGAGGCTGCGCCCCGCTGCTTTAGGTGAATTTGTCGCTGCGTGCCCCGCTTTGACTGGACTCGCCGCTGTCGCGCTCGCTTGCGGCCGCTGACTAAAAAAGTATCCTCACCAGTCGGCCCACCGCTTTAGGTTAATTCGTCTTTGCGCGGCCCGCTCTGACTCGACTCGGCGCTGGCGCTCGCGCCTGCGGCCGCTGACTAAAAAGTGCCCATCACTAGTGTGTCGCATTGATGTTTCCCTCGAAGGTGGCATGGCCTGCTTCTGCTTGCCCGGCGTCCGACCTGATTCGTGCGCCTGCGTACCCAAAAATAGCTTCATCAACGCACGCAGACACGATGCGCGGCGGAGCTGCCCTCGACGGGTGCGTGTGCTATCATTTGGAGATGTCTGGGGCCCGTGTGGGCCAGAGGCTCGTTGGATGCTACCTTGTGTTTCTTTTGAGGGCCTCGTAGAGGTACGTTGGAGCGTCTTGGGGGCCTCTTGCAGGCTCTTGAGGGGCCTTGGGGCTTTTGGGGGGCTCGTTGGGGCTCTCTCCGGAGCTTGTCGGGCCAGCTTGGGGCGATCTGGGAGGCTATCGATCAAAGAAACGAGGCCCTTCAACAACTCTGTAACTCTTGGAGGCCAGGCGCTGCCCAAACCAAGAGGCGATCAAAGAGTTGTGCCTTCTCGCCTTCTTGGACGCTCTAACGCCTCGCAGGGCGCCCCGTCCAGACTCAAGGGTTGGGGGTAGGGGAGGGATCAAGTTACTCACAATCAACAAGCCGTTTGGCTCATGCCTGCCCGCAATCCCAGCACATAGGTAGCACCCGAACCTCAGCATGGACAGAGGCCGCCATCGACAACCATCGGTGACCAATGCAAGCGCTAGCCACGTGCGCGAAGCCCGCGAGGTGCGCAACGAATGCCAGCTGCGCCACGCGCGCCAGGTGCGCCACATTGGGCAATATGTCGACCCTCCCACAGTCCCTGTCAGAAACTGATGCAAAGTGACGGAACGTTTGTTTGGTGCGAGTGTTTGCGCACAGTTTGTTGCATGTTTTTTTTGTTTTCCTCGTCAGAGATGGCAGTATGCCGCACCCTTGGCGTCCCTGGCAAAATGAGCTCGTTGCCCCCCCTTTTGGAAGGGGTGGCGGGGCTGCACAGGGCAGAAAGTACGCCAGCATCCCCGACATCCCTGCCAAAAACCAACGCAATGTGAGCGCGAGGCGTCCGCGCATGATGCAGATTTTGGTGCAAAATGTACTTCGTATGGTTTGTTCATGGGAATTGTGTGTGTGTGTGTGTGTGTGCGTGTGTGTGTGTGTGCGTGTGTGCGTGTGTGTGTGTGTGTGTGTGTGTGTGCGGGGGGGGGCAGGGGGGGCATGCGCGCAGCAAACAATATGCCGGCACCCCGCCGTCTCTGCCAAACACAAATGCCAGGTGGTCGCGGGGCGCCCGCGCATGCTCCAGGTTTGGAGGCCACTTCTTGTTTTTGTATGGTTCCCAACCCTCCTTGGTTGGGTATGCGTTTTGACTGGAGCACTGCGGTCGCGTCTTCTCCTTCTCCCGCCTCCCGCCTCCTGCCTTTCGCCCCCCGTCCTTTTTGTTTCCTCTTGCCTTGTGCGTAATTGCCCCGTGTGTGCCTGTTACCTGTGGTACCTGTCTCCGACCTCGCCGACCCCGGGGGGGCTGCGATTTGCGAAGCTGTCGCCATTTTCGAGGGCTGCTGGGGGGGGCAGCATAGTTGGTAGCCGCCGCAGACCCTGATTAGACCTCGCCATCCCTTGGGGGCTGCGATGTACGAAACTGTCACGAAACTGTCGCCAGTTTCGAGGGCTGTTTTGGGGGGCAGCTATGGTGGTAAGCCGCCGCGGACCCAAATTCGACCTCGCCATCCCTGGGGGGCTGCGTTTAACGAAACTGCCACCAAACCGTCGCCACTTTCGAGGGCTGGTGGCGGGTCCAGCGGAATGAGGCACCGCGCAGATCTGAGCGGGACCTCGCCGTCCTTGGGGGGTTGCGATCTGCGAAACCGTCGTTCTTTTCGTAGGCTGGTGGCGGGTCCAGCGGAGTGGGGCACCGCGCAGATCTGAGTGGGACCTCGCAATTCTTTGGGGGACTGCGAGCCTCGCGAATGCCGCTCGCAGAAGTAGATGTGCCCATGTCACGTCGTCAGGAACGTAAAACGTCTCCCAAGCTGTTCATGCACCGCATTGCGCAGGGGTTGGGTACGTCGCCAGGGTAAGTTTCCCAGCCCGCTTCAGGTTCGGTACCCGTTGTGAATATGGAACACTGTTCGCGCGTCCTTCCTCCTCCTTCCCGCATCCCTCCTGCGTCCTTATGCCTTTTGCGAATGTTTTTGTCCCAGCCCTCCTAGGTTGGGTATTCGTTTTGAGTAGAGCACTGCGGTCGCGTCTCCTCCTTTCTTTCCCCGACTTCCGCCTCATGCCTTGCCTTGCGCGTGCCTATTGTGTGTGCATCTTGCCTGGGGGGCTGCGACCTGCGAAAGTGTCACGACGTTCGAGGGCTACTGGGGTGGGGGGGGGGGGGGATGGGGCGGCGTAGTGGGTTAGCAGCCGCAGGGCCCAAATTGACCTCGCCATCCTGGGGGGGGGGGGGGGGGGGGGGGGGGGGATTTGGCGAAGCGTCGTCACTTTCGAGAGCTGCTTGGGGGGAGCGGGGGGGGGGGCGACGCGCGCACGCACCAGGCGTGGTGAGTAGCCGCCGCGGACTCAGATTAGACCTCGCCATCCTTGGGGGGTTGCGATCTGCAAACCCGTCGCCGCTTTCGAGGGCTGCTGGGAGGGGGCAGCATAGTGGGTAGCCGCCGCACACACACACACACACACACACACGCCCCACACACACACACCCCACACACACGCCCCACCCACCCACGCACGCACGCACGCACGCGCGCGCACGCGCACGCGCACGCGCACGCGCA
>CAUYUJ010016259.1:2500-22500 GCA_963575745.1 Prorocentrum cordatum
TATTGGTACTACCGCGACAAATACAACTACCACCACCACAAGTACTTTACTACGACCACCAGTAGCACTACTTTGCTATTTCTACTACCACCATTACTACTACTACTACTACTACTACTACTACCACTACTACTACTACTACTACTACTACTACTACTACTACTACTACTACTACTACTACTACTACGACGACTACTACTACTACTACTACTACTACTACTACTACTACTACCACTACTACTACTACTACGACCAATAGTGTCACCAGGGTAAATATAAAATGCAGTTTGATAAATGAGCGGCCGCAGAACATCAGGGGAAGAGGAATACAACACAATGCAAGCGGCTCGGGGTCCAAAGGCGCAACCCGTCAGATAGCTGCAATCCCTCGCGCAAGAAAGCCTCGCCGAGCCGCGCCGCGGCGCGCAGTCCCGCAAGTTCCCTCGCACCCGCGAATGATATGCTGGGTCTCCTGCTAGCGTCGGAGCTGCGCGTCCTTTCCCAACGCGCATGGAGGACCGAACCGCGGCAAACGATGTTGAGCACCTTGGGCCCCCCACCAATCTAGAGAACGCCCTGGCCGTCAGCCGCATATCCGCTGGCGCTGGCCTCTCCGCCAGCGGGTCGAACGCGTCGTCGGGCCACGCGGCCACGCGCGCCAGCATGAAACTCCCCAAGTGTTTCAATCCGGCGGGCGCGCCGCCCGCAAGACGGCGGGCGCACTTGATTCGCGACTCCAGCGAAATGCACGCGCTGGGCACGGGCTGATTCGGCGAGACGCCTGCGCGACACCGCGGGGTCGCATGCACCCACTGGGCCTGGAAGTGCGAACCAACCGCGCGCACGCTTCCCTGCTGGCATTGGTGCTGCGTCGCTTCGCACACGCCATTGGTGGACCGTTCCAGGACGATGACGACGCTTTTGCCCTGAACTCTGGTTCTGACACCGATTGATGGAGGGGCCACAAACCTGGCCTCACTTTGGACAGAAGCCCGCCACCATGCGCCACGTGACGTCGAGGCTCGGCGGAATGCAAAGCGCTGTCTGGCAGGACACCTGCGGTCCTTGAGCGCCTTCAAGACGACCAGAGACGGCTCTCCCTCCTCCTCCTCATCATCGTCATAATTTTCCCCCTCCCCCTATTCGTCCT
The DNA here is from genome assembly GCA_963575745.1 of Prorocentrum cordatum. Classification (NCBI taxonomy): domain Eukaryota; class Dinophyceae; order Prorocentrales; family Prorocentraceae; genus Prorocentrum; species Prorocentrum cordatum. The sequence continues at coordinate 3,651 of CAUYUJ010016259.1, forward strand.
CACCGTCATCATCAGCATCATCCGCATCATCATCGCCATCATCGCCATCACCATCGTCATCGTCGTCACCGCCGCCATCATCATCGCAACCCTAAATGCCGGGCTGGCGCGGCGGCATGCCGCTGGCCACTGGGCAGCAGCCGCCGCCCGGTCAGGTTTAGCGCCGCGAGGGTCATCAAGGACGCCCTCGCGGCTTTCACCACGTGGAACAAGCACGTCACCCGCTGGGAGGAGCGCGCCTGTCTTACGCTTCGAGTAAACGCAGGCTCGCTGTCGGACATCGAGAAAGACGTCCGCGCGGAGCGCCCTGTGGAAGCCTCGTTGGACGCAACGGCGCCCTGGATCGCTTCTGTCACGTGCTCCATGGACATCGCGGAGGCCCCTTCCGATCCGCCGCCCTCTTCACGATCGCCAGGAAGCCGCGTCCGCCGCCAATTGCCGACGCCCCGGAAATGCACGATGTCGCCCGCCTACGCAACAGCGGGGCGGCGGCCACCATCGCGATGCGAGGGCGGCCGCCCCCCTGGACGCGGACGTCGCGCGCGCTGAACTCCGCGGGCCCCGCCCGGGGGCGCAAGGCGATGGACATTTTTCGCGAGCCTCCAACGAGGCCTCCGCGAAGCCTCTTAGGAGCCTCGCAGAGGCCCCGTAGAAGCCTCGCAGAGGCTCCTTAGGGGCCCCGTAGAGGCCTCGTCGGAGCCTCGCAAAACCTTCTCGGGAGCCTCGCAGAGGCCTCCTAGTAGCCTTGCAGAGGCCTCCTAGGAGCCTCGCAGAGGCTTCTTCGGAGCCTCGCAGAGGCCTCGTTGGAGCAGGCACGGAGCCCCCCACACACTTGCGCCTGCGATCTGCCATATCCCGAAGGCGGGCGCCCTGCGCAACCCCGCGGGGGCGGCGAGCAACGCGCGCCTTCTGGAACGCCTGTAGAAGCCGCGGACGAGGGCGCAGACACTCGGATACCCCTCGCGCACTCTCGCGACGCCCTCGAGGATCGCTGGATGTTCCTCGAAGAATGTCGCCAGGGCGCCGACGCCCTCGCGGCAGACTGCCCTCGCTTGACGTTCCCACTTTTCCAAATTCTGCAACTGTTGGAGGCTTAACTGTGAGCTGTCTGCCTCTGGGTCGTTCCGCATGTCGAAGAGAACTGTTTGTGGCTGGACCACCAAGACCGAATAGACACCTTTACGGGTCCGTCCAAGCTGGTCGATGGATGCGAACCCCGTCTCTTGCTCCACTGATGGGGATGCCTGGTTGTGCTCTAGTCCTGGGACCTCCCGCAACTCCAATGTCTGCCCGGCGCGCACCAGTAACCCCCTCCACTGACATGGAGGCTCCTGGTTGAACATATTGCAAAAAAGAACGCAAGTGCTCAGGTGTAATGTGCAAGATTATGGGGTTGTGTCCCTTCAACCGCCTGCCGATGCAAAGCTAGGTCTTCCCGCCCACGAAAGAATCAAAAGTCTGGCCCGCTGCGAACATGATGAAAAGTGCAACCCGCCACCCTGCTAACGGCGCGTTGACGCGTGTCTGCAGTGCTCCTTCCCGATCTGGTAGGGGAAGAAGGGCGAGGAAGGGAGGGAAGGGGAGACGGAGGGCAGGGAGCGGGAGAGGATGAACGATGAAGTCGCGAGGGGAATGGGAAGCCCCCATGGGAAGGCGTGGGGGGAGGCACCTGGGCAATGAGGCCACGAACCGCTTGAGGGGTGTGCCGACATGGGCCCCGTACATACTGTGGAGCCCCTTTGTGGGGCCACGAACCGAACGAGGGGTGTGCCGAAATGGGCCCGAAACGTACGAGGGAGCACCCCGTGGGGACGGAATCCGAAGAACTCCGCGGAGTTATGGGAATAGCTAGATTCCTAGAATGGAACCCCAGGAATCATTGGAATTCCTAAGAATCCACAGACTCGCCAAATTCGCAGGAGAGAGCCCCAAGAATCGCTGCAGTCCCCAAGAACCCCGGGAACTGAAGGAAACCTAGGAATCACCCGAATTCACAGGAATCCTCAGAACCACCAGATTCCTAGGAAGGAATCCTCGGAATTCCGAGGCACCCTGGGGGTTGCCAGATCCCTCAGAGTAAATCCTAGGAAACCTAAGCATCCCGCGGAGCTGCCAGACTCCTACGAGGGAATCGCAAGGACTCCTCCACCCCCTTGGAAAGGCCAGATTCCGAACAGTGATGTTTCACAACCCGAACGCTTCCTCGGCACCCTAGGAGCGAATCCTAGGAATCATCGGAATTCCTTTGGATCATAGGCCTTGCCAGATTCCTAGGGTGGAGCCATTGGAATTCCGACCAGGCTCCTGGGAGGGAGCCCTAGGCATCGTCACAATTCCTAAGAAGAATCCTAAGAATTGCCAGGCTCCGAACAGGGAGCCCTAGGAATCCTCAAACTTCCCAGGTGTCCTGAGAATTCCTAAAACATGCCAGATTCCGATGAAGGTGTCGCCGATATCTTTCGAATTCCATGAATCCTACGAACTATCAGATCCGAACAAGGGATCCTAAGAATCCTCGGAAAGCCGAAAGACCGTAGGAAATAACATATTTCTCAGGAGGAATCCTAAGAGTAGTTGGAATTCCTCCGAATCCAAAGGACTGCCAGATTCCTGGGAGGGGATCCCAAGAACCCTCAAAGTCGGGACCCCAGAGATTCTCAAATTCCTAGAGGACATTCGTCAGCAATACAAAGGGTGCCTCGGCTTTTTAGCAATTGCCTGATTCCTGAGAGGGAACCCGGGGAAACCTAGAATTCCTCGGGTTCCTAAGAATCCCACCAGCCCTTTGGGCGTGAGTGGTTTAGGGAGCTCTCTCTGTTCTCAACCCCCTAACCCCCTATCTTCCCCTTCGGGGAGGGGTTTACCCCTCCCCCTATCCCCTCCCCTGAACCTGGAGAGGGCGGGCCGAGTGGGATCAAAGGGGTCTTGTTCGACTCCTGGGAGGGCCAAAAACGACGACCCTCACGAGGATTCTGCTCCCGAGGGGGGGAGGTAGCTTGGTCCCTCCACTCGTCTTGCAAGCCAAAAACATGGATTTTACTACGGTGTTGGCCCCAGTTTGCCCTTCTGCGGGGGCCGCGCTCATCGTCCTTCATAGCAAAATTATTGATGTTACGAAGGTGTTGGCGTCATGTTCTCTTTCTTAGGGGGCAGCGCTCAAGACTGCTTCTCAGGACGTCGTAGGAGGCCCCAAGATGGCCCCAAGAGACCCCAGGAGGCTCCTTAGAGGCCCCCAAGAGGCCCCCAAGAGACCCCAAGAGGTCATCAAGAGGCTCCCAAGAGGCCCCCATGAGGCCCCAAGAAGCTCCAAGAGGCTCCCAAGAGGCCCCCAAGAGGCCCCCCAGAGACGCCCCAGAGGCCCCGCGAGGCTCCAAGAGGTTCCCAAGGACCCCACGAGGAGCCCGAACGACTCACACCAAGACGTGGGGCCCCAACGACTCACACCACGAAGAGCCCGAACGACTCATACAACAAGGAAGGGCCCCAACGACTCACACCAGGACGAGGCGCCCGAACTACTCACACCACGAGGAGCCCGAACGACTCACACCACGACGGGGGTCCCCAACGCCTCACACCACGGGAAACCCGAACGAGTTACACCAGGAGGAGGGGCCCGACCGACTCCCAAGAGGCCCCAAGAGGCTCCAAGACGCCCCCAAGAGACCCCACGAGGAGCCCGAACGACTCACACCAGGACGAGGAGCCCGAACGACTCACACCACGAAGAGCCCGAACGACTCACACCAGAAGGAGGGGCCCCAACGACTCACACCAGGACGAGGCGCCCGAACGACTCACACCACGAGGAGCCCGAACGACTCACACCACGACGAGGGCCCCGAACGACTCACACCACGAGGAGCCCGAACGAGTCACACCAGGAGGAGGGGCCCGAACGACTCACACCAGGACGAGGGGCCCGAACAACTCACACCACGAGAAGCCCGAACGACTCACACCAGGACGAAGAGCCCGAACGACTCACACCACGAAGAGCCCGAACGACTCACACCAGGAAGAAGGGCCCGAACGACTCACACCAGGACGAGAAACCCCAAACGACTCAAATCACGAGGAGCGCTTTCTCTCCCTCCTCCTCCGCCTCGTCCTTCTCCCGCTCCCCCCACAAGGAGGATGTACAAGGAGGCGGGAGGAAGGAGGAACAAGGGAGATATGCGGGGCCAAGCGGACACACGCCTGAAAAACACGACTGTCGGCATGCTTCGCGAGAGTTGCTGCTGTGAGATGGGCTGGTGGGGATACGCGAAGCGTAAAGAATTGGCAGATCCACAGAAAAGGGAATCCTAGGAACCCTGGAAATTCTTAGGAGCCCAGAAAGGATTCCCAGATTCCTAAGTGGGGCCCTGGGAATCCTAAGCGGTCATCGGAATCCTAAGAACTCCCCGAAGTGCTTGTCTAATTCCGAGGGGTGAATCGTAAGACTCCTCGGATTTCCTCGGGGCCCTAGAAATTCCCAGATTCCTAACATGGAACCATACGAGTCCTCTGAATTCCTCGGGATCCTAGAAATTTCCAAGTTCCAAAAAGGGAAGCATAAGAAATCCAAAAAATGCATCTGGATCTTCGGAATTGTCCGGCTCGTAAGAGGGATTCCCTCCTAGGGATCTGGCACGTCGTCGGAAGGAATTCTAAGAATCATTGGCATTCCTCGGAAGCCAAGGAATTGCCATACCGATACGAACACCCTTCGGGTGATAAGGAGGCTGTGGGGGGAAGGGAGGGAAACCAACATCTGACTCAACCGATCTCACTATCGATCTCACTCAACGGGACACCACGGGACACCACGGGACACCACGGGACACTTGTCGATCACACTGACGATCTCACTATCGATCACACTCAACGGAACACCACGGGACACCACGGGCCACCACGGGACACCACGGGACACCGCGGGACACCTCTCGATCTCACGTTCGGTTTCACTGTCGATCTCACTTTCGACTTCACTCAACGGGACACCATGGGACACCGCGGGACACCGCGGGACACAACGGGACACCTCGGGACACCATATCGATCTCACGATCGATCTCACTATCGATCTCACTATCGATCTCACTATCGATCTCACTCAATGGGACACCACGGTAAACCACGGGACACCTCAGAACACCTGCCGATCTCACCATCGATCTTACTAACGATTGAACGTTTTGGGACACCACGGGACACCACGGGACACCTCGGGACACCACATCGATCTCACTATCGATCTCACTATCGATCTCACTATCGATCTCACTCAACGGGACACCACGGTAAACCACGGAACACCTGTCGATTTCACGATCGATCTCACTATCGATCTCACTTTTTGGGACACCACGGCACACCACGGGACACCTCGGGGCACCACATCGATCTCAGTATCGATCTCACGATCGATCTCACTATCGATCTCACTATCGATCTCACTTAACGGAACACCACGGGACAGCACGGGACACCACGGGACACCACGGGACACCGCGGGACAGCGCGAGCCACCGCCGGGCGGACGGACGGACGGGCGGGCGGGGGAGAATCATTTGTCTCAACTTCGCCCTCGCAACGGCGGACACCACGGGACACCACGGGACACCACGGGACACCCCGGGACACCGCGAGCCACCGCTGGACGGGCGGGCGGGGGAGAATCATTTGTCTTGACTTCGCCCCCGTAACGGCGCGTTCATTCCTATCGCGCGCCCACGCAGTTTGCCTCGCCCGCACGCACGACACGAACGAAACGATTTCCCGGTTGGGGGTCTCCGTTCCACTGCGATCTCACCCCCCAACCTCCGATTCCTAAAAGAGAACCCTGGGAATCCTTCCAATTCTTCGGATGCCAAGGAATTGCCATATTCCTAGAAGAGAATCCGAACAATCCTTCTAATTCCCCAGATTCCAAGGAATTGCCAGATGCCTAAAAGAGAATCCGAAGAATCATGCTAATTCCTGGGACACCCTAGAATGTCGAGGTTCCGAAAACGGAATCCCAGATAACCCCGAGGAGCCTCGCAGAGGCCTCGTAGGAGCCTCGGAGCGGCCGTTTAGGAGCCTCGCAGAGGCCTCTTCGGAGCCTCGCAGAGGCCTCTTGGGAGCCTCGCAGAGGACTCTTAGGAGCCTCTCAGAGGCCTCGTATGAGCCTCGCAGCGGCTTCTTGGGAGCCTCGCAGAGGCCTCCTAGGAGCAGGTACAGAGCTCCTCACACTGGGGAAATTTCACGGAGGAATTCTTTCCAACTTCCACAGGGGAACCATCCCTTTCACCACGGAACCAACCCTTTCACCCCGGAGCAACCTTTTCTCACCTGACGTCGCCCCCGCGGTCCTCGGCCGCCGAGGCGATCTGCTCCGCCACCTCCTTCGCCCCGAGCTCCGCGCGGCCCACCTGCCCCTCCGCGGCAGACCTCGCCTCGGCCAGCCGGGCGGCCTCCTGCTCGGCCGAGGGGGCCAAGGGAGACCGCACAAGCAGATCGGCAGAAGCTCCTGGTTGCCCGTAGCTTCCCATATTTCATGGACCCTTCTCGTCCCCTCCATGCAGCATACAGAGGAGGCCAGTCCACAAGAAACCCAACACTGAGACCCCAGGACGTCCAACGATTTTTGGTGTGGGACCGTCACGCCTTCCACAGCAAAGCCATCGGAACCCCAGAAACCTAGGGCACCCTGGAGGCAAGCAGGGTGTTTCTTGGCATGGGCCTCCATTGTATGTCGCCGCGCCGTTTGTTCTCGACGCGCCCAGGTGGACGACGCCGACACCACGGCAAACCCAGGGCAAGCCCTGCGCCCCGCGCCCGAGTAGACGACGCTGGCACCACGGCAAGCCCACGGCGAGCCCACCGCGTCCGAGGCGGCGTTTGCCCTGGTGGCCGAGGCGCCCTCCCCAAGACGTAAGGCCACGCGTCGAAACAAACGGCGCGGCGACACATTCTTCCCCACACTTCTACGGGAAGCAACGCTTCTTCGCACTTGTCCCCAGTTTCCCCTTCCAGCTCCTGCTCGGCCACACAGATCTTGGCCTTCATCTCCCGCACCTCCTCGCTGCACGGGCCGTCGTCCTCCCGCGGCGCCTCGGGCGCGAGCGCCCGGAACAGCGTCGAGAAGACGCTGAGGCCGATCGCCGGGCCCGCCTGCAGCCAGCCCTCGCAGGCCCCGTCCGCCCGGGCGTGCTCGGCCGCCTGCTCCCTGTCCTGCTCGCCGTGCTTCGCGGCTATCAGCCCCATGGTCTCGCCCTTCTTGGCGGCGCGCACGCAAAGGGGTGTAGGTTGGAGGGGGGGGGTCATGACCCCAACCCTGATATGCTCCCCCCCCTCATGGGGTGGCGACATCCGAACCCTACCCCCGCTGCCCATCGAGCTGCCCGAAATGTGGATCGGCGAGGGTTGGATTTGGACTTCGCCGCCGACCCTGGTCACCCCCCTCTTGTTGGCGGCTCGCACAAGGGGGGTAGGGGGAGGGGGGGAGGCTTTTGGAAGGCGCAGGCCCTACATCTATAGATGAGGCCCGCGCCTTCTAAGAAGCAGGGGTGCTTCTGAGAACCCTTCCCCCCTCCCCCAACCCCCCGCTGCGCGTGGCCGACCTTCGCTGGGTCGGCCCACTTGAAGAGGGCCCGGATCTCGTCGTGGGTGAAGTACCGGTGCTGCTGCGAGGCTTCCAAGGCCGAGTTGGTGAGCCCCATCTTGAAGACCTGCAGCCGGAACATCTTGTCCTCGATGAGGCCGCTCATGACGAGCCTGTACGTCCGGACTTCCTTGTGCTGCCCGATGCGGTATGCCCGGTCCACCGCCTGCGCGTCGGTCGCCGGGTTCCAGGCGGGGTCGAGCAGGATGACGCGGTCTGCGCCCGTGAGGTTCAGGCCATAGCCACCGACACGTGTGGTCAGCAGCATGCATTGGTATCTGTCTGGCTCAGTCTGGAAGCTCTCTACCCTCTGGGCGCGTGTCTTGATGTCGGTGTGCCCGTCGAGGCGCACGAAGCCGATACCCTGCTTCCGGAGCACGCAAACTTCCACCAAGTCCATCATTAAAACCCCCTGGTAGAGGAAGAAAAAACTGCACAAGAATAGAGTTTCGGAGGTCCGCACGAGTTCTGACATCGGCACTGCACACCCCATTTCCCTGGCGCGCGGAGCGCGCCTAGGGCGACGCCGGAGGCACCGCCAGGGGGGGCCCAGCGCCGATCCAAGAAGTCCGCGCGGAGCTACGAAATGCGTCTGCCTCTGCGCTGCTACTCAACAGGAGATACGTCAACCCCTCTTCCAGGCTTCGTGGGGTGTTCGAACGGCCCAGAAATTTGGGGCTGAAGCTTGGGACACAGGATGGGGGGACGTCCATCCTCGCCAGGGGTGAATCCGAATAGCCCCCTTGGGGTGTATCCCAAGGTCCCCCTCCTCTTCTGAGCGGCTCATTTTTCGCCGGGAAGTCGGGGGCTCTGGAAGAAGAATCGCCTGCGACTATTCGGCCTGACCTGGGAGAAGACCAGGACCCGGTGCCCGCGCGCGATCAGCGCGGGCAGCATCGCCGCCACGCACCTGAGCTTCGCGCTCTGCGCCACCAGCGAGCCGAGGTCCCGCGGCAGCCCTCGCAGCAGGCGCTCGACGGCCCCACCAGCGCCCATCGCACCGCCATCGCTCGGCGGCTGCAACAGGGGCGCATACAGTCGAAACGCTGTCAGAAGGAACCCCAGATTAGGAACGAGGCCCCTGTTTCCCACAAGTTCAACTAAACTTCCACACCCCAGAGAAAACCAGAGGAAAACCTGAGACAAACTGTAAAACAGTCTAGGATCACTGAGCCCCTCCCCAACGAGAAGGGTTCCTTCTTCAGCGGCCCGACTGTAGCCCAGGGGGGGGCAGCATCGCACGTGTCCAGGTGAGCGTTTTTTAATTCGGGGTTTCGACATCGGGCGGAAACGGGGGGGAGGGGGGGGGCTCTCCGCCCCTCTGCTTGGTGCGACTGTTTGCGACAGTGCGTCCTATGCGGGAGGGACTCCACCTGCTCGAAACAGGCGCCAAAAAACAGCCAAGCTCCAGGGGGGTGGGGGGGGGGGGGATGCGAGGGCCCGCGCCGATCGGCAAAACAATGAATAAAAAAACGATCACCAGGGGGGGCAGCATCGCACGAGTCCAGGGGCTCCGGTGGAGGTGGACGACGTCCTCGACGAGGCTCCCCGCCGACCGCGATGCCCGCCCTTGGGCTGTCCGCCCCTCTCCCCGACGTCCGCCGATGTGCGTTTCCCAGTCGGCTTAGGTCGGGCATGTCCCCCGACAGGGGGATTCTGGACGAAAAACACAACATACCCCCGAAATAATCAAACATAGTCAAAAACATTCGTCCCCAGACTATTTGTTTTACTTTTTTGGAATATTCCCCCTGTAGAGGGCCGGCCCGACTTGACAGTCGGCGGCCCCAGAGGTCCCGGGCGCTTCCCCGGGGGCGCCAAGCGCAGGTCCGAGAAATCCGCACGGAGCTCCGAACGTCTTGCGAACGTTCTCTTATCCGGCGTCTCGACATTGGGCGGAAGGGGGGGGGTCTGGCTCCGAGCATGCACAGAGAATTGAACGATGAGATAAGCATGACAGCTCGGAGGTCCGCGCGGATGCCTCGGATCGGCGCTGGACCCCCCTTCCGGGCGCGCGGAGCCCGCCAGGGGCGGCGCTGGAGGCGCCTTGGAGGCGTGCGGCCGACCCGAACATGTAAGTGAACGTTTTCTGAGTCAGAGTCTCGAGACTGGGCGGAAGGGAGGGGGGGGTCGGGCTCCAGACCTCTGCTCCAGGCGGCCATTTGCAGCAGTTCTATGGGGGAGCGGCTCCACCTGCTCTTCGCCGTTGGCGCCGCTCGAGGAGGAGGAGGAGGAGGAGGAGGAGGAGGAGGAGGAGGAGGAGCCCCCTCTCATTTCCCTCCTCCTCCTCCTCCCCCTCCTCCTCCTCCTCCTCCTCCCCCTCCTCCTCCTCCTCCTCCTCCCCACAGCCAAGATCTGCTCCATGGGGGGAGGGAGCGGCCGGCTGCGAGAGCCCGCACCGATCGGAAAAAAACAGCATAACAAAAACGATCACCTCGGAGTTCGTCCCGACCTCAAATGTCCCGACCCCTTCTCTGGGGTCAAGTCGGGCATGTCCCCCTGCAGGAGGCACCTTCGAGAATGGTTTTCAAAAGAACAGTCTGGGGACGATATGTTTCGCGTCTTTTCCTTTTCTGCTACTTGTTGTGACATGTCTTTCTGTTTGATGTGCCCTCCAAGATCCGCCTGTAGGAGGCGTGCCCGACCTGCCTCTGGGGGCAGGCTGCCGCCACGGACCCCCGTTCGTTCGAGGGCCTCCGGCGCCCCCGCCACGGGCCCCGGAGGCCCCGAAGTCGAGGAGAAGCGCCCAGACCAGCGCGATCCTCGGAGCGTGTGCCGGCGCCCGCGCGTGCTGGCCCACCGAGCCCCTCCAGCACAGCCCGTATCACGATGATGCGCGATACAGCGGGAAGGGGGGGGGGTCCTACCCCCCCCCCCCTCCTTGGGGAGATCCAGCGGCGCACCCTCGGCTTTTCCAGCTGGAGGGCCCTGGCTTGAGGGGGGGCTTCGAAGCTACTTTTCCTCTTTGGATTTCGGCACCCCGTTGGTTTTCGGCGTACTTGTGATCTTCGGCGTCTCTTTGGTTTTTGGCGCCTCTTTGTTTTTCGGCGCATCAAGAAACCAGATGCTTTTCGTCAGGGTGACCTGGGTTTCTTCGCTCCTCGCGCTGCGCGGTGGCTCCCCGCGGCCGTGTGAGGAGCTGCTGCGTTCGGGGTGCTCGGGGTTTCCCCTCAGGTGTACCTCGCGCGCGGGTTCTCAGGGTTGGGTTTCTTGCGAGGGTTTCTTGCGGCCGCGGCCGCGCTGTAAGGGTGCAGGGGCCTTGGACGCCCACTTCGAAGCTTCTCGAGCGAGGCGCGGCCAACGAAAGCGGGCAAAGATGGGCCGAGGAGGCAAGGAGGCAAGGATGCAAGGGCACCCTTGGGAAGGTTGCCCATCCTTACTATGCGGGTTGACTGTACGACGCAGGCGGCGCAATGAGGGCCGGCACAGGTTGCGCGCTATCGACGGAACTGCAGGGGACACACACACACACACACACACACACACACACGCTTGGGCCAACACACGTCCTGAGGATCATCGACCAGACTGCACTAATCATATCGTCGGAGATCAGGGTTTGCTCCCGCCGATCTCGTCCTCCAAGTCCTGTAGACAGGAAACAAAGACACAACAGCTGCATAAGCAGAACCTTTCGGAGGTCCGCGCGACGTTTCGGATCTGCGCCTTGGCCGCCCTCCCTGGAGCGCGGAGCGCGCCAGAGGCGGCGCCGGAGGCGCCGCCAGGAGGGCCAAGGCGCCGATCGAAGACCTCCGCGCGGAGCTCCAAAAGCTTATGCTCGTGCAAGCTTTCCTTCCTCGCTCCTCGGCGGCAAGCGCCGGCGCCGCCGATGCCGCTGCCGCTTCCTCGACCGCCGTGGCGGTCGAGGGTCGTGGCGGGTCCCGCGGGCTCCTGCGCTGCGGGCACGCGGCGTGGAAGCGGCCGTCGGCGCCCGGCAGGGACGCGGAGGCGGCGGAGAGGGCCTGCTGCCACACGCCTCGGGGGCTGCCAGACGTGGTCCCGGCCCCAGGTGAGCGACGAGAAGGAACGGCTGTTAGGCGAGATAGTAGGCGGAGGAGGAGGAGGAGGAGGAGGAGGAGGAGGAGGAGGGAGAAGGAGGAGGAGGGAGGGAGGAGGAGGAGGAGGAGGAGGAGGAGGAGGGAGAAGGAGGAGGAGGAGGAGGAGGAGGAGGAGGAGGTTTTCAATCGTTAACGGCCTCTTGGGGTCCTCGCCGGGCCTGGGGACCGTCGAAAAACGGCTCGTGATGGAAACCCGGTTCGGGGGAAGGGGTCCAGACCTTTGGGCCTCTGGGGATCCACATTATGAAAACAAATCAAGACGTCGGGGGTCTGGGGGGCCAGTTGGGCCACTTGCGCACGAATGTCGGCGCAGTCGGCTCCGTATTCCTCCGTCGCTCAGATGTCCCCAGCTTTTCGCACGAGTTTGAGGCCCCTGGGGCCATCTGGACTTTGGGAGGGGCGACCTGGGTGCCTTGGGGGCCTCGTTGGAAATCCTGCAGACACCTTGGGCCAGGGACACCTCTGGCAACGCCCGAACGCCTGGCTCGGAGATGGGCAGCCCCAGCAGAGGATGGTTGCACAGGCGCTTGAGGAGGCCGATCGCCTTGAACACCTCCAGCCCCAGCCTCGTCTTGTCGTTAGCCTCGCGGATCACCTCGCTGGTGGCCAGGGCCTCCTTGTAGGCCGCCACCTGCTCTGCGGTGGGGTGGAGCCATACGACCAGCTCCACCTTGGGAGGCAGGGCCTTCGGCGCAGGTGCGCCGCTGCTACCTGTAGGGACATCTCCAGCGGCGAAGGCGGCGGGGACGGCGATGTCACTAGCCTGCAGGCCTGTGCTCTCCTTTGTGCGGCGAAGCAAATGGGGAGCCACCAACTGCAGCAGCTGATCGCAGAGGTGCCTCTTCAGGGCCACCGCGGACGGCCCCGCGCTGCGCACGCTGCCCTTTTCGATGGGGTCGCTGAAGCGTTTCGTGAACGTGGCGTGGTTGCCCAGAAGTCCAGGCTGAGCAAAGTCCATCAGCGCCCACATGTCCTGCAGGCGGTTCTGGACAGGCGTGCCTGTGAGCAGGATCCGGCAATTTGAGAGCACGTTCCGCAGCGCCTTGCCCAACAGCGTGGATATACTCCTCATGACATGGGCCTCGTCGCAGATCATGATGTCCCAGGGCCTCCAGGCAGCCGCCCCGGCTCCGGCTGCTGCAGGCTGCCCGCACCTCCGCCTCTCGATGAGGCCCGGGCCGGGCCCTGGCTCCGGGGGATCGACCGCCACGCCCAGCAGGTGCTGGTTCTCGCTCTTGACGATGTTGTAGGACGTGAGCAGCACGCCCCCGCGGGGCAGCCGGACGGCGTCGAGGGCACGCCCGCGCTGGGCCGCACTGCCGTGGTACAGGTACACGGGGCACTCGGGGCACCATCTCCGGATCTCTGCTCGGGCGGCGTCGGCCGACCGCCCCACCGAGGTCGAGGCCCCCCCCCCCCCTCTGGGCCCGGGAGCCGGCGTGCGGGCCCCGCGCGGCTCGGCCACGGAGGCGCAGTCGGGGTCGGCCATGAGGGGGGCGCCCAGGAGGAAAGGGGGGGGGGCGCAACTCGTGGCCAGCGGCGCGTGCGCGGCCCAGCGGTTGGGCCAGGGAGCGCAATACCATGAAATCTGGGGAGACATCATGGCCCCCGCCACGAGATCCACCCCCCACCCTACAGTCATCGGCCTGACCAAAGGAACGAGAAATAAGGAACGAAGCCCCCTCTTTTCTCCAGGGAGTAACGCATAAGGAACGACAAGTAATACATAACGCATAAGGAACGATAGATAACGCGTGGAAGCCTAAGGAACGACCGAGCCCCTTCTGAAAAGCAAGTGCTCCTTATTAAGGCCGCTCACTGTAGTCATCAGCCCCCCCCCCTTTGCCGCCCCCGACGCAGACGCCGATCCTGGACCCAGGGTCGCCCGGGCCGAGGTCGGTGGGGCGAGCAGCGGAAGTCCCCCCGATCCGTGGCCCACTGCCTCAGGAGCGTCACGGGCACGAGCACCAGGGCGTGCCTCGCCCCGGCCGCCCGGGCCGCCTGCACGAAGGCGCAGGCCTGCGTTGGGTCGGGCATGTCCTCCTACAGGCGGATCTTGAAGGCAGAATGTATAAAATGGTCAAGGAATATGCAAGAGTAGGAAAAGCAGAGCACGAACAAATCGTCCCCATACGATGTTTTAACCATTCTCGAAGATGCCTCCTGCAGAGGGACATGCCCGACTTGAGGCCTGCACCGTCTTCCCGAGCCCCATCTCGTCGGCCAGCACGCCCCCCTGGCGCGCGTGGTAGAGGTCCCACATCCACGCCGCGCCCTCCTCGGGGGCCGCCCGGGTGGGGGTCCGAGCAGGCGGGGGTCGGAGTAGGGGGCCACGTGCGAACCCTACCCCTGCCCCCCACGATTTCTGAGGGGGAGGGTGGGGTTCACTTCGTTCGGGAGCTCCCGAGCGAAGTAAACCCCACCCTCCCCGTCAGAAATCGTGGGGGGCAGGGGTAGGGTTCGCACGTGGCCCCCTACATAGGTTTACGCCGCGTCGCCGACGCATCGGCGATGCAGCGGCGGCGTCGGGATGGAGCAGATCGGGCTCTGGATCGAGCCGGATCGAGCCGCACCGCCTGTGCATCGGCGATGCGCGCTATCTTCCGACCCCACCGCACTGCTGCAGATTCGGGTCGTGACGACCTGCGCTTTGGTTTCTGACGCCGCGTGGGTCGCTCAACCTTGAAGGATCGCGGCTTTCCGATAGCGCTGGCCGTCCGATATCGGTTGCTTCTGGGGCCTTGAACGCCGCCGCGTCGACACGGGGCCAAGCTGAGACAGTGGAGACAAGGGCGACTCTCCCGCCCGGCCCACATCTGCTCGGGCTCGGTCCCAGGAGCCCAAGCCGGGGTCCATCCTGACCCGCTGTTCCAGGCGGATCCAGCCGTGGCGACGAGAAGACCCCAGGAGGCCCGGGCAGGACGAATTACTCACTGCGTGGAGCTCCCCATACGTGGATCCCTTTAAAAAGATAATTTGTATTAGCCCCTGGCGGCTCCCCTTAAGGGTGCTGAAACCAGCGCCCCGCCTGAGACATCCTCCAAATCTGCTCTGACAGCAAAGGATGTTGAGCCACAAGACAAGCAAATCGCGTGAGACATCCCCACAAACTGGCCGCGAACGGGCCCGTGAAAACACCCGAGGCGGTTCCCCGTAGGGGTGCTGAAACCAGCGCTCCGCCTGAGACATCTTCACAATCTGCTCTAAACACGGACGATGTTGAGCACGGAAACGGGCAAACCGCCTGAGACATCCCCACGAACAGGCCGCAAACGGGCCCATGAAAACACCCCCTGGCGGCTCCCCTTAAGGGTGCTGAAACCAGCGCCCCGCCTGAGACATCCTCACAATCTGCTGCAAACGCAGACGATGTTGGCCACCGAAACAAAATAACCGCCTGAGACGTCCCCACAAACTGACCGCGAACGGGCCCGTGCAATACCCTCGGGCCCCATAGGGGTGCCGAATCCCCTCACAATCTGCTGTAAACGCAGACGATGTTGGCAGGCAAACCGCCTGCGACATCCCCACAAACTTGCCGCGACCGGGCCCATGCAATACCCCCTGGCGGTTCCCCTTCAGGGTGCTGAAACCAGCGCCCAGCCTGAGACATCCTCACAATCTGCTGTAAACGCAGACGATGTTGGCCACCGAAACCGGATAACCGCCTGAGACATCCCCACAAACTAGCCGCGAACGGGCCCGTGAAATACCCTAGGGCGGCTCCCCTTAAGGGTGCTGGAACTCCTCACAATCTGCTGTAAACGCAGACGATGTTGGCCACCGAAACAGGCAAACCGCCTGCGACATCCCCACAAACTGGCCGCAAACGGGCCCATGCAATACCCCCTGGCGGCTCCCCTTCAGGGTGCTGAAACCAGCGCCCAGCCTGAGACATCCTCACAATCTGCTGTAAACGCAGACGATGTTGGCCACCGAAACCAGATAACCGCTTGAGACATCCCCACAAACTGGCCGCGAACGGGCCCGTGCAATACCCTCTGGCGGCTCCCCTTAGGGGTGCCAAATCCCCTCACAATCTGCTGTAAACGCAGACGATGTTGGCCACCGAAGCAGGCAAACCGCCTGCGACATCCCCACAAACTTGCCGCGACCGGGCCCATGCAATACCCCCTGGCGGTTCCCCGTAGGGGTGCTGGAACCAGCGCCCAGCCTGAGACATCCTCACAATCTGCTTCAAACGAGGACGATTTCGAGCACGGAAACAAGCAAGCCGCCTGAGACATCCCCACAAACAGGCCGCGAACGGGCCCGTGAAAACACCCCCTGGCGGCTCCCCTGAGGGGTACTGAAACCAGCGCCCCGCCTGTGACAAATTCACAAACTGCTGTCAACAAAATCGATGTTGGGCACCGCAATAGGCAAACCGCCTGACAGGCCGTGCAATACCCTCTGGCGGCTTCCCTTTAGGGGTGCTGAAACCAACACCCCACCTGAGACATCCTCCGAATCTTCTGAATATGAATGAATGACTGCGACAAAGTCTTGGCATGAGTGAATGCGGGAGAGTATGAGTATGAGTGTGTCTGAATGCGAACAACTCTGAATAGTATTAGCGCGAAGGAATCTGAGTATGGACGAATCTAAGCAGGTCGAGACGAGAATAGGAGGAGGCCTGACTGAGAAGTCGGCGGCGTCAGAGTAATAACAAGAACCCCATCTTAGGAATTGGGGAAAAACGCCTGCCCCGATGCGCAGCACGGCGCTAACTTGCCGCGCCAGGACCCCATCTGGGCGGCCTGGACTCCTTCTGGTACGTCCACAGCCTCCAGGAGAGGCCAGAATCGAATCGATAAGTCTGATTGGCGATCGAAATGAATCGGATCGGCGGAACTCGGCAGCCAAGTCGGGAGAAGTCGGCTCGGCGGAAATCAGCAGGCGAATGAGGCCCCCGGAGAGAAGCCGAAATCCAAACCGGAATCCGAAGTCGGGGGGCATCGGCATCGAAATTGCTCGAGATCGCACCACGCTGGCTGCGCCCGAGAAGGGCCCCGGGCAGCGCTGACCCCCTGGTGCGCGGTACCAGGGGGGCCGCGGGGGCGGCAAATCCAGGCGCGCAGACCACTGCTGGGGGGGGGGCGCTGTGGGCCCGCACTGGAGGTCACTTCGGCGAAGGGTGCCTCCGACAGTCGGGCTGCTGTGTGTCCCAGAGCCCCTTTGTGAAGGGGCCCTGGGACACACAAATAAATACACACAAATAAAAGGATTCCCCATATTTTCCCATAGTTTCTGGGTCTTTGTCTTCCCCCCCACTTCCCATATGTTCCCGTATTTTCTGGGGAGTCGACGATCAATTGTGTCTGTGTGTTTTTTCTCCTCCTGATTTTGCGCAGGAGCAGCCAGCATCGAATCAAACAATCGCATCGGATCGGAACGTACGTCACATCGGACCGCATCGGTATGGAGTCGGAATCGAATCGGAGCGGCCGCGCCAGGATGCGCAGCAACGCCACGCAAACTTTCGGACCGCATCAAATATCGCCCGAAAAGCAAAATCAGCTCGCATCGGGCCGGACAGAATCGATAGCGAATCGAACCTACCGGATCGAAGTGGACCCAGACATCTGGCTGCTCCAATGTTTCCGGTGCGTGGTCCCCGGAGGTCCGGACCACTTCTCCAGGGCTCGTAGTGCGTCCTGAATCGTTTTCTGACGCTCGCGTTACATCAAGCATGTCCTCCTACAGGCAAATCTAATTTGAAAAATAGTCCAAACATATTCCAAAATGGTCAAAACATACATGTATAACATTTAACCAAACCAAAAAATCTCCCCTGATTATTTTTGACGATTTTGAATGATCATCCTGTGGAGGGGCAGGCCCGACGTAGCGCTCCCGAGGCCCAGCGGGTGCCCCCCGAGGCCGAAAACGGCCAGAAGAACCGCCCGCCCCCGTCGTTGTCGGAGCGTCGGAGCGCTGGAGGCCCTGACTTGAGCAGGGACCGGCCGTCCCGGCAGCGAGAGGATCTCGCTGCGGGGCCCCACTGAGGAGGAAAGCGTGGCCGAGGGAGGAGCCAGGCTGGATGGGGGCCAAAGGACCTGGCAGAGGCAACCCTCAGGGGCCTCAGGGCAGAATCCCTCAGACCATTGATGTGCGCTCCCCACGTGGCTTTCGCGACTGGGCCCGCCATGAGCACCCGAGGCGCCTCCCCGCCCCTTCCGATCTTCGCGGTCCCATAGGCCTACCACGAGATGTTCTTAAAACGCAAAAATGCTCTAGGAACAAAAACCCTGTTCTTCGAACATAAGCCCGACGTGTCAAAACAAGACAGCCCCAGCCAGAACTGTTCGAATCACATTTCGTGCAGACCACAAAAGGTTCTTAGAACATGATTTGGGCCTATAGGCGAGCTAGGACGCTTCGCCACTGCTTGACTGATGCGTGGCCGATCGAAGCGGAGTCGGAGGTCGGGAACCGATCTCCATACGCCGACGCTTTTTGCGGCCCTGCACTGAAGTTTGCACATGAAAGCGGATCCTGGTGCATACGGGATCCTGGCGTATACATGTTTCGATGGTTCCCGGGAAGCGGGGGGGGGGAAAAAAAGTATACACCACAACGCCCCGACGTCGCCCCCGACCCTCAAAAAGCTCCGGGATTGAAAAACAGCCCGCCGATGGTAATGTCGAGACGAGGCGGGGTCGAGGATGAGTATCGTTTAACCGACACTCCCCACCAGCGGGTGCTGGGCCCCACTGGCCCATTCATCCCCCTAGATGGGGATCCGGGCTGCGCTCTTCGGGTTTCGAGGGGCATACAGGGACCAGTGAAACGATACTGATGGTAATGTCGAAACGGTGCGGGGTCGAAGAGCTGGGGATCTTCTGACCCGGGTCAATCCAAACCCGGGTCAGTCAGGCCTTGCAGGATCCTACAAGACCCTCCAAGAGCCTGCACCACAACCGGGGTCAACGCGAAGGATCCTGCAGGATCCTGCAGGATCCTGCACCCAAACCTGGGTCACTGCGACCCTGGCCCTGCAGGATCCTGCAAAATCGGGCGCCCTGGCTGACCCCCGTTTGCATTGGCCCCCGTCTCTCGAGCCCCGAAGGAGGAGTTGACACGAGCCCTGGGCCTGTCGCAGAGCGAGCGGGGCAGCCAGAGCGCCGGCGCGGCGGGGCCGGGGCGGGCGCCCGAG
>CAUYUJ010016259.1:25000-75000 GCA_963575745.1 Prorocentrum cordatum
TAGTATTATCGCTCTCGTCATCATCATCATCATCATCATCATCATCATCATCATCATCCTCGTCATCACTGTCATCATAGTCGCCGTCATCCCCATCACCATCACCATCATCCCCGTCATCATCATCATTATCCTTCTCGGCATCATCATCATCATCCTCCTCATCCTCGTCATCATCACCATCATCATCCTCGTGAGCATCACCATAATCATCAGCATCATCATCCTCGTCAGCATCATCATCATAATCCTCGTCATCATCATCATCATCATCCCCAGCGTCATCCTCAGCATCATCATCCCCAGCATCACCACCATCAACATCATCATCATCATCCTCGTCATCATCACCGCCATCAGCATCGACATGATCATCCTTATCATCATCATCATCATCATCATCATCATCATCATCATCATCATCATCATTATCATCATCCTCATCCTCGTCAGCATTATCATCATTTGTATCATCATCATCCTCATCATCATCATCACCATCATCGTGATTGGCATCATCATCATCATCAACACCATCATCATCATCATCATCATCATCATCATCATCAGAATCGTCATCATTCTCGTCATCGTCATCATCCTCATCATCACCTTCATCAACATCAGCATCATCATCATCAACATTATCAGCATCATCCTCGTCATCCTCGCTTTATCACCTTCCTCGTCATCATCACCATCACCAGCATCAACAACATAATCATCATCTGCCTGGTCATCGATCAGCATTATCAACACCATCGTTGTCATAATCCTCATCATCATCCTCGTCGTCATCATCCTGTTTATAAGAATCATCAACAAAATAATCATCATCATCCTCATCATCACCACCACAATCATCATCATATCCATCCTTGTCGTCATCTTCGTCATCATCATCACCATCATCCCCGTCATCATCATCATTATCCTTCTCGGCATCATCATCATCCTCCTCATCCTCGTCATCATCACCATCATCATCCTCGTGAGCATCACCATAATCATCAGCATCATCATCCTCGTCAGCATCATCATCATAATCCTCGTCGTCATCATCATCATCATCATCATCATCATCCCCAGCGTCATCCTCAGCATCATCATCCCCAGCATCACCACCATCAACAACATCATCATCATCACCACCATCAGCATCATCCTCGTCATCCCACAACATCATCACCATCACCCCATCACCATCATCATCACCACCATCACCATCATCCCCATCATCCCATCACCATCACAACATCATCACCACCATCACCACCATCATCATCATCATCATCATCATCCTCGTCATCATCACCGCCATCAGCATCGCCATGATCATCCTTATCATCATCATCATCATCATCATCATCATCATCATCAGCATTATCATCATCCTCATCCTCGTCAGCATTATCATCATTTGTATCATCATCATCATCATCATCACCATCATCGTTATTGGCATCATCATCATCAACACCATCATTATCATCATCATCATCGTCATCATTCTCGTCATCATCATCATCCTCATCATCACCTTCATCAACATCAGCATCATCATCAACATTATCAGCATCATCCTCGTCATCCTCGCTTTATCATCTTCCTCGTCATCATCACCATCACCAGCATCAACAACATAATCATCATCTGCCTGGTCATCGATCAGCATTATCAACACCATCGTTGTCATAATCCTCATCATCATCCTCGTCGTCATCATCCTGTTTATAAGAATCATCAACATAATAATCATCATCATCCTCGTCATCACCACCACAATCATCATCATATCCATCCTTGTCGTCATCTTCGTCATCATCATCACCATCATCATCATTGTCACTGTGCCGTCGTCATCGTCATCATCATCGTCATCATTCGCGTCATCATCATCACTAGCAGCCTCCACTTCTTTTCCTTATAGATCACGCCTCCCTGTCGCACCCCGAGGCCGGTCGAAAGAGCGGGCCTGGCGTTTCGCCTGAGACTTCCTCACCGTTTATATCCTGATCTCGCCTTAGCGCCGCGCACATTCTTTTTTACAAATGTGCAAGAGCGTCACGGATTGAGAGCGGGTGGTTTTCAAAATGTGGCTCTCCCCTAAGCGCCGCGCACATCCGTTGTCCTTAAGAAAATTGCAATCGTTTCACGGATTGAAAGCGGGTGCTTTTCAAAATGTGGCTCTCGCCTTAGCGCCGCGCACACTCATTGCACAAAATTGCATAAGCTTCATGGATTGAGAGCGGGTGGTTTAAAAAATGCGACTCTCGCCGTAGCGCCACGCACTTTCGGTTCAACATTTGCAAGAGCTTCACAGATTGAGGGCGGTCCTTTTCAAAATGTGGCTCTCGCCTTAGCGCCGCGCACACTTGCCCAAAATATTTGCAAAAGCGTCGCGGATTCCCATGGTGAGACCGAACCACCCGGGAACACGGAAACCCGGGAACCCCGCCGCCCACCCAAATCGGCCCGGAACCAGCAGCCGGGCACCAAAGAACTCCGAACGGGGTACCCGGGAACCCGGCCGCCTACTGAAATCGGCTAAGCACCTTCGCCAAATCTGTCAAACTCCGCCAGGACCCCTTCAGTGCAAGCACTGATTGTGGAAAAAAGGCAAAGGCGCCTGGACAGCGCGGCGCGGGACAGGCGGAAGGAAGGAAGAGAAAGAGAGCGAGAGAGAGCGAGAGAGAGGAGCGTTGGGTGGGAGGGGCGAAAGGGGGGAGCGTCCCCCTCCCGACGCTGCTGCTGCTGATCATCGTGATGCCGTCTGCCGCGCGACACTGCTCTGATTGCCTTTGCTTCCTCCTCGTCCGTCTGCTTCCTGCCTGTGCTGGCGGGGCCGAGATACCACGGCCCAGTGGGGATGGGGTTCCACCAGCCATCCGCCGATACGGCTTTCTTTAGGTCGGGCATGTCCCCCTACAGGCGGATTTTGAACGAAAAAGTAGTCCCCAGACATTTTTTGACCAGTGTTGAATGCTCGATAGTGCATCCGCACGTTCCTGGGCAGGTTGGGGCTATCGGGCCCCTATCGGCGGTCAATGGGTGATTGGGGGTCGATGCATCCCCCCCTATGCCTATCCCCCCCGATCGTTGCCCCTGAATAAGACTCGGGTTCGGGGGACTCGGGTTGGCCTGACGGGGCCATCATGAAAACGAGGAGGCCCACTGCGAAACTTGACGCGACCCCCCGCCGCAGACATCCCACGAAAACTGGACCATCAGAACCGAGGACGCGCTCATCGGACAGCGCCGGCAGACCCGAGTCCCGTCGTACTCGAGTCTTGCATTTCCCCGACAAGCAGACCCCCGACGCCAGGGTTTTTGCCATGACGTCGACACCCAGAAGTCTCGACCCATTCCCCGGTGCGGGTTTTTCATCCCGAGTCGTTCTCTGAAGGTCCCGAAGCCCAGCGAGGGCCCTCAAAGGCCGAAAACTGTGGGAAACCTGCCGTCGCGATTTCTTCATGACTCGAAGGGCTCTGGGTCTTGCGCGTCGCCGATCTCCGCCCTCGGGCCTGCCCGGGGCGACCGCGACCGCGAGCGTGCGGCCCTCGGCCCGGCTGCGTGGCGCCCGCTGCCGCCGGCCGCCCCCGGGCCGCGCGCAGGGGGCGCGCCGCGGGGGGGCGTCCGAGGGGGCTCGTGGCGATAGGTGGTGGCCCGCGCCAGGAGCTGCTGCGACGCCTCCTCCCGGGGCGACAGTCTCCATTCCTTCCCCTGGTGAATGACTTCTCCCTGTCGCACCCCGAGGCCAGCTTTTGGGGCGGGCTGGGCGTTTCGCCTGAGACTTCCTCACCACTTATGACCCTGAAGCTTAAAAAGTGACAACAGTTTCACAAATGGAGGGCGGGTCGCTTTCAAAATGTGGTTCTCGCTTCAGCGCCGCGCACATTCGTTATCAAGCATTTGCAAGAGCTTCACGGATTGAAGGCGGGTCGTTTTCAAAATGTGGCTCTCGCCATCACGCCGCGCACATTCGTTTTCAAACGTTTGCAAGAGCTTCACGGATTCAGGGCGGTTCCTTTTCCAAAATGTGGGTCTCGCCTTAGCGCCGCGCACATTCGTTTTATGAATTTGCAAGAGTTTCACTGGCTCCCATGATCAACGTACCAGAAACGGTGTTTTGGAAGGATTCAGGATTATGCGGGCGCAACAATTACTTTGATTCGCGGTGTTGAGGTCCCAAGAATGGCGTTTTGGCAAGATTCTAGATCCTCAAGACGCAGCAGTCAGGTAGATACGTGGCGCTGAAATCCCGAGAGCAATGTATTGGCACGCTTCAGGATCTTCAAACGGTTGTCTTCCAACGAGGCAGTTCCCCCAATGGAAATGAACCGTTGTAGGGGCCTACGGAGAGGGAGCTTGGATGTAGGCTCCATTCCAACATCGTTGATGACTCTTGGCTTTACACTGGTCCTCCTCCTCCTCCACCTCCTCCTCTGTTTCCTCCTCCTCCACCTTTTGGGCGCTGCGCGAATTTCATGCAACAGCATGGAGCGTCAATGCGAAGCAAAAAAACATAATGTCGACGTAGGCAAGGAGCAACCGAAGTAAGCCTGGCAGGCGCAGCTGGAAAAGGTAGGACAGCGAGACGCGAAAAGAGCACACGGCCCGAATGCCATTGATCATGCGCCCGCCAGGCCGCATGGTGGAGAGGGGAAAGACCGAACCATGAAGCTGAACTGATACCATGGGCAGGGAAGACACCGAACGAGAGAGATGATCTACTCTTGCAGGTGGTCTGGCGCCGTGCTTGTATAAGTACTGTACCCCTCCCAATCAATAGATGAAGCCGTCGATAGATGTAGCTGCGGTATCCGTGCTGTTGCTCGGTTGTATTGCTGCCATTGTATCGGGTGTTATTGTGAAAGCTTGCTGCATGTAGTGTTGGTTGCGTCCTGCCACTCTGTATCGTAGGTGCGTGATCAGTCTGGGCCTGGCGTGAGATTGCCGTTTGCAACACAGGCAGCTGCCTCCGTTCCACCTCGTTGGCAACGTCGTCTGGTCGCGAGTGCTCATTGGCACGGCGGGCTCTCCGTTCTGCAATGGAAAGAAATATATGTCCACACTCGTAGCAGGTGCATGCTGTTTGCTGCCACGGCGGTCCTGGTGTCGAGTTGCTGTCGTCGCAGTCGGGCCGGCGCATGCGTTGTTGCCAGATGGTTGGGCGCAGGTTGTCGCTGAAGTGGACGCGCTCTCCGCAGTTGGCTGTCGACTTGGTTGTTGTAATGTTCGGGCGCTTCGCGGGCGTACTTGAGCCATCCTGCAACGTCCCAGTGTCGTTGTGTATCTTCCATCTTGGTAATAGTTTTAGCCAGCCATTTGGAGCCGGCTGTTACTAAGTCTATCCAGGTGGTTGGGTACTACTGAAGTCGGTGGTCGTTGGTGTTGCTGCTCGTGGTTGAGGTCAGTTGGTCGCAGTAAGATGCGTGGTGCATGCGTTACAAGTCTAGCCATGTATTTGAATCGGCGTGGCTGCCTTCCCGCCTTCCGTCTGGTAGTCAACTCACTGTACTCTGAAAAGTGGTCGTTGGCATGTGGCGTGTGATGCTTGACGCGATAAGAAGTGTGTCTTCATGGAGGTTAGGAATGCTTGGTTGCGTGCTTCGTATAGTTGCGCTGTCGTAGTAGTCGCAATTGGATCCCACGTCTCCGATTGGTAGAAAAGGTGGCAATCGACACAAGCGTCGGCAAGTCGCATCTTGATGTCTGTCCTGAGACACTTGTTTTTGAAGTGAGTTGCCTTAAGTGGCGCCAGTGGTGTTCTTTGTTCTGTGATTTGGTACGGCGTACGGATCGTGGTCGTACATGCTGGGTTGAAGTGAGTGCCGAGGTAGTCGCAGTCGTGTGTGATAGTGATGAGTTGATCCCACGTGGGGCAGTAGCTGGTCGGCGTTGGTTACGTGAGTGCTATTTGCTTAGCTCGGTCGGTGTTTTGCTTGCGATCTGCATTGTGAATGCTGCATTGCGTGGCTTCTTGTTTAGTTTGAAACCGTAGCTGGTTAGGACTGCGCATGTCTCCCATGTAGTACTCCAAGAGGTCGTTGTCGCTGCACTGGGTCAGTATAAGTGCGTCGTCGACGAATGCTATGCGGGTTGCGTAGTCGTCTGGTGTGAAGTCTGTGGTTTGGTATGAAGAGAATAATGGTAGTGCTGGCCACGGTAGTCGGATTGCGCATGGCTGGTCAGTGATGATGTTTGCTAAGTCGTTGGGAGGTCCCGCAAATGATTGGTTGTATGTTGCATCTGCTAGGCCGTTGCCTGGTCTGGTGCCTTTGTGGGGTGAGCAGTGCGTTGAGAGTGCTTGCAGGTGAAGTGCGACGCCCATTAGGACTCCATGACTTGAGCTGCTAGATGTTGACCGCAGGGCCATGCTTCTAACATGCCAAGTTGGCGGGGCATGACTTCTGCAGCGGCATCATCGCCAGTGGGAATTCCTGGTCCCAGTAGTAGTTGTCGCGGTCGGGTTGTGCTTCGTGGCCAAACGCTCTCTCTAACGACTGCATGGAAGGCTGCTGTGAGATCGATGTTGTATCGCATGTTGCCAAGCTTGTTCCTGTTGCTGTAGCTAGCACCAAGTGCAGCCGCGCGTGCTGCGAAGGATATCGATATGCCTGAAAGTCCTCCGCATTGCGTCGGTAGAAGTATTTCGGTAAGTAATGATTTGAGGTTATGTCTAAGGCATGCGTGCTGTGCTTTAGTAAGTTCTGTTGCAAGTAATATTGAACGGTTTTGAATGGCTTTGCTGGTTGTACATTGGCCCTGGTGGAGCGGCATGGCCGCGCCACGTTTCCAAGGCAAGGGTTCTCGTTGAGTGAGCGAGGCCTGGAGGAGTCAAGGGTGTACGTGTCTTGCAACACTCGCTGTTGCTGCTTTGAATGAGTCGGCTGTGAGCCCGCCAAGTCCTGGGCGAAGTCGGCCTTGGAAGTGAAATCACGTAGCCCAGTATGTCAGGTGAGATTGGTGCATTGAGGGCGCCCTTGCCGCGCTCAAGTCTACCGTCGTTGTCAGTGTGCGCAGCTTCTGTCTGTCGTGCGAAATGTCTTGTGAATTCGTCGCCTTGTTGCTCGTCGTTTTCCAAGGCCTCCCCCGTTGCGTCTATGAAAGCATGGCTTAAGCTTTGGCTGCTCTTTTCCTGATGGCTGGTCCGCATCGCAGTGCCGCCTCTGCGCATTGCCATGCTGCTGTGTTCGTGCATGTCGTGGAAGTGCTGGAAGTTGTTGGATAGTGCTGCTATGTGGTCGGCACGGACTTGCTCACTTGGTAGTATGCCGAATGTCGTGTTGCATATGGGTTCTGCGCGATACTTATATGGTCTCGCTTATAAGAGGAGCTCTCAGCTTGATGATAGGCAGCCGGTGGGATTAGTGTAGTACTCTGACTTGCTTACACTTGGAGTACAGCTGTCGTTTTGGTGTTGTGGCGTACGGCATTGCCGTGCTAACCAGCAAGCTGCACCCTAGTCTGGATGGGTGTTGTGGTGTAGTCAACTGCATGTGGGTGTCCGCCGTGCTGCAGTCGCTTCGCGCTGTCGCCTCTTGTATGCCCATTATGCGAACCTTATGTAGGAGTGCCTGTGCTCGTAGGTGTTGCCCTCTGGTCATGTGATGGAGCGTATGCTTGTCGCGTTGCAGGTCGTCGCTTGTCGCGTCAACATTTGATCTCTGTGTCTTGTGAATGGCTATATTGACGTGAACCGTGGTAGGGTCGTTCTCTGTGATTGCTCTTGCTGCACGTGGGCTTATGTAAATATTGGTCTGCTCGTCGGCTATGGTGAGGAGTGGTGTAGGTTGGTGTGCAACATGGGTCTGATAATGGAGGCCATCTCCCTGAATCATAGGGTAGGCGTAGTGGTCGGCTGTTTGTGGTGGATAGTTCAGAAAAAGGTGTTTGCGGTGTGCTAGAAGGGCTTGTAGTTGTTCCTCCAGTTGAGGAAATCTTGAATCAGTCAGACTTGCCGAGTCGGTTTTAGAGATGACTGTGGCATGCTTTGTGGCCAGTGTGTCTGCAAGCTGGTTCCATGGATGGTCCTCGTGTCCGTGTATGTGGGTGTGTGGTGATGGAGTGCTGCTTGCGTGCTTGGTGGAATAGTATTTGTGCTACCTGGGTGATTGGTTCGTCGATGTGTGTGACCTGGTTGAATATGTGGATTGCAGTGGCTGGGTCAGTGTGTCCTTGCTTGTCCAGGTGATGTAGCTGCTGTGTGGCGTATAATATCGCCCACATGATGGCTGTTAGCTCCACCTTTGTGCTGTCGAGTTGGTTTGTGTTAATGTCGCTACGGATACTAGACGTGATGCTTCCGGAGTAGTATCTGTACATGCCTGGTTCGTGGTCGTCGTAGAGCACTACGAATGCCCATGCTGAATCGGCCTTAATGGTTTGCAATGAACCATCGGGTAAATCAGCAGGCTGCGACGTGTGGGTAGCGGTTGCTTGTATCGTGTGAGCGCTGCTTGTGTGGCTGGGTGGAGTGTGATGTCTGAAAAGTCGTATTGGAATGCGATGTTCCTGTTTGAATGTTTGGAGGGAGGTCAGAAAATGTGTTGGGATGTCTTGTCGGAGATGATGATACGTACCACGCGACGAAGTTGTTGGGAGGACTGAGTCGCCTGTACTGCTATCTGGGTGATTCGTACACCTCGTCTGACCTCTTGGTGGGTCAAGCATGGGATTCCGCAGTCTAATAATACTAACCTCTTGATTCCTGGCAAGAGAAGAAAGTTGTTCGGTGAAACTGCTGTTTGCGACAAAGGCTAAGCCGGCTGGCTTTTTGGTACTAGTGACCTTGGGGTTGTTGTCGGCTCCTCCTCCTCCTCCTCCTCCTCCTCCTCCTCCCCCTCCTCCTCCTCCTGCTCCGCCTCCTCCTCCTCCTGCTCCTGCTCCTCCGCCTCCTCCTCCTCTTCCTCCTGCTGCCCTGGTCCCTCTCCTCACATTCCTCCTCCTGCTCCTCATCCTCCTCCTCCTCCTCCTTCTCCTCCTCCTCATCCTCCTCTTCCTGCTCCTACTCCTTCTCCTGCTCCTCCTCCTCCTCTTGCTCCTCGGCCTCCTGTTCCTCCTCCTCCTCCTCCTCCTCCTGCTCCTCCTCCTGCTCCTCCCGTCTGGATGAAGAGCAGAGGAGCGGAGGTGTTTCGCTCAGACACTGTGTCAGACATTTTGTCTTTTTTGTCTGTGCCTTCCCGCTGTCATACATTTATAGTCTCGTTTATCTCTGCCTCGGTTCGGCGTTCTGGGACGCTTCGCCAACATTCGTCCAGGACCGCCCGCACTGTCCCTTTCCTCCTGACCACGGTTGCGAGTCGGAGACGCGCATTTTACTGCGCTCCTGTTGAATGACAGGCCCCTGCGGTCTGTAAGACCACCAGGGACCTCGCACTCAGCCTTTTAGCATGCCTGCCCGCCATTTGACCTTCGAGGGTTCCACGAGGGTGGAGGTCAACTTGGGTTGTACTGGGATTGACTGCTCTGAACTTGTTCACTTGGTGCCCGTGCAGATGACTTTTACAGGCACTCTGCTAGCTGCAGCGCCGCCTCTACGTGACAGCCAAATGGCTCAACACGCGTGCAATCCAAAAGTCCTCGTCGGGGCCCGAATGCGGGGCATCTCCTGCGATCCGACTATTTCAGCCCAAGCGTCTTTCCTTGGTTTCGGGCTCGCGGGCCCGCGATCGGGCTCCAAGAACATCCAAAGCTGATCTGGACGACAACCGGTCCGCAGGGAGATGGAGTAGCCCTCCGGGCCGCGGATAGACAACAAACAACAACAGCAGCAGCAGCAGCAGCAGCAACAACAACAACAGCAGCAACAGCAACAGCAGCAACAACAAACAAACAAACAAACAAACAAACAAACAAACAAACAAACAGACAGACAAACAAACAAACAAACAAACAACAGCAACACCAACGACAACAACAACAGCAACAGCAGCAGCAACGACAACAACAGCAGCAACAACAAACAACAACAACAACAACAACAACAACAACAACAACAACAACAACAACAGCAACAACAACAACAACAATAACAACAACCTCAACAATAACAACAACCACAACAACAACAGCAACACGACCACCACCAACAACAACACTATCAAGACACATAACATTAATAACAACAACAACAACAACAACAACAACAACAACAACAACAACAACAACAGCAGCAACAACAACAAAAGCCAAAACACCAACAACAACAGCAACAACAGCAGCAGCGACAACATCAACAACAATAAGTGTGAAACTGATCGCTCTTCTCTGCTCACGTGCCAGACCCTCAAGACCCGCCTGCTTCGTCTTCAATTGTACCCCCTTGGGGGTATATCTTTCTTACCTGCAGCGTGTATTTCGTGCAGTCCCTGAGAGGGGAAGAGGGAACGGATGGAAGGAAGGGACAAGGGGGAGGGAGGAGGATTGAGCACGAGAGAGAGTAGCAGGAGGGGGACTAAGAGCAGAAAACACGTGGCAGAACCAGACGGACAGATCGGGTGGGTAGACCCTAGCAGGCGGGTCGGGAAGGCGGGCACAGGCGGCCAGGTCGAGCACACGAATTGCTGAAGCGTTCGTCCTGCATGAATCGCGAGGAAGTCTCGAACGACGGCGCGATTCTCAAATAGATCCGGAAGAAGTCCACAGCGAGAGCGTGTTTCTTGAGTGTCGAGGCCGTGACCTCTAAATACATTGCAGAATGTCCCACGCGAAAGCGCGATGTCTGCAAAATGTGTCAGGAAGTCCCGCGAGAGAGCGCGATTTGGGAATGCATTGAGAGAAAGTGTCAGGCGGGAGCCGGTGCTGTTGTAAACCAGGGGCCAACAACCCAATTCTGAGACCCAAGACTTTCCCTTATAAAAAGCAGGGTGCGAGCCCCGTGAAGGGCACTTCGATTGGAAAAACCGCATGTGCTCCGGAGGGGGGGCTCAACAACAACAATGAGCTCAACAATGAGAGCTCAACAACAACAACAACAAGAGAACCTCACAACAACAACAACAACAACCACAACAACAACAACAACAACAACAACAACAACAACAACAACAACAACAACAACAACAGTGAGAGGTCAACAACAACAGCAGCAGCAACAACAACAATCACTTCAAGACTGTTCGCTCTTACTGGCACGCGTGTCTTGCATTCTGTATACCCCAACCCTCGAGACCCGCCCACTTCGTCTTCGATTGTACCCCCTGTCGGGGGAATATCTTTCTTGTCGGCCACTGACTGAAGTGCGAGGAACTCTCGAGCGAGAATGCCGTTCCTGAGTTCGGGGGCCTCTATGGCCAGGGGCTGTCGGAATACAGATGGAGAAATATCGAACGGGAACCCTTGTCGCCGTGTCTGGGCCTCCACCAACTTGCCTGAACTACGAGAAAGCCTCGAGCGAGAGCGCCACTCTTGAGTTCGGG
This sequence comes from Prorocentrum cordatum, assembly GCA_963575745.1. NCBI lineage: Eukaryota > Dinophyceae > Prorocentrales > Prorocentraceae > Prorocentrum > Prorocentrum cordatum. The sequence goes on from CAUYUJ010016259.1 coordinate 36,424, forward strand.
GACTTCTCTGGCAAGTGCCTCTACGAATACATCTTGAGGAAGTATCGGACGAGAGCCCTTGTCGTCGTGTCTGGGCCTCCACCGATTTGACTGAATCACGAGAAAGTCTCGAGCGAGAGCGCCGCTCCTGTGGTCGGGGGCCTTCCTGGCCAGGGGCTCTCGGAGTAGATCGTGAGGAGGTATCGAACAGGAGCCCTTTGCCTTCGGGGCGGGGCCTCCGCCAACCTGACTGAATTCCGAGGAGGTCTCGAGCGAGAGCGCCGCTCCTGCGTTCGGGAGCTTCTCTGACCACGGTGTCTCGGGGTACATTGTGAGGAGAAGTATCGAGCGGGAGCAGTTGTCGTTGCAGCTGGGCCTCCACGGGCCCACATGTACACTAGCGCTCGCGCGGGAGCTTCGTTTTCAGAGAAAATGTAGCTGGCGTAGAAGCGAGAGCGCGCGGAACCATTTCCATAGATCAACAAAATTAATTCTCAAGAAGTGAGTTTTTAACAACAACAACAACAACAACAACAACAACAACAACAACAACAACAACAACAACAACAACAGCAGAAGCAGCAGCAGCAGCAGCAGCAGCAGCTGCAACTGCAACTGCAACAGCAACAGCAACAGCAACAGCAACAGCAACAGCAACAGCAACAGCAACAGCAAGGAAGGAGGAAGGAATGGAGGAGGGAAGGAAGGAAGGAAGGAGGGAAGAAAGGGAGGAAGCAGGGGTGGGGAGACAAGGAAAGAAGGGAAGGAGGTGGCTTAGCCCCTAAAACAAGGGAACGAAGGGAGAAGGGAAGAGATAAGGGGGAGTGAGAAGGATGGAGCACGAAAGAGGTTTGCCTGAGGAGGGTTAGGAGCAGGAGTACATTCGGCAGAACCAAAATGGGCGGGTCGGGCGCGCGGGCCCGAACGGCCAGGTCGGACGGGCGGGCCCAGCCGGCCGGGTCGAGCGTGCGGTTCGCTGAAGCGTCAGTCCAACATGAACGGCGATGAAATCCAAAGCGAAAGCGTGATTCCTGAGGCTTGGAGGCACGGCGACGCAATAAATTTCGAGGAAATACCACACGAGAGCGCGATGTCCGCATAAAATCTGGAGAAGTCCCGCGCGAGAGCGCGAATCTGAAGTACACTGTAAGGAAATATCAGGCGGAAGTCGCTGATATATAGTTTGAGCACGACGTGGCTCTGCTAAGTAAACAGGGTGCCAGCCCCATGAAGAACACTGTCATTATAAACACGAGGTGAATCGAAGGGAGGGGATCGACCATCATTACCCGCCAGTCGAAAGAAGTGGGTTGAAATATCAGAAAGAGCATGTTCTACCGCTGCTGGCGGAAAACCGGGGGGAGGTCACTACCGGTTCGAACCCCTCCCCCCCCCCCCTCCCGAAAACTGGGGGGGGTCACTACCGGTTCGAACCCCCCCCCCTACCCCCAGTTCATCATGAAAAGAGGGGGGGGGTCACTACCGGTTCAAACCCCCCCCCCCTCGAAAACCGGGGGGGTCACTGCCGGTTCGAACACCCCCCCCCCCCTCGGAAACCGAGTGGGGGTGCGGACAGTGGTGGGGACGGTGGTGGTGGGGACAGTGGTGAGGGGACAGCGGGACAGTGGTGAGGACAGTGGGACAGTGGTGGGGACGGTGGTGGTGGGGACGGTGGTGAGGACAATGGTGGGAACAGTGGGGACAGTGGACAGTGGTGGGGACGGTGGTGGTGGGGACAGTGGTGTGGGGACAGTGGGAATGAGGTGGAAACAGTGGGACAGTAGAGGGTACAGTGGTGGTGGGGACAGAGGTGAAGGCGGTGGCGAGGACGGCGGTCGGACAATGGGACAGAGGTACAGTGGGAACAGTGGTGGGGACAGTGGGGACAGTGGTGGGAACAGTGGGACAGCTCAGTGGGACAGCGGAGGAGTCAGTGGGACAGTGGGGACAGTGGGGATAGTCGGGCAGTGGTTGGGGCCGTGGATGAAGTGGGGAGAGTGGAACTGTGGTGGGAACAGTGGCGGGGAAAGTGGGGACAGTGCGACAGTGGTGGGGGCACTGGTGGGGACAGTAGGGACGGTGGTGGAACCAGCGGGGACAGTGGTGGTGAGGACAGTGGTGCTGGGAACAACAGTGGGGGATGTGATGCGGACGGTGGTAGGGACCGGGAGTCGTTTGCTGGCGGTGAGTGGGGGGGGGGGGAGGGGTTCGAACCGGTAGTGACCCCCCCTCCGGTTTTCGAGGGGGGGGGTTCGAACCGGTAGTGACCCCCCCGGTTTTCGAGGGGGGGGGGGGGAGGGGTTTTCCGGGGGAGGGGGGGGGGGGAGCACCCCGGGTTCTGGAGGAAGAGGGGGGCCATTTTCCACAGTAAAGCGGCGGTGGATCACGCTCTCTCAAATATCAAATAGGAAGCGTTTGAGATAGATTAGGCTTCCGCCCGTCCCGTGAAGAGGAGGGAAGAGGGACAACCTCTCGACTCTTGAAGTAGGAAGGCGCCCTGAGTAAATTGGGATCCGAGGGCTCCAAAAATCCCTGCTTTCAACGACCGACGGGTAGTCTTTAGCAATGAAAACTCAAAACGCAAAACAAAAATAGTCGGATGTCTGGGAGGATCGCGAAGGTGGGTTGGCGAATCAGCCCATGCAGCTGGTTTTCCCGGCGCCTCCCAGCGCCAGGAGGCGCCCAACATAGAAAAGAAACGAACCGACGGCGGGCCGAAACCAGGTGCACGCAGCAGCCGATGCCGTGAGTACGGGGGCCCCGAAGTCCTGACCCTTTCCTCAAGGCCGGCTTTTCATCCCAGCGAGGGCCCCCAGAGGCCGAGAAGGGCGAAAAGCTTCCGCATTGAGCCCTTCAACACGATGGAGGCCTGGGTTCTAGAAGACAAGACAAAAAGGCATAAACAGAAACTGTCGGAGCTCCGCGCGGACTTCTTGGACCGGTACTGGACCCCCCTCTACTCCCTGCGCCGCCGGAAGCGCCGCTGGGGGCGCCCAGCGCAGATCCGAGAAACCCGCACGAAGCTCCGCAAGCCTAGTCCATGCAATTTGTTCTTCTTCGAGGTTCGCCCCGACCCCGAATGCCCCGACCGCTTCTCGGGGGGGAGGTTGCCGCCCCGGGACCAGTTTCGATGTCCCGGGGCCCGATCACAGATCCCGCATCGAGGAAAAACGCTCGGATGGAAAGAGCGCGTCGACGGAGATCTGGGGCCTGGGCTCGCCCGGTACGGCTTCGGGCTGCGCGCAGACGGGCCCCCCGGGTGGCCCAGGCTGGCCTCAACAGGCCCCCCGAGCAGTCTGGAGATGGTCTCAATCGGGGATGGACAGAGCCCCCTTTGGTAAAACGTGGCTTAGTGACAACGACCTCGGGCCCAAACCTGGCGGGCGCAAGCCTGAAAAATGACGGCCGCGGCGCCCTCTCAAGAACCGAAAACGGACAATTCACTAATCGGCGTGTCAGGGTGGGGGTTCTGTCCACCCCCGAATCAATCCCCTGGCGCCGCCTCTGGGGGCGCCCCTGCAGCGCTCCGCGCCTCAGGGTTTTGAGGTGCTGGGTGGACTGCTCGGGAGGCCTGTTGAGGCCAGCGGGGGATGCTTCGAGTAGGGGATCGACTACAGGATTGATTTACCCCAAAATTGATGTCCCCGTCGAACCGACGAAAACTACAACACGTTGCCCTGTAGACCTTCGGAGCAGTCTACATGTCGTTCATTTCTAATCCTGCTTATTTCTAATTGTGCTCGTTTCAAACTGTTCCTGGCCCCCCAGTGGCCAGGAAGAGGCCCAGGATAGAACAATCAGAAATGAAAGGATCCTGGCCCCGCCAAAACATCAAAGAACTCTCGAAGAATTAGACATGAGAAATGTGTCGCATTTCGCGCAGATTCGACGGAAAATCAATTTTGGGAATTAATCTCAGGTCAGGCATGTCCCCCTACAGGCTGATTTTGGACGACAAACAAAAAATACTCAAAAGTACCCCCCAAATGCTCAAAAAGGGCAGAGAATCGTCCCCAGGCTTTTTTTTACTACTTTTGTACAGACGGACGTGCCCGACTTAAGATTCATCAATTCTGTAGTCGACTCCCTACTCGAGGGCTCGGGGAGCCGGTCGAGGCCAGCCGGGGGGGGCCGCCCGGGATGCCCGCCCGCGCGCAGCCCGAGAAGCCTTGCCGGGCGAGCCCAGGCCCCATCCGGGCGTCCTCCTCTCTATTTCTCCTCGAGTTCTCTTCGATTTCCTCGATCTCCTCGATTTCTCCTCGAGGTCCTCGATTTCCTCGATTTCTCCTCGACTTCCTCGATGTCTCCTCGTCTGTTCCATCCGGGCGTTTGTTCCTCGATGTCGGCCTCTGGGACCCTCGCTGTCGGGCCCCGAACCCATTGGAGCTGGAACCGGGGCGGAAACCTGCCTCCCGGGAAGGGGTCGGGACACCTGCACGACGAAAAAAGTCTGGCCTTACGCGAGGAGACGTAGTGTCCCCGCGGCCTACCCGGGGCGCCACGCATGGCACAACGCGTGGAGAAGACGACGCTCACGCGCGAGCTTACGCGGGAAGCTTACGTGCGCATGCCCGCGCAGTCGCACCCGATTTCTGCGTCGCCCATCTGGGGTCGGGACGAACCTCGAAGAGAAAGCCTTTGCACAAACATCTTGGAAGCGGCCAGAGGGCCTGAACGGGTTGGGACACCAGAAAGTCGGTCAGGAGGAGGGGATGAAGCCAATTCTGGCCAAAAGCCGTCCCTGGACCCCTCCCGGGGTCCCTCTGGCGCAGTTCTTACGGCCCAAGGGGGCTGAAAACGGCGAAACGCTCTCCCGAACCCATAACCTTGAGCCAGCCCCCGCCCCCAGTCCTGTTCGCCGCAACCAGTGCTGGGCCACCTCAGACTCCCAGTCGACTCCAACAACAAACCTCTATGTACGTTCGGAGCTCGCCCCGCCCTATCTTGGCGGCGCGCAATGAGGGGGTGGGAGGACGGGGGGACGTTTCTCGGAATGAAGCTGCCTCTCAGAAGGCACTGGCCTTACATCTGCAGACAAGGGCCCCGCCTTCTGAGAAGCAAGGGTGCTTCTAAGAAGCCTTGTTGCCCCCTCCCCCCACCTCCCACCTCGATAACAAACGCAAGTTTTCCTGCGACGCGGCGGCGCCCCGGGACCCCAAAATATCAAACTTTGCGCCGAAATTGGCGACCGCAAACACCACAAACATCTGACCGTGGATCAGCACTATCAACTGGCGTTTCATGTCGAGGAAGGTTGCATCCCCCCCTCCGCGCGTGGCCGACGATCCTCCGCGCAGTCCAGCTCTCCCTCGCCCGCCTCCGCGCGGTGGCCCGCCTCGCCCGCGGCGGCGGCCACCGCCCCGCTGCCCCGGGCCCGCTCCGAGGGGTGCAGGGCGGCCGGCTCGCCCGCGGCCGGCGCGCGGGAGTCGCAGATCTCGCACTGCGGGCAGCCCCTGGCGTTCTTGGTTCGGGGTGCAACGCTTGGGAGGTGAACACCACAGGGATCGCCCTAAACGGTGTTTTTCGTTTTCGTTTTGTTTTCGTGTTCCCTCGTTGAGTATTCACTACTGATATTCCACTACTGATGCTCCACTACTGAAGCTCCACTGCTGATGCCCCACTACTGCTGATCTACAATTGAAGCTCTACTACTGAGGTTCCACCACTGGGGTTCTACTACCGAGGCTCTACTAATGAGGCTCCAGTACTGAAGCTCCGCTACTGAGGCTCCACTACTGAGGTTCTCCGACTGAGGGTCTACTACTAAGGATCCCCTACTGAAGCGCCCCTACAAAGTTGACTATTGAGGTTCCGCCACTGCGGCTTTACTGCTGAAGCTCTACTATTCCGGCGCCACTACTGAACCTCTACTAGTGCGGCTCTACTACCTATACGACCACCCTGCGGGTGATAAGGAGGTCTGGGGGGGGAGGGTCCCAGCAATGGGCAACAGTTGTGATTGTTGTTGTGACGATGCCAATGGAGAGTGTTGCGTTGCCGCTCGCTCTTGGGAGCGTCGGTGTCGAATTGTTTACATCACCCTTCCTTCTTTGGCGCCTTGGTACCATTCGTCCCTCCCCCTGGGAAACTGCCCAACCAGCCCAACGGCAGCCAACGGCGGCATGTGGTCACAGAATACTGGAGCGCTGGCAAAGGCTGGCGCAGCCCGTGCCCCCTCTTGCACTATCGATCGCACTATCGATCTCACTCAATCGATCTCATTCGATCAATCTCACTATCGATATCAAAACCGATATCATCATCGATGTCTCTCGGCCAGTCTCACTGTCTGTCTCACCATCGATATCACAATCGATATCACTATCGATATCACTATCGGTTTCCCTAACGACCTCCCTGTCGATCTCATTCAATCGGTCTCACTGTCGATATCACCGTCGATCCCACACACGATCCCACCATGCCGCTCGACACACATGCCGCTCGACACACACGCCGCTCTCTCCTTCTCTCCGACCATGCCAGTCGGCACGAAGACTCTTTGCGCAAAATCGGGAGCACGGCCGGCCCGCTCACTCATCATCATCATCAACATCAACAGAATCATCCCGATCGATCACCACCATCATCATCATCATCATCATCATCAACAACACGGGTCGTTATCATCATCAACAACAACATCAACATCATCATCAACATCATCATCATCACCATCACAATCACCATCATCGTCATCACCATCATCATCTTCAGCACCATCATCATCACCATCATTAGCATCACCATCATCATCATCCTCTACATCATCATCATCATCATCATCATCATCATCATCATCATCATCATCATCCCCATCATCATCATCAGCATCATCACCATCATGATCGGGACACCGACGGGACTCGGGCGGGACACCCGCGGGACACCGCGGGCCCCCAAACGCCCGGACGGCAATCATTTGGTCCGGCCGCGCCTCAGCCACACGGGACCCCATCGGGACACCGGGCGGGACACCGCGGGCCCCCAGACGCCCGGACGTCAATCATTTGGTCCGGCCGCGCCTCAGCCACAGGAGTCTTTCTCTCGCCCGCCCACGCAGCTTCGCCTCGCCCGCACGGCACGCACGAACACGAAACCGAAATCGATTTCCTGGTAGGGGGGCTCTCCGTTCCACTTCGATCTCACCCCCCAACCTCCGACTAAGGCTCTACTACTGAATCTCTACTAGGGAGGCTCTAGTACGGAGGCTGGACTACTGACGTGCCACTACTGAGGTTCTACTACCGAGGCTCTACTATGCGGTTTTACTGATGACGTTCTACTAGGGACGCTCTACTACTGAGGTTCTCAGACTGACGCTCTATCAGTGACGCTCTCCGACTGAAGCTCGCTTAATTAAGCTCTGTCACGGATGCTTCACGGCTGGGGCTTCACTACTGAGGCTCAGCTACTGAAGTGAGGTTCCACTACTGAAGCTCCGCTTCTGAGGCTCTACTACTGAAGCACTACTACGGAGGCTCTACTACTGAGGCTCCACTAGTGAAGTTCTGCTAGTGATACTGTACTACTGAGGATCTACTACTGAGGCTCTACGACAGCAGGTCGACTTCTGAGGCTCTACCACTGAGGAGATACCACTGAGGCTATACTACACAGTCTTTACGCCTGAGGCTCTACTACTAAGACTCTACTGCTGAATCTCCACGAGGGAGGCTCTACTCTACTACTGACGCTTTACTACTCACGTTCCACTACTGAGGCTCTACTACTGAGGCTGTACTACGCGGCTTTACTGCTGAAGCTCTACTAGGGAGGCTCTACTACTGAGGTTCCCAGACTGACGGTCTTTTGCTGGCGCTCTCCGATTGGAGCTCTCCTGGTGAGGCTCTATCACGGATGTTTTTCGACTGAGGCTTCACTACTGGGGCTCCGATACTAAAGTTCTACAACTCATGCTCCACTACTGAAGCTCCGCTTATAACGCTCTACTACTGAAGCTCTACTACGGAGGTTCTACTACTGAGGCCCCACTCGTAAAGTTCTACGAGTGAGCCTTTACTACTGAAGCTCTACTAGTTAAGCTCTACGACAGAGGCTCTACTCCTGAAGCTCTACGACTGAAGCTCTACTACTAAGGCTCTACTACGGAGGCTCTACTACAGAAGCTCTACGACTGAGGCTCTACGATTGAGGCTCGTCTAGGAGGCCCTACTAGGGAGGCTCTAGTCTACTACTGAGGCTCTACTACTGAAGTTCCACTACGGAGGCTCTACTACTGAAGCTCGACTACTGAGGCTCTACGACTGAGGCTCTGCGACCGAAGCTGTACTACTGAGGCTCTACTACTGAGGCTCTACGATGGAGGCTCGACCAGGGAGGCTCTAACACTGAGGCTATACGACTGAAGTTCTACGAGGTAGGCTCTACGAGGGAGGGTCTACTAGGGTGGTTCCACGAGGGAGGCTCTATAGCCCTACAAGGGAGGCTGCACTAGGGAGGCTCTATTCGGGAGACGTTTGTTTCAGGGAGGCTGTAGCACTGCGGCTCTACGAGCGAAGCTCTACAAATAAGGCTTCACTGGGGATGGGAGGTTATACTAGGGAGACTATACCGAGGCTCTTCCAGGGAGGCCCAGTTGGGGACACTATAATACTGAGGTTCTACTTCGCGGCTGTACTACTGATGCTCTACTAGAGAAGCTCTACTACGGAGGCACCCCTTCTGAGGCTCTACGCACGAGGCTCCACTAGTGAGATTATAGCCAGGAGGCTCTACTCGGATATACCAAGGAGGCGACGCTGTACTAGGGAGGCCCTCCTACTGAAACTCTACGAGGGAGTCTCAACTACTGAGGTTCTACTAGGGAGGCTCCAGTGGTGAGGCTTCATTTCCGAAGCTGTATTAGTGAGGCTCTACTGAGGCTCTACTGCTGAGGCGATAATATTGAAACTGTATTTCTGAGATTCTACAACTGTGACTTTCCTACTGAGGTTCTAATACTGAGACTCTCCGACTGAGACTCTACTACCGATGTTATACAACTGAGTTTCTTTTACCAAGGTTATGTCACTGACACTCGATTGCTGAAACGATGCGACTGAGATTCTACATCTGGAATATACGACTGGGGCTCTACTACTGAGGCTCTACCAAGAAGACTCTACTACTGAGGCTCTAATAGGGAAGCTTGATTATTGAGGTTCGACCACTGGAGCTCGACTACTGAAGCCCTACTGAAGGCCCACTTCGGAGGCTTTACTACTGAGGCTTTACAGCTGATGCCACAGTACATATATTCTACTACTGAAACTCTACTACCACTGAGACTCTGGCACTGAGGTTCTACTCGGGAGGCTGCTACTACTGAAGCTCCACTACTGAGGCTCGACGACTAAGGCGCTCAGGCTTTACTACTGAGGGTTTACTACTGGGGCTCTATTACTGAAGACTCACTACTGGGGCTCTACTAGGGAAGGCTCGTCTAAGTCTAGGAAGGCTGTGCAACTGAGGCCCCACCACTGGGGCTCTACTAAGGAAGCTCGACAACTGAGGCGCTACCAATGGGGCTATACTACTGAGGCTCTGCTGATGGGGGGGGTTCTAGGAAGGCTCTGCTACTGAGGCTCTACTGGGGAAGCTTTCCTAGGGAGGGTATACAAGGGGAGGCTTTACTGGGGAGGGTATATTGGGGAGTTTTGTCTCGTCCCTTTTCCAAGATGTATCCTCCCCCTTGCTCGGGGGATAGATACGCCTCTCCTCCTACCCCCGCCCGTGGGTCTGGACAAGGAGCGGGGTTCGAAAGGTTAGAAAATGTGAGGAGGCCCAATATGGGTCCCAGAGGGCACTAAACAAGCCAAGGTGAGCCGCTGTTGTTGTAAACCGGGAAGTACGGTTTGGTGGCACCAAGCTTTCCCTTGTAACAAACAGGGTACAAACCCCGGGAGGAGCACTTCAATTGAAAGATGCAACGGTTACCGGAGAGAGGGCATCAACAATTATTACCCAGAAATGAAATTTCAACAACTGCAACAACAACAACAACAACAGCAACAATATTACCTGATGGCGTGCCATTCAACACGTACATCCCAAACCCTCGATACCCGCCATCTACGTCTTTGATCTCACCCCCCGCGGGGGCATACCGTCTGTACCTGCCGCGCGTACTGGGCGCAGCTCCTCATACAGGGGAAGGAAGGAAGGAAAGAAGAGACAAGGAGGAGGGAGAAGGATGAATCACGAGAGAGATTTGCAGGAGGGCGGTTAGGAGCAGGAGTACAAGCGGCACAACCAGACGGGCGGGTCGGGCGGGCGGACCCTAACAGGCAGGTCGGGCGGGCGGGCCCAGACGGCCAAGTCGAGCGGGCGGGTCGCTCAAGCGTCAATCCAACTTGAGTCGCAAGGAAGTTTCGAGTGATAGCGCAGATGCCAACGCGAGAGCGCGATTCCTCCATACATTATGAAGAAGTCCCGCGCGAGAGTGCAACTCAATAGGCTGTGAGGAAGTATTCTCAAGCCAGAGCCGTTCTTGTTGTAGTTCGGGTTCCAGGGGCCACGTTGGTGACTCCAGACTTCCCCACATAAAGAACAGGATGCGAGCCCCGAGAGGGACACCTCAAATGGAAAAATACAATGGTCATCGGGTGGGGGGGTCAACAATCACTGATCTTCAGGAATGAACATTCAACTTGCGTCGAGGGGCTGGGATGAAGGGATGTGAGCCCCGACCAAGGGGCCATTAAGCTGGATCTGGCCCGATGAAGCTAGATTGAGCCCAGGATTCAGCCGGATGAAGCGGGATTCACCAGGATAGCACGCCAGATCCGGCCCGTTCTCGACTACGGACATGACTGCGCCGATGCTGGATGTGAACCCAGACCTATCCAGGCGTGCGCTCTGACCAGAATTCCAAGTATAATCCAGCAGTGGCGACGAGGGCTCTCGCCGACGATCAGCGGCATCGGTATTGACTTCCTCTGTTGGAGGCCTGGGAATGGGCACTAACACCAACCCACGGGCCTGCCTCAACCGGGGGAAGATGATCTTAGAACTCGGTGCTGGTGGCAGTAGTTCGGCCACTGCCGCCATCGCCGAGATCGGGAGCACCTTCCCTCGGTGGAGGCACGCCGCCGATACTGGTGTTTTGAGCAGGGACCGACTGTCCTGGTATTCCTGTAGGCATACCACGACATGTTCTTAGCACTCAAGATGTTCTTAGAACAAAAGCAATGCTCTTAGAACCAAGCCCGATATGATAAAACACGACAGTCCCAGCCAGAAGTGCTCTAAAAACATTTCGCGCAAACCGCCACATTTCGCGCAAACCGCTAGAACGCTTCGCCACTGTTTCAGGGGAACGAAAAGTGACACAAACATAAAAACTCGTAGGTCCGCGCGGATTTCTTGGATCCGCGCTGAACCCCCCCCTGGCGCGTGGAGTGCGCCAGGGGCGGTGCCGGAAGCGCCGCCAGGGGGCCCCAGCGCTTGACGAGGCCTCCCACTCTGAGAACGTTCGCCTCCCAGGCGCTGCGCCCCAGGCTTGGCGGAGCAGCGCGGGCAGGCCCACGCGTCGTCCGGGCCCGGCGGCGGCTCGAAGCGCGGCGCCCCCTCGGCCTCGGCTTCGGTCGGTCGTGCCCTCCTGCAGGCCGCTTTTGGACCCCCCCCAAAAAAAAACTTAAAAGTCGCACAATACAATCGACCAGTAGAATAAGGATGCGCGGCAAGGATGCAAGAGCCTTGGACGCCCATTTCGAAGCTTTTCGAGCGGGGCGCGGCCAGCGAAAGCGGCGAAGGATGGACCGAGGAGGCAAGGATTCAAGGGTACCCTTGGGAAGGTTGCCCATCCTTACGATTATGGTTTCGGTCGCGTCCTCCTGCAGGCGGATTTTGGACACAAAAAAGTCAAACGATACCACCAAACGAATCAAAACATGCTCAAAGGATCGTCTCCAGACTATGTTTTGACCATTTCTGAGCATTCCTCCTGTAGAGAGACAGGCCCGACTTAGGCCTCGGCCTCGGCTCCGCCGCCACCGCCGCCTCCCGGCTCGAGCCCGCGAGGCGCGAGGCAGACCTTGGCGGCGAGAAGGAACGGGTCTTGCGCGAGAGGGTCTAGCGTTAGGTCGGGCATATCCTCCTACAGGCGGGCTTTGGAAAGATAACTGAAGATAGTCAAACAATCTTCAAAAATATTCAAAAATAGTCCAAGGATCGTCCCCTGACTATTTTTGAACATTCCTCCTGTAGAGGGACACGCCCGACTTCAGTCTAGCGATCTCGCGCCGCGGCTAACGCGGGCCGCCAGCGTGGCACACCGCGTGGAGAAGCGCGCGCAAAGACGTGGACCAGCCCACTTCGCCTGAGGCCTCCTCATCACTCCCGCCCGAGGCCAGTATCTCCAAACAGCGATGTCTCCCCACAGGGCGCTCACGCGGCGGCCTAACGCGGAAGTTCATGCGCGAATGTCCGCGCAGGCGAACTCGTTTTCTTCCGTCGCTCGCCTGGCAGCTGCCCTCCCGCTCCGGGTTCTGGAAGGTGCAGAGCTGGCAAGGCCAGCCGTCCTGGCAGAGGAGCGGAGTAGCCAGGGAGGAAAAGCAGCCAACTTCTCTCGGTGTGGAAGATCACGACCAACGGTTTTTGATAGTTTTCTGCGTCTCGGGGCCCTTACTGGACCCTGGGACTGTCAAAAAACCACTTGGGATGAAAAACCCGTCTCGGGGAACTGATCGAGACATTCGGAGGTCCACGTTGCGAAAAATCGCACCGTCAGGGGTGCGTGTCATGGCCGACCTACCTAGAACACCATTACACCAGCAAAGACCCCGAATAGCAGCAAAGGTGACCTGTGGGACCTGTGGGGCAGTGGGAACTGTGAGGCTTGTGCGATCAGTGGGACCTGTTGAACCTGTAAGACTTTTTGTAGCCTGTGGGACGTGTGGGACATGAGGGAGACCTGTGGGGCAAGCGGGAACTGTGAACATGTGGGACCTGCGGGATCTGCGGGACTTGTGGGACCTGTGCGACCTGGGGGACCTCTGTGGTCTGTGGGGCCTGTGAGACATGCGACACCTGTGACGTGTAAAGCCTGCAAGACATGTGGGACCTGTGGCACTGGCGGGGCGTGTGGAACCTGTGGGACTTGTGAGACCATTGTGGGACCTGTGAGACATGCGACACCTGTGTGACCTGGGGGACCTGCGGGACATGCCGGACCTGTGGGACCTGTGGGGCATGCGAGACATGAGACACTTGCGGCACCTGTGAGACCTGTCAGGCCTGTGGGACCCGTGGGACGACCTGCGACACCTGTGTGCCCCGTGGGCCCTGTGGGACCTACGAGACCTGCGAGACCTGCAGGGCCTGCGAGACCCGTGGGATCCAGAAAAATGGCCCACGCTGGGGCGGGAGAGCCTCTCTGAACGACGGGAACACATCGCCGATCCGAGAACGAGACCCACGCTGCAGCGAGAGCACTGCTTTTTGAAACACTGACAACAAGATGACTGCAAACAAACACCGACAACAAAAGTTCGGCCCAAGCCCATGCGTAATCAACAGGACGCGGATGGGGGCGGGATATCTTCTGGAAAACTTCTGGGGAGAGAGGAGAGTCGTATTCGTATCAAGCTAGGCGCGCTCGTGTCATATCCGACATCTGTATCCCTCCATTCGATCCCTCCCCATCGCGCGGGCTGTTCTCTATCCGCGGACGCGTGTCCTAGCCGACCTGGAACTCCAACAGAAAGAACCCATCGTGTCATGCGCAATCGCAGTAGAGGAACTGCGTAAGTAGGAGGTCCTACCCCTGCCACCCATTCCACCCCGTTGCGCTGACGTGTTCTCTTTCGGCCGACGGGTGTCATAGCGGGCCTGAAGTACCCGAAACGACCCAAAGGACAGCTGTGCATATTGGGGGAGGTCGCGGATAAGCAGGAGGAAGAGCAGCAGAAAGTTCAGGAGGAGGAGGAGGAGGAGGAGGAAGAAGCAGGAGGACGAGGAGGCCGAAGAGGAGCTGAAGCGAGAGGAGCGGGAGGAGCGGGAGGAGCAGAGTACCAGGGGGAAGGCGGGGGAAGGGAAAGGGATGGGGGCAACAGCGACGAGGAGGCACGCGGATCAAGAAATGAGGATGGTAAAGGAGGAGGAGGAGGAGGAGGAGGAGGAGGAGGAGGAAGAGGCGAGGGAGGAGGAGGGGGAGGAGGAGGAGGAGGGGGGAAGAGGAGAGGGAGGAGGAGGAGGAGGAGGAGGAGGAGGAGGAGGAAGAGTTTTTCAGCAGTTTCATTTCTCACGTGGTGAGGTAGGAGGAGGAGGAGGAGGAGGAGGAGGAGGAGGAGGAGGAGGACGAGGACGAGGACGAGGACGAGGACGAGGACGAGGAGGATGAAAAGAGGAGAGGGAGGGGAGGTGGTGAAGGGACGCAGACAAGGGCAAGGGCTGCCGTGCTCAATGAAAAAATTAAAAGCCCCTCTACCCCATAGAGCCAAGCATAAAAGAAGAGAAGCCGGCCGCCTGCGGGGGGCTGAAGGCACTGGCAAAGCTTAGGGCGCCTTGCCAGGGCGCCACGTCGCGGGTGATCTGCGGCGCGCTTGGCCTCCCGTCTCAGCCTGGCCTCCCTCCGGCTGGCAGCAATCCGCGCAAGCTGCTCCACAGAGAGGCTGGGATGCGGAGGCGAGGGAAGGGGAGGTGAGGGCCCAGGAAATCCTCGATCTCGTGTTCTTCGCCCAGGGCCAGCGAACCGGGAAGGGGTGCCCTCAGGAGCTGGGGTGGTTTCGCCCGCCGGAGTAGGTTCGCAAACAGTGGCAGGAGTCGGAGTCGGAGTAAGATCCGAGGTCCTGAACCTGCGATGCACGGGGTCACACCTCACTCCTTGTCTTCGCAAACGCAAATTCAAATGCTTCCATGACTTCGTCACCCACCTCTTTGACGTGAGTCCCTGCGTCAAGTCAGGGTCACTTTCCTCGGCTATCACATCACAGTCGTTTATGTCGGCATACGGAGCTTTATAGATTCCGAGATAGCGCCTGCGATGCGTCTACACATTGGGTGGGTCGGTTTTATTCCGACTTGTGTTGCGCTCCCCCTTGAAGGTCTTGCCTTTGAGGACCATGTGGGAACTCTTGGGGTGACAACACTTTCCGTTGTTGCCGGCGCTGAATAGGCGAACAGCAAAATCTGGCATTATTAAACCAATGAGCCGTGTGGGAGCCTTGTCTATCTCACTCGGGTCCAAATGGTGGTGCGCACACTGGTCCAAGTCCGCTGTGAAACAAACCACACTGGAGCGTATTGTCTCTAGGGGCTCCCAGTCGAAGCTGCTTCGGGCCTACGGGCGCCAGTGGGGAGGGAGAGGATGCTCCATCCATGCGCTTGTGCCTGCCACCATGTGGCAGGCTAATAAATGTAGCATGCTCCACAAGAGCTGGTTGCCAACGTCAAGCTGCGTCGACTGCCGCTGGGCGGGGAGAAGGGAGGAGGGAGAAGAGAGGAGGGAGGAGGAGAAATAGGCAGATTAGCACGAGAAACAGCACAGGCAACATGAGGAGCCGGAGCAGGAGGCGCAAGAGGAGCAGCCGAGGGCAGCAGACCGGAAGGGTGGCGACAACGAACTGGAAGGAATCGGATACAGAAATGTGGCCCGCGCTGGGGCACGGCGATGGCGGGACACCTCCAGGACGTGGTCGGGGGGACGAGAAAAGTAGTATTCGTATCGAGCAAGTGTAGAGGGGGAAGACAAGGACAAGCTAGGCGAGGGTTACTCTCCTTCCGCCGACGGGTGTCATAGCGGACTGGGGGAAGGTGGGGGGCAAAAACGACCCCATCGTGAAGTGCGCGATCAGAAAGGGGTTTCCATGAAAATTCGAAGGGGAGGAGAAGGATCAGCAGCAGCATGCGGATAAGCAGGAGGACGGGCAGGAGGAACAGGAGGAGGAGGACGAGGAGGAGGAGGAGCAGGAGGAAGGAGGAATGAGGAAAGAGAAAGGAGGAGGACAAGGAAGAGAAACAGCAGCAGCATGAGGAGCAGGAGCAGGAGGAGAGGCAGGAGCAGGAGGAGCAGCCGAGAGCAACAAAGAGGAACGGTGGCGACAACGAACAGGAAGGGGATCCAGAAACATGGCCCGCGCTGTGGCGAGAGCGCCAACGACGCCAGCAAAGCAGCAATGCTAAAATGAGGCAAGGGCTGCAGCGGCAGCACAGTTTGGCGGACTTCGGAAACTCTGCACCCTAAAATGTTGTCATCTCTTGGGGGCGCATATACTACTTCTGCCGACTTCCGCCACCCTTCCGCCGGCTTCCGCCGGCGGAGGCACCCCCGTTTTACTTCAGCCGCCGTCCGCCGACCTTCCGCCTCCTTCCGCCGGGGAAGAGATGCCAGCTTCTTCGACCCTCGAAGGAGAGGCCTTTTCTGGACCCCCCCGCTTGAAAGACATGTAGAATACCCCAGGCTAAAAAGCAAGCATGCGGCCGGACCTAGACTTAGGTCGGGCGTCCCCCCACAGGCGAATTTTTGGGGAAAAATAGAAAATACTCAAGGATAACAATCAACAAATGCTAAACAAATCGTCTCCAGACGATTTTTTCCTTTTTTTTAACATTCCTCCTGTAGAGGGACGCGCGCGACTTAAACCTAGACACGAAGAACACGATTTTTTCTCAACGTCGAACCCCAAAGGTCTCGAAGTGGTCTCGACCCATTCCCGGGGACCGTTTTTTCATCCAGGGTCGCATTCTGCCGGCCCCGGGGCCTGGCGAGGGGCACCAGGGGCCGAAACTGGCGAAGAACCTCCCGTCGTCATTCTTTCATAAGGGCCACCCTTCCCGAACCCACCTCGAGCTTGCATTAGGTCGGGCATGTCCCCCTACAGGTGGATTTTGGACGAAAAATGAGGAAACAAAAACAAAAAAATCAAACATGAGACCGGAGAAAAACCCGAATCAAACTCTTTTTTAGGGCTGTAGAGCTATGGGGCTATAGGGCTATAGGGCGATGGGGCTATGGGGCTAAAGGGCTATGGGGCTATTGGGCGAAAGGGCGATGGGGCTATAGGTCTATAGGGCTATAGGGTCATAGGGATCTATAGGGCTATAGGGCCATAGGGCTATAGGGCTATAGGGCTAGAGGGCTAAAGGGCTAGAGGGCTATAGGGCTATGGGGCTCTGGGGCTATGGGGCCATAGGGCTATAGGGTCATAAGGCTATGAGTATATAGGGTTATGGGGCTATAGGGCTATAGGACCATACGGCTATAGGGCTATAGGGCTATAGGGCTATAGGGATATAGGGCTATAGGGCGATAGGCATATAGAGCTATGGGGCTATAGGACTATAGGGTTACAGGGCTATAGGGCTATAGAGCTATAGGGCTATAGGGCTATCGGGTTATAGGGCTATAGGGCTACAGGGCTATTGGGCTATTGGGCTACAGGGCTATAGGGCTATAGGGCTATGGGGCTATAGGGTTACAGGGCTATAGGGCTATAGGGCTATAGGGCTATAGGGATATAGGCATATAGAACTATGGGGTTATGCGGCTATCGGGCTATGGGGCTATGGGGCTATAGGGCTATAGGACTATAGGGCTATAGGGCTAGAAGGCACCCGGGCACCCGGGTACCCGGGCACCTGGGCACCCGGGCACCCAGGCGGGCCGCAGAAATCGGCGGCAAGCTCACCTAACCATATGAATCCGCAAAGACCCCTACAGAGGCAAGCTCTGCTTAGGGAAATATTCGACAAATCTTCACACATGGTCAAAATCGTCCCCTGACTGTTTTGCACTATTTTAAACTATTTTCGATTCCTCCCGTAAAGGGACACGCCCCACTGATGTCTTGCACCTCGGCCCGAACGCACGCGGCACCGATGCTTGAGCGCCGATGCGCGAAAAGCCTGCGGGAGAGGCGGCGCCCCGCTCGCACCAGCACCCAAGGAGCGCGGAGGCCAGCGCTCACACTGGGCACATGCAGAGAGGGGGGGAGGCGAGGGGGAGAGGCGAGGAGGAGAGGCGAGGGGGAGAGGCGAGGGGGAGAGGCGAGGAGGAGCGCGGAGGAGCGAGGAGGAGCGAGGAGGAGCGAGGAGGAGGAGGAGCAGGAGAGGGAGGAGCGAGCAGGAGCGAGCAGCCAGGAGCGAGGAGCGAGGAGCAGCGAGGGGCGAGCGAGGAGCAGCGAGGAGCGAGGAGAGGCCAGGGGTGGAGCGCCCCGGCGGGCTGGGCCGGCCTCCGGGGCCGCGGCTGGGGCGCCGCCCGCCGCCCGCAGGGCGCCGGCCTGCAGGTGCGGCGGCACCACCTCCGAGGGCAGCGCAGCCAAACGACCGACGCCCAGCCCCAGCCAGGACCGAACGACCTCCTCCTCATCCTCCTCCTCCTCCTCCTCCTACTCCTCCTCCTCCACATCACTTCTTCCTCATCCTCGCAGAAGGAGCAGGACGCCCAAGGCCGCATGCCCCAGCCCCAGGCAGGACCTCCACTCCCGATATGGAACCTTGCACGTCTGTTGTTCTGACCTAAAATTGTTAATCCTGAAGAATCGTCACCAAACAAAAAAATATCCCGGCAAAGCAACCTAACAGCGATGTGTATAAGCATATCTGGAAGCATTCCCCTTAAGATTCAGGTGAGAATCCAGTTGTAGAATTCTGCTGTTCTCGCAGTCGCAGTCGCATTCGCAATGACAGTCGCAGTGGCAACGGCCTTAGGATCCAATGGAATCATAAGGATTCCTAGGGATTCCTCAGGCATCCTTAGGCATCCTTAGAAATCCATAGGAATCCTTAAGAAACCTTAGGAATCCTTTGGAATCCTGATTCCTAGGGATCCCGAGGGATTCCAAAGGATTCCTGAGGAATCCTAAGGATTCCTAAGGAATCCTGAGGATGCTTAACTATGCCTACGGATGCCTAAGGATGCCTACGGATTCCTAAAAAAAATCTAGGGAGTCCTAAAGATTCCTATGAATTCCTACGGATGCCTCAGCCTGCCTCAGTTTCAGCCTCAGCCTCAGCCTGCCTCGGCTTGCCTCAGCCTCAGCCTCAGCCTGCCTCGGCCTCAGCCTGCCTCAGCCTCAGCCTCAGCCTGCCTCGGCCTCAGCCTGCGTCAGCCTCAGCCTCAGCCTGCCTCAGCCTCAGCCTCAGCCTCAGCCTCAGCCTCAGCCTGCCTCGGCTTGCCTCAGCCTCAGCCTCAGCCTGCCTCGGCCTCGGCCTCAGCCTGCCTCAGCCTCCCTCCTCCCCCCCCCCTTCCCCCCCCCCCATTCAGCCTCACCTTGTCTCAGCTTCGGCCTGCCTCGGCCTCATCCTCAGCCTCAGCCTCAGTCTCAGCCTCAGCCTGTCTCGGCCTGAGCCTGCCTCGGCCTCAGCCTCAGCCTGCCTCAGCCTCAGCCTGCCTCAGCCTCAGCCTCAGCCTGTCTCAGCCTCAGCCTGCCTCAGCATCAGCCTCAGCCTCAGCCTCAGCCTGCCTCGGCCTCAGCATCGGCCTCAGCCTCAGCCTGCCTCGGCCTCAGCCTCAGCCTCAGCCTACCTCAGCCTCAGCCTCAGCCTGCCTCAGCCTCAGCCTGCATCAGCCTCAGCCTCAGCCTCCTCAGCCTTGCCTCAGCCTCAGCCTCCTCAGCCTCAGCCTCAGCCTCAGCCTGCCTCAGCCTCAGCCTCAGCCTGCCTCAGTCTCAGCCTCTCAGCCTCAGCCTGCCTCAGCCTCAGCCTCAGCCTCAGCCTCAGCCTCAGGGCCCTCAGCCTCAGCCTGCCTCAGCCTCAGCCTCAGCCTGCCTCGGCCTCAGCCTGCGTCAGCCTCAGCCTCAGCCTGCCTCAGCCTCAGCCTGCCTCAGCCTCAGCCTGCCTCAGCCTCAGCCTGCCTCAGCCTCAGCCTCAGAATGCCTCGGCGTGCCTCAGCCTCAGCCTCAGCCTGCCTCGGCCTCAGCCTGCCTCGGCCTCAGCCTGCCTCAGCTCGGGCATTCAACATATGGCACAGGACTTGTGTTCTGGGAACACGAAGATCACGAAGTGGCCCGCAGATGGCTCCGGGCAATCAAAATATAGTACAGGAATCATGTACTGGGAACACGAAGAACACGAAGTGGCTTACAGTTGGCTCCGGGCATTCAAAATGTGGCCTGGGAATGGTGTTCTGGGAACACGAAGAACACGAAGTGGCCTACAGTTGGCTCCGGGCATTCAAAATGTGGCCTGGGAATGGTGCTTTGGGAACACGAAGAACACGAAGTGGCCTACACTTGGCTCCGGGCATTCAAAATGTGGCCTGGGAATGGTGTTCTGGGAGCACGAAGAACACGAAGTGGCCTACAGTTGGCTCCAGGTATTCAAAATGTGGCCTGGGAATGGTGTTCTGATGGCTCCGGGCAATCGAAATGTGGCTCCTGGCAATGAAAATAGGGAGTCCCCGGTTATCCCCGGCTTCTCCCGGATTCTGTCCAGACCCCCATGTGGAATCAGGATGCTCTCTTTTGACCCCACTAGAAGCCTATCAGTCTTCGCTGTTAGGTAATCCCACCAGCCCTTTGGGCGTGAGTGGTTTAGCGAGCTCTCTCTGTTCTCAACCCCCCTTCTTCCCCTTCGGGGAGGGGTTTACCCCTCCCCCATACCCCCTCCCCCTGGGCCTGGAGAGGGCGTTCCGCGGGTGGTCAGAGGGGTCGTTTTCGACTCCTGGGAGGGCTAAAAAACCACACCCCTCACGAGGATTCTGGCCCCGACGGGGGGAGGGAGAAAAAATGCTCTCCTCATCTGTGATCGATCCCCCGACAGATGGCCCCAAGATGCCTCCCAGACCCCTCACAGGGAGCCCCACGAGGCCCCAAGAGGCCTCCAAGAGGCCCCCAAGATGCTCCCAAGAGGCTCCCAAGAGGCCCCCAGAGGCTCCCCCGAGGCACCCACGACGCTCCTGGAAGGCCCTGGAGCTGCCAAGAGGCGCCCAAGACGCCCCAAACTTCCCCTTCGGGGAGGGGTTTACCCCTCCCCCTACCCCCTACCCCTGGACCTGGAGGGGGCGCCCCGCGGGTCGTTGGAGGGCTCTTTTCCGACCCCTGGGAGGGCTAAAATTCGACACCCCTCACGAGGATCGTGGCCCCGACGGGGGGGGGGAGAAAAAGTGCTCGTCCCATCTGTGATCGATCGCCCCAAAGATGGCCCCAACAGGCCCCCAAGACGCTCCAAGAGGCGCCCAAGAGGGCCCCCGGACGCTCCCAAGAGGCTCAAAAGCGAGCCCAAGAGGCCCCTCAACGACCTCCAAGAGGCCTCCAAACTGCCTTGGATACGACTACTTCTACTACTCCCCTCCCCCTACCCCCTCCCCCTGGGCCTGGAGAGGGCGTTCCGCGGGTCGTTGGAGGGGTCTTTTTCGACTCCTCGGAGGGCTAAAAAACGACACCCCTCACGAGGATTCTGGCCCCGACGGGGGGGGGAGAAACAAAAAAAAACATCTTTGATCGATCGCCCGAAAGTAGGCCCCAAGATACCTCCCAGACTCCTCCCAAAGAGCCCCAAGAGGCCCCAAGAGGCCTCCAAGAGGCCCCCAAAAGGCCCCCAAGAGGCTCCCAAGAGGCCCCAAGAGGCTCCCCCGAGGCACCCAAGACGCTCCTGGAAGCCCCTGGGGCCGCCGAGAGGCCCCTAAGACGCCCCAAACGGTCTCCAAGAGGCTCCCAAGAGGCCCGAAGAGGCTCCCCCAAGGCACCCAAGACGCTCCTAGAAGCCCCTGGGGCCGCCAAGAGGCCCCCAAGACGCCCCAAAGGCCTCCAAGAGGCTCCCAACTACTCCTACTACGAGGGGCCCGAACGACTTGCACCAGGACGAGGTGCCCGAACGCCTCACGCAACGAGGAGCCCGAACGACTCACACCAGGACGAGGGGCCCGAACGACTCACACCACGAAGAGCCCGAACGACTCACACCAGAAGGAGGGGCCCGAACGACTCACACCAGGACGAGGCGCCCGAACGACTCACACCACGAGGAGCCCGAACGACTCACACCACGACGAGGGCCCCGAACGACTCACACCACGAGGAGCCCGAACGAGTCACACCAGGAGGAGGGGCCCGAACGACTCACACCAGGACGAGGGGCCCGAACAACTCACACCACGAGAAGCCCGAACGACTCACACCAGGACGAAGAGCCCGAACGACTCACACCACGAAGAGCCCGAACGACTCACACCAGGAAGAAGGGCCCGAACGACTCACACCAGGACGAGAAACCCCAACGACTCAAACCACGAGGAGCGCTTTCTCTCCCTCCTCCTCCGCCTCGTCCTTCTCCCGCTCCCACCACAAGGAGGATGTACAAGGAGGCGGGAGGAAGGAGGAACAGGGGAGATATGCGGGGGCAGGCGGAAACACGCCTGAAAAACACGACTGTCGGCATGCTTCGCAAGAGTTGCTGTTTTGAGATGGGCTGGTGGGGATACGCGAAGCGTGAAGAATATCGTCATTAATCCTGAAGAATCGTCACCAAACAAAAAATATCCCGGCAAAGCAACCTAACAGTGATGTGTAGAAGCATATCTGGAAGCATTCCCCTTAAGATTCAGATGAGAATCCAGTTGTAGAATTCTGCTGTTCTCGCAGTCGTAGTCGCATTCGCGATGACAGTCGCAGTGGCAACGGCAGTCGCAGTCACAGCCTCAGCCTCAGCCTGCCTCAGCCTCAGCCTCAGCCTGCCTCAGCCTCAGCCTGCCTCAGCCTCAGCCTCAGCCTGCCTCAGCCTCAGCCTCAGCATCAGCCTCAGCCTCAGCCTCAGCCTCAGCCTCAGCCTGCCTCAGCCTCAGCCTCAGCAGCCTCAGCCTCAGCCTCAGCCTCAGCCTCAGCCTCAGCCTCAGCAGCCTCAGCCTCAGCCTCAGCCTCAGCCTCAGCCTCAGCCTCAGCCTCAGCCTCAGCCTTCAGCCTCAGCCTCAGTCTGCCTTCAGCCTCGGCCTCAGCCTCAGCCTGCCTCACCCTCAGCCTGCAGCCTGCAGCCTCAGCCTGCCTCAGCCTCAGCCTGCTCAGCCAGCCTCAGCCTGCCTCAGCCTCAGCCTCAGCCTGCTTCAGCCTCAGCCTCAGTCTGCCTTCAGCCTCGGCCTCAGCCTCAGCCTGCCTCAGCCTCAGCCTGCATCAGCCTCAGCCTCAGCCTCAGCCTGCCTCAGCATCAGCCTGCCTCAGCCTCAGCCTCAGCCTGCCTCAGCCTCAGCCTCAGCCTGCTTCAGCCTCAGCCTCAGTCTGCCTTCAGCCTCGGCCTCAGCCTCAGCCTGCCTCAGCCTCAGCCTGCATCAGCCTCAGCCTCAGCCTGCCTCAGCATCAGCCTGCCTCAGCCTCAGCCTCAGCCTGCCTCAGCCTCAGCCTCAGCCTGCTTCAGCCTCAGCCTCAGTCTGCCTTCAGCCTCGGCCTCAGCCTCAGCCTGCCTCAGCCTCAGCCTGCATCAGCCTCAGCCTCAGCCTCAGCCTGCCTCAGCATCAGCCTCAGCCTCAGCCTCAGCCTCAGCCTCAGCCTCAGCCTCAGCCTGCTTCAGCCTCAGCTCTCAGCCTCTCAGCCTTGCCTCAGCCTCCTGCCTCAGCCTCAGCCTCAGCCTCAGCCTCAGCCTGCCTCAGCCTCAGCCTCAGCCTGCCTCAGCCTCAGCCTGCCTCAGCCTCAGCCTCAGCCTGCTTCAGCCTCAGCCTCAGTCTGCCTTCAGCCTCGGCCTCAGCCTCAGCCTGCCTCAGCCTCAGCCTGCATCAGCCTCAGCCTCAGCCTCAGCCTGCCTCAGCATCAGCCTGCCTCAGCCTCAGCCTCAGCCTGCCTCAGCCTCAGCCTCAGCCTGCTTCAGCCTCAGCCTCAGTCTGCCTTCAGCCTCGGCCTCAGCCTCAGCCTGCCTCAGCCTCAGCCTGCATCAGCCTCAGCCTCAGCCTCAGCCTGCCTCAGCATCAGCCTGCCTCAGCCTCAGCCTCAGCCTGCCTCAGCCTCAGCCTCAGCCTGCTCAGCCTCAGCCTCAGTCTGCCTTCAGCCTCGGCCTCAGCCTCAGCCTCAGCCTCAGCCTGCATCAGCCTCAGCCTCAGCCTGCCTCAGCATTCAAAATGTGGCCCGGGAATGGAGTTCTGGGAACTCGAAGAACACGAAGTGGCCTACAGTTGGCTCCGGGCATTCAAAATCATGCCCAGGAATGGAGTTCTGGGAACTCGAAGACCACGAAGTGGCCTACAGTTGGCTCCTGGCATTTAAAGTCATGCCCAGGAATGGAGTTCTGGGAACTCGAAGACCACGAAGTGGCCTACACTTGGCTCCTGGCATTTAAAGTCATGCCCAGGAATGGAGTTCTGGGAACTCGAAGACCACGAAGTGGCCTACAGTTGGCTCCGGGCATTCATGCCCAGGAATGGAGTTCTGGGACCTCGAAGACCACGAAGTGTGTAACTGTTGGCTAAAAAAAGTCCCCGGCATCCTCCCCCGGATCCCGCCCAGACCCCCCTTGGGCGTCATGATGCTCTCTTTTGACCCTACTAGAAACCTATCAGTCTTCGCTGTTAGGTAACATCGTCAACAAAATCAAAAAAAAAAAAACGAGTTCATTTATAAGCGTCGGGGAGGGGGGGGGGAGCGTCACCCCCGCCGACAGCCCCACATCGACCCCCGTCGCGGGCAGCCACCGCGCGCCGAAGGCGCTCCGACCCCCGTCGCAGCGCGACGACGAGGCGAGGTTGACCCCCGTCGGGTGCGTTCCCCATGCGTCATAAGAAACCCAGAATAACCAAACGACCAGCCCCCAGCCCCAGCCAAGACCTCCACTCCCGATCTGGAACCTCGCACGTTTTTTGTATGACCTTCGGTTGTCAATCCTGAAGAATCGTCACCAACAAAAAACATTGTCACCAAAACAACTAAGCGTCGGGGGGACGTCACCCCCGCCGACAGCCCCACATCGACCCCCGTCGCGGGCAGCCACCGCGCGCCGAAGGCGTTCCGACCCCCGTCGCAGCGCGACGACGAGGCGAGGTTGATCCCCCGTCGGGGGTGTTCCCCTCCCCTCCCCCCTCACGCAGACTAAGAAACACAGAGTAACCAAACGACCAGCCCCCAGCCGCAGCCAAGACCTCCACTCCCGATATGGAACCTCGCACGTTTGTGTTTGTTCTAACCTTCGGCTGCTACGCCTGAAAAAGCGCCCCCAAAAAATAGAATCCAACCACCCTCAGACTGGGGTGCGGTTGGACAGGCTGGGCCCCTACCCTACCAACGCACTCCGCGGCCCCGCCGCCGCCCTCCGAGAAGGCCCGCCCCCTCTCGCTTCCCCCCTCGGCGCGCCGCCGAAGCGGGCCCTCTCGGAAGGCTCGGAAGGCCTCTGGCCTTCCGGAGAGAAAGCTTTCCCGAGCCGTCTCCGCCGCCCCGCCGCCCTCTGAGAAGGCCTACCCCCTCGATGACGACGACGATGACGATGACGAGGACGATGACGATGGCGACGACGACGACGACGACGACGACGACGACGACGACGACGACGACGACGACGGTGACGAGGACGACGACGATGGCGATGCCGATGGCAGTGACGGTGACGATGACGATGACGATGCCGACGGCGATGGCGATGGCGATAGCGATGACGATGGCGATGCCGGTGGCGATGGCGATGGCGATGACGATGGCGATGACGATGCCGATGTCGATGACGATGACGACGGCGATGACGATGACGATAGCGATGAAGATGGCGATGCCGATGACGATGACGATGGCGATGACGATGGCGATGCCAATGACGATGGCGATGACGATGGCGATGCCGATGACGATGGCGATGCCCATGACGATGGCGATGAAGATGGCGATGACGACGAAGATGACGATGACGATGACGATGACGATGGCGAGGACGATGGCGATGACGATGGCGATGACGATGGCGATGGCGATGGCGATGACGATGACGATGGCGATGACGATGGCGATGACGGCAAGCCTTCTCCGAAGTCCGCCGCCCTCTGAGAAGGCCTGCCCCATCTCGCTTCCCCCCTGGTCGGGCTGGGCGAAAGGGGGGGATAGCAAAGGGGGGGTTCAGAGAATCAGCTCACGTAGCTGATTTTCCCGGCGCCTCCCGGCGCCGGAGGCGCCCACGTATCGAGGAATGGGCCCCTCGGTGGGGCCGAAACCAGCTGCATGCAGCAGATTTCGTGACCCCCCCTTACCCTATCCCCCCCTCTTTCGCCTGGCCCGACCACGGTGCGCCGCCGAGCCTTGAAGAGATGCTGCGCGTCGGCGTACTGCACGTGGAGAGCGCCGTCCGCGAGCACCTCTCGGGCACGTGTTACGGTGAGGGCGTTGGATAAGGAACACCTGGATAAGGAATCCAGGGTCTGGAAGCCAGTGGAACTCCAATCGTGGATCGGCCGAGGATCTCACCGCCGCCCTCATGGGAGAAGGAACCCTCCAGGGTCTGCGGCCTCCTGGGCGCATTGCTTAGCCAACGCCCCCAACGTAGCCTTAGGTCGGGCACGTCCTCCTACAGGCGGATTTCGGAGGGAGCATTAAAATGTCGACAAAAATCAAAAACACGACTGAAAAATCGTCCCTGGACTGTTTCTGTACCATTCTTGAATATTCCTCCTGTAGAGGGACGCGCCCGACTTAATGTTAGCCGAGGGGGCAAGGAACTGGGGGCATGATCATTTTGCCATCCTTCCGCCCTGGGGCGAAGGCTCGTGGCAGGAGCAATGGCAGCGGCCAATGCGAGCTTCCAGGGCTCGCTGAGCCAGCTCGGCACAGCGCCAGAGCAGAGGGTGAATCACGCGCGGCCCCGAGGGAAAAACGCAGGGACCGACCACAACGATGTTTCAAACGAAATGTCGTTGACAACGAACAACGAAGCGAGGCCCAACGTTCAAAACGAACGTGTAAACGAAGCCGGTGCCAAACGAAAACGGACGACGAAGCGGGGCGTTCAAAACAACAGCGAACAACGAAACGAAACAACAACGAAAAACAAAACGAAAAAAACAACAAGGGCCCAAACCAGGCTAAACAGCGTTGTGGTCGGTCCTTGGAAGAAGGGGGCGACGACCCGCGCACCTGTCGTGCACCCTCTCGGGCCCGCGGCGGCAGTTTCAGGGGCCATTTCCAGACGAGCGCGCTCCACGACTCGCAGAGGAGCTGCTCGCAGATGGCCCAGATCCGCCAGGACGAACTCACGATACACTGCCTCGAGGCAGACGTGTGCTGCTTTCTGCGGACGCCTGCGAGAGCAGGCACTTTGCGAGTCGCGGAACGCGCTCGGTGAATTTGGGCGCCCTTCTGGGCCACGTTTAATGGGCTTGTTTTCCACCACCACCACCACCACCACCATAAGTTGGAGGAGGGAAGGAGGTGGAGGAGGAGGAGGAGGAGAGGAGGAGGAGGAGGAGGAGGAGGGGGACCCCCTCCCGCTCCTACTTACGGTGGTGGTGGTGGAGAACAAGCCCACCAACGTTCCTGCAATCCTCGGTCCCCCTGGCGTTGGTTGCCCCCCAGTCGGCGTCCGCGCAAGCCTCCCGCACGCGGGCGTGAAAACGGACACCCTTCGTGCACCTTCTGATTGGGCTCGCGGCGGCAGTGGAAGGGGCTACTTCGGTGACCCTTCAGGTCAGGTAAATACTCCAAACGAAAAACAAAAATGCTCAAAAATACTCGGAAAGTCGTCCCCAGACTATTTTTTGACTACTTTTGAACACTCCTCCTGTGGAGGGACAGGCCCGACTTGACCTTAGGGCCACTTTCCTGCCAGTCCTCGAGGGCCCCCACGCTTGTTGCCCCCGCGTTGGCGTCCACGCGAACCTCCCGCACGCGGGCGGGGACCCAGCGGTTCCCGGACTTCGAGAAGACCTCCACGGCCTGGCCCAGCAGGTACCTGGCAGGCCTGGGCTGGGTCGCTGAAGAGAGAGGAGGAGGAGGAGGAGGAGGAGGAGGAGGAGGAGGAGGAGGAGGAGGAGGAGGAGGAGGAGGAGGAGGAGGAGGAGGAGGAGGAGGAGGAGGAGGAGGAGGAGGAGGAGGAGGAGGAGGAGGAGGAGGAGTGGGAGGAGGAAGGGGGACTGCGTCGGCTCGAGCTGAACCCAAGGAAGGTCCGCTTCTGGTCGTAGCACAGCTCGCGCAACGGCCGACGGGAACGGATCACTGCGCCGACCTTGCAGACGTGCTGCAGCGGATTTTGTGTTCGGATTTCTGCCAGTGCAAGACCCCGACATGGCGAGTGAAAAACGAAGTGAATTCCGCGTGGATTCTTTTAGTCTTCATTCCTGGCCAAAAAAATCCGCACGAAATTCACCCCGAAATCCGGAACGAAATTCTCCAGGACACTCCGGGCCCATCCTATCGTTCTCCGAACGACATCCACTCTGCGATGCTGGCCCCATGAAACGGATCGGATCGCCAGCGAGTCATACCGAATCGGACCGAAGTCGGATCGTCGCGCCTGGCTCTGGCCGGCCCCGGCCGATGCCCGTGGACCGAACCAAATCGACTCGGAATTACGGCCCCAGCCAGCGAGTCGAATCGCATTCCCGCAGACTTCCGACGACACGACTGCTTCCATGCGCGGCCCCAGAAGTCCCGACCTCTTCCCCGGAGCCAGGCTTTCGCCCCAGATCCATGATTGATGGTCCTGGGCTTAGGTCGGGCACGTCCCCCGACAGGCGGATAATGAAAAATAGGTCGAACATATTCCAACGATACCCAAAAATAGTCAAAACATCGTCCCCAGATTATTTTTGAATATATTCAAACGATGCGCAAAAATTGTCAAAACATCGTCCCCAGACGATGTTTTGACTATTCGCCCCGTAGAGGGACGCGCCCGAGCGAACCCCGGGGCCCGACCACGGGCCCCGGGGGCCGAAACCGAGGAAGAGCGCCCAAACGAACAGGAAAAACGGACAGATCGTCGGAGGTCGGGGCCGAAGGAAGGGGGCCCGGGGGGCACACAAAGAAGTGGGCACAAATGACGGGACTCCCCGTAGGTTCCCATATTCTCTGGGCTGTTGTCTTCCCCCCCACTTCCCATGTTTTCCCACATTTTCCTGGGAGAGTCGACGATTCGTTGTGTCTGTGAGTTTTGTTCCTCTCCTGAAGATCGTCGGAGGTCGGGGTCGAAGCGGATCGAAGGCAGCCGTGCCTGCTGGGCGACGACGCCTCGGACCTCTGCCTCAGCAGGGCGGCGTGGAACTCGGGGCGGACGACCTTCTGCGACATGCCTGGAGGCAACCCAGATGCGGTCCGAGCAGGGGGGGTCGGAGGATCGCGCCGCATGGCCAATGCATCGCCGATGCGTCGGCGACGTCGGAGTGGAGAAAATCGAGCTCCACATCGAGCCGCATCGCATACGCATCGGCGATGCGGTGCGATCCTTCGACCCCATCCTCCCGGACCCCACTTGGGAGGCCTAGGGTGCCGTACTGCACGCGCACCGTGGCGTCCTCCAGGACGTCCAGGACGCGCGCGTCCACCCAGGCACCGACGCTCGGAGGGGGGGCCGCCGAGACAACAGCCTGCACCCCTTCGCGCCGTGAAAAAAAAACGCTGGACGGTCTCGGGCAGCTTGCGGCCTCCAGCGGTCCCCACCCGGCCACTGGGCCCAGGCACCATCAATGCCATCATCATCATCATCATCATCATCATCATCATCATCATCATCATCATCATCATCATCATCAGCATCAGCATCAGCATCAGCATCAGCATCATCATCATCAGCATCATCATCATCATCATCATCAGCAGCATCATCATCATCATCATCATCATCATCATCATCATCATGATAATAATCATCAGCATCATCATCAACATCACCACCACATTCATCATCATCATCATCAGCAGCATCAGCATCAGCATCATCATCATCATCATCAACATCATCATCATCAGCATCATCAACATCATCATCATCATTATCATCCTCATCATCATCACCATCATTATCAGCATCAGCATCAGCATCAACATCATCACCATCATCATCATCATCATCATCATCACCATCACCATCATCATGATCATCATCAGCATCAGTATCAGCATCAGCAGCATCCCCGGCAGCAGCATCCTCAGCCTCAGAGTCACCACCACGGCCACCACCACCACCACCATCATGATCATCAGCATCATCATCATAAGCATCATCATCATCAGCATCATCGTTATCATCACCATCATCATCATTATCATCATCATCATCCCCTGAAGCAGACAGTACACTTAAACAAAAAAACAAACATACAAAGACGCAAAGCAGATCGCACAACCCATAGCAATGCCCAGTAGTGCGTCTGAGGGGGGGGGGGCTAGACACTTGTTGCTGCAATAGTTGTTGGCGCAGACTCCGTTGTGCTTTCCCAGAAAAAGCATTGCATCAACACGTGTGTTTCTCTGTGTGTTGCGATTGTTGCTTCGCTCGTTGATCTCTTGGTGTATGTGTTTGCTTCTTCTGCTTGTTGAAAAGCTTCTTACATATAAAAGAAAATGACGCGTGCTTCTTTTTAGGAAACCCCTGCTATGGCAGCACTGTCATCGACATCATCATCATCATCATCATCATCATCATCATCATCATCATCATCATCATCATCATCACCATCATCATCATCAGCATCAGCATCAGCATCATCATCATCATCATCATCGTCATCATGATTATCAGCAGCAGCAGCATCATCAGCATCATCATCAGCATCATCATCGTCATCGTCATCGTCATCATCACCATCAACATTAGCGGCATCATCCCCAGCAGCAGCATCCTCATCCTCATCATCACCACCACGACCACCACCACCCTCACCACCACCACCATCATAAGCATCATCATCATCACCATAATCAGCATCATCAGGGACCGTCATAAAATCGACTCGGGACGAACAGCCGGTCCAGGAGAAGGAGTCCAGATCTCGAATGGTCCACGTTATGAACAGATCACGACGTCGGGGTCTGGGGGCCAGCAGAGAAGCGGGAAACACGCGAAAGCACATGGCGACCTCACGCCGCGGCTCACGCTGAAGCCAGCGTGGCACACGGTCGCGGAGAAGAGGGCACTCACGCGCGGCCCTGCGCGGAAGCTCACCGCGAATGTCCACGAAGTCGGCCCCGGTTTCTTCGGCCGCTCAGCTGCGACACCTACGGCTCTCCCGCCTGGCCCACATCCATTCGGCATGGGCCCCAAGATACCCCCTGAGAGCCGGGCGTTGCAGTTTGGCTCACACCGGGCGCTTCTGTCGGGTTCCGGGCCCCAGGACCATCACGCGTCGATCCGGCTCGACAAATGCTGCGGAAAGATGGGGTCTACGGCTCTGGTCGGGACTCTTCGCGATGTCGCCATTTTCTCACAAACTCGGAACGCAGGGCCTCCCGGGGTCCATCCTGACCCGTTTATCGAGGCGGATCCCGTCGTGACGACGAGAAGCTTCCAGGAGGCCGAGAGAAGACGAGAACGCCTGCTCAGATGCGGCGCAGCACGGAACCCGCAGCGTGTTGACACGGAGCTCAACACGCAGATTGGCGAAGCAGGCTTGGCGCGAGACGTTCGCCAAAACGCGAGCCAACACGAGCCGAGCCAACACGAAGCGCGTTCAACCCACACGCTTCGATCTGCCAGGGAGGGCCGCCGTGGTCCCGACTGGCCCTAGCTCGGGTCTTCGGCGGCCGTTCGGGACGATCGAGCACGCCCAGCGCGCTCTCGGCGAGGTCCAGCTGCTGGAGAGCGCCCCGAGGCTGCACGGCCGTCGAGAACATGCGAGAACGCCACGGAGAGCCGTCGTCGTCTCAACTGTGGAGTGGGGACTGACCGCCCTGGCACTCCCATAGGCCTATCACGGCATGCTCTGAGAACAAAAGAATGCTCCAATTACAAAAACACTGTTCTACGAACAGATAGCCCATGTGTTAAAGCAAGACGGTCTCAACCAGAAGTGTTCGGAGAACCTGATGTGCGAACCACGACGAAAAGGCTCCTCTAGAACATTCTCTGGGGGCCTACAGGCAGGTCGGGACACTTCGCCACTGCTGGATCGAGCACGCCCCGACCGCTCTCGGCGAAGAGCCGCTACTGGAGAGCGCCCCGAGGCTGCAAGACCGCCGGGCACCGACGGGAAACGCCAGGGACATGTGCATAGCTACACGGGAGCTCAGGTTTTTCAATCCGTCCTCGTGCACCACGCCCCGTCTGCCGAGCCCAGGGCCCCCCGAAGCAGCGGCACGGCCAAGCGCGGACATCAGCGCTCCCCCTGTGCCACCCGTTTGCTGTGACCCGGTCTAGGTGGCCAAACGTGGACCCTGCCCCCACCCCCCACGATTTCATATGGCCGGTGGGGGTTCACTCCACTCGGGACATCCCGAACGAAACGAACCCCCACCCCTCCCTAGAAATCGCGGGTGGTGGGGGCAGGGTTCAGGTGTGGCCATCGACCGCCCTGAAGAAAGCCGCCGTCGTCTCGGCCAGCCCTCCTCCGGGTATGGAGTTCGAGTAGACCTGCACCGCCTGCCCCGCGGAGAAGGAGGCCATGGCGGCCCGCGCCGCGGGGGCGTGCGCGCCTAGCCGTCCCTCCCCTCCCTCGCGGCCACGGCTGGTTGGCGGAGGAGAACCAAAAGGGTAGGCGGAGGAGGAGGCGGAGGAGGACGGGGACGGACAAGGAGGAGGAGGAGGAGGAAGAGGAGGGGGAGGACGGGGAGGAGAAGGAGGAGGAAAAGGAGGAGGAGGAGGAAAAGGAAAAGGAGGAGGAGGGGGAGCAGGAGGAGGAGGGGGAGGAGGAGGCGGCGGAAGAGGAGGAGGAGGATGGGGAGGAGGGAATGGAATGGAATGGAACGAAATGGAATGGAACGGCCCGAAGGGAAAGTACACAGCACCATAACTAAACGGGTTAAGGATTATTTGCCAGCAAAGGCCTCCTTGATACGAATCCGCTCGATTAGAGCAACCATCCGCTGCTCAAAAGAGGGAACCCTTGAGGCTGAGAAACTCCTGGACACCTCCGTAGAGTCAGGGAGCGAAAAGGAATCCGAGAGGGCCAAACGCTCAACCGCAGGGTTACGAGGGAGGACGACGCTACGACCGAGAAACGATTCAACCTTACAGTTCGGTGGCCCCGCCTGGGAGACGCGGTTTAGGACCTCCTGACCTTTCTTGGCGGGGTGTGTCCCAGGGCTCATACAATGCTTAACAAGCTTGCGGGCTCGACCCTGGGACCACCCTCCACATCTTAAGCAAACCCAGCACAACTTCTCATGGACCTGGTCCAAAATACGGCCAGAGGAACAATCCACGAGTCCAGCCGCGACGGCGAGGTGCCCGCTGGGGCTCTTGAGGAGCGGCCTGATATTCGATGGGGATCCCTTGACAACCATTAAGAGGGAGAGTGATACGATCATCTCCTCGTACAACCAAACAACTCCTGCATTGCAGGCCTGCTCGGCCTTCCGCCCAATCATTCCAATCTTGCCAAACATGGACTGCGTTCCTCTGCCAACGGGGCGCTGATTCGAACCAGGGGAGGACGGCCGCGGCCAGCTTGCAGAAATACCCCGCCCTCTGCTCAGCCACCCAGCTCCTGAAGGAAGGGTGGGTCTGGCGTGGGATGGGATCTGACTGCAATCTTGGCGTGGCGATCCACGATGCCATTGGCCACAGCAAACTCCTTCTCCACCTGCCCTAGAGAATCTGTTATATATTGAGACCTGTGCGCCTTTACATGGCGCACCTGAATAAGCGACGCTCCTTCCAGGGATTGCGCAAACTTCATGATTCCAGCAAGCTTGCTGCTGGCCATCAACTACTTGCACGGGCTCTGGTGTGCATGTCTTATCGCTGACATGCAATCTATACCTAGCGCAGCTGGTCTGTTTGCCACCCGCCCCCAGAATGCGACCGCCACGCGTTTAGACACGGCGGGGGCCCGAGGGAAACTCCCGCAGACGACGCCGCGCATCACTGCCACAGGCGCTGGATCAGACCCGCCCCCAGGGAGAACTGTCACCGCCCACGCCGCACTCTGCAGGGCGCGAGTGGGTGGCTTCGAGCGGGATCCGCCCGATACCATTCTCAGAACCTCATCACTCGACAGCTCGGCCAACTGCTCGGGATCTTTATCCAGCGGTCTGTATGAAACATCAATAATATCCACCTCAGCTGAAATGATTGACGGTTCTGGCAGCTCGCTGTCGGGGTGCACAAAAATGCCACTGGTAGACATCCCACTGTCTGGCTCTGCAAGACCGATTCTGAAAAGGAACTTGGAACATCAGCCTCAGCACGCGCCTGCTCGACCACAGGTCTGGAGCAGGCGTTGAATCCGCGGTGGAGTGCGTCTACCTTCCCGCACTCGCACCGCCCGTCCGCCCCGTACCCCGAAAGGCGCTCTCTCTCTCTCTCTCTCTCTCTCTCTGCAGTCCACACTCCATGACACCCACAGCTCCTCATCAAAAACTTAGCCTTGGTGCTCAGCCCTCGAGAGGGTGACCTAGCTTTGCTGCAAGTGCTAGCTCATGCGCACGCTAAACGCCTATTTCGAGCTGCTCCGCAAGAAGAGCCGGCGGAGCACATCGACCTGGATGGTGTTTCCACTGAGGTCTCTCCACTCCAGAAGCCCCAACGCCCCCCTTACCAGCCCTCGAGATTGCCGGCGCCGGGCGCCCCAGAGGTCCTCGGGAGCAGCTCCAGGGCCCCTGCTCCAGAGGTCTGGCGACCCCCATAGCCTCAGATGCCCAGCACGGCTGACTAGCGCTCTCTCAGGCACGGCTGGGGAAAAACCAAAAAAAAACATTCGGCGCCACTGCAAAGCAGGTGCGACAGATCAACGAAAACTGGAATCTCCCTCTAAAGCGAGTTTCGCCGACAACGAAACGCCGCCATGTGTTGGGGGAACGGCACTACTGCGTAGCCTCTGGTGGGCCACCCACCCAGTCTGGCGGCTCAAGCTCAACTCCAAGGCTACTCGCTGGAGAAACTCCAGCACAACAAAAATTAATCAAAGTGGGCCTCCTTGCTACAGCCTCTGAAACCCCTCTTGAACCCTTCAAACTTGCGGAGCCTACGCTTAAAGCTAAAAACCGACGCCTCTGCTTTGGTCTGGCCCCATCGCGCAGCTCTCTGGACGCCAACACTCTCATCCACTCCGGGATTTGCGACGCTAGTCTTGAATATGCTGCGCGGAACTCGCAGCGCATCACACATTGAATTTCCCAGTTCAGCAAAGGATGCAATCAGCGACACCTTCTCGAAGTTGAGCAGCGCACTGATCTGGTCCGACGTTGCCTTGAACTCCCCCATGGACTCAACGGCCATGCCACTCGCAAGCAACATATACCTGGAATTGCTTCCAATCGCACCGTTACCGAAACACTGTTGGGTAAAGCGTGACACACGTGTCCAGCTCGAATGCCGCATGTACCTTGATTGCGGCGTCCGCGTCGCCGTCGCCAGCGGGCAGCCCGTTGGCCGCATGCAAACTGCATGATGACGGCCGCTGCGAACGACTCGCGATCCGCACCGCGTATTCATCACGACCTTCAGCTAGCACGCGGGAATCCCAACGCTCAAGAATTTGTACTTAAGCTCGCGCAGCAGCATGTTCGCAGTACTTAGGCCAGTCAATCACCCACGACCATGAATGTAGCCCTCTAGCGCAATCAGCTTCACTTCTGGCAGATTGAACCCACGCGCAATCTACCGCCGATCTGCCTATA
Source organism: Prorocentrum cordatum (assembly GCA_963575745.1). Lineage (NCBI taxonomy): Eukaryota > Dinophyceae > Prorocentrales > Prorocentraceae > Prorocentrum > Prorocentrum cordatum. The sequence goes on from CAUYUJ010016259.1 coordinate 72,006, forward strand.
CCAGCTCCCCAGAATTTGCGACCCAGAGACTCCGTAATTCCACTCGCCATCCATCGTCTAGCCCGCTGCCAGATCCTGCACATGTTTGCGTATAAAACGATCCTCATGTAGCTTTCAGCTGATATGGGTAACATTGGCAACTGAATCCAACGCGACTGCTTCGGCAACTGTCACATCGCTGCTGACGCGTCCCACATCGCCGAGAGGACCTCCAACCCATCGTCCTCGAGCAAGAAGGCACGTCGCGGATGATAACGATCCAACGACGATGCCGTACCTTTGGAAAACGTCTGGACGACCTGTCTGATCTCGTCGGTCCACATCCTTGGGCGTGAAATTATGTCAGGCACCCTTGCATTCGGTGCTCTGTCCGACGCTTTCCAGACTCTGCGAGAATTCTCGACCTCCTCCTGCGCCACCGCCACAGAGTCACATGCCATAGTCTTGCCGTCGTTGACGACAACAGGCAATGGGATCGCTGTCACTTTCGCAACTCTGCGCAGAGCTCTGCCACCCCGAGCAGATGCCTCCACGCACAAGTCTGCCCACTGCTAATCAGCATCCTTGCCAATTGCCTTCTGCGCCTGCTCTACGCCATCAGCGATGTCCTCTTACAACTGGTCGGGCGCCTGCAACCCATAGAAATAGCACCCAGTTCCTGTCCAGCCTGTAGAACTGCACTGCCAAGTCGCCCGCTGGGCCCTTTGCCACAGAATTGCGTCGGCTGACAACTGCTCACCTCTTCAGATCACACCCCCACGCGCGCCGCGCCCTGGCAAAGCTGCAAAATCGCAGCCATCGGGCGCGGTAGCCATGGCCACCCCTCTGCCACCGCCTGAGTCTTCGCGCCCGCCTGCCCCCGGCAATTCACGTCGACCCATCTTGGACACAGGCTTCTCCCGAAATCAGCAGGCCAATTCAACTCCGCGCCCGCGGCACCCGCAATCACCCGCGCCGCTTCCACAACAAACTTGGCCCACACTCTGATTAAGAAAAAAACCCACGCCATCTCGACATCATCACATTCATCGCGAGCCAAATCCGCTCACGCTTTGGCGAGAGCCTTCGCGGTTGTCCAATATGTTGGCTCTCGCCTTGGCCCAAGTACCGGGTCAACTAATAGTGTTGGAGTGACCGCGCACGCGAGATGCAGCACCTCGAGGCCATTGTCAACAAATGGTAGCGCGACTGGCCCGCGCGGCCTCCGTCCCCAAGTCGCATCAGCCTCCTCTCCACAAGATCCCCCCACAGGTACATCATTGACAGCAGGGTTGTCGATGGTCGCGGATCCCGCGCCCCCTCTGCATGCGATCTGTCTCGGCACCGCCATCGCAACATTCGCAAGCTGGGGACATGTGGACGCCTCGAGCTCTGCAACTTGCACGTTCCAGTCAGCGCCCGCCAGGCACGGTCCAGTGACTTTGCTGAATGCGCTTCCAATCTGACACAGCATCACGACATTGATCCCCGCGGCGCCGACCGAGTCCTTGAGGCGCGCATTCACGATAGAGGCCGCTGGCCACCCTGGCAGATCCAGGACTGCACGCTGCAACCTGCGCTCGGCCACCTGACGAGGGAGATCTGGACGAGGCCGCAAACCTAGACCGCTTGGGGCCAGCAGAGCAACACCTGCCGACGTAATCCCTTCGGTTGGAATGCTTGGCAATGTCATCATTTTCCATCCTCGACCCGCCGCCCACGTGCGCATGGCCTCCATCGCGCCACTGAAAAAGGAACAAATGAGCGATCTCCTGCAGCAGCAGAACATGCGCCGCCGATCATGTGATCATGTCCTTCAACGTTGTCCTGCCACCGCTGGCGTTGAAGGACTCGAACGTGCACATTCCCCGTGATGCTGGTTGCTGCACTATCCGGATGTTGCCCAACTCCAATGGAAGACCTGAAACCCTGGCATTCGCAAACTCCGAGTCATTCTCCTCTACGTCCTCACGAGGGCAGACGCTGTCTCTTAGCCATATCTCGGAGCTTGCCCGTGTACGTTGCCAGGCCCCCCTCAACTCCCATATAGAACCTTGGTCTCTTAGTCGTGAAATGTTTACAAGATCGCTTGGCTGGCGCAGACTTGTCGTCATCATCACCGTTGGAACCAGGCATCTCAGCATCACAACGGCCGCGACTCGCATTGCCTGGATTGGACCTCTGACCTTTGAACTTGCCCGCGATGGCCTCCTGCAATATCTGCCACGCCTCCGATGGCAAGAAGGTCTTGGGCTCTGGGTCCTCGACTTCCTCAGGGTCATCATCGAGCTTGACTGGGTTCGGCTTGGTGCCCTCTGCATCTGGCTTGCCTCCTTCCGCAATGTGCGCCGCCGTCCTCTTGCACTCAGCTCCGGGAAAGCCAAGCTCGATACTCTTGACCTCCAGCTGCACCTTCCGTGTAGCCAGCGACACTTGCAACTTCTGCAACTGCACTGTTTTGTCAGCCATATCAGACTCCATCTTGTCTCTTGCCAACTTAGCTTCGCGAAGCTCCTGCAAAGCACGTCTGCGTGCAATGACAGGCGTTCGAAAGGACTTCTGCCGCTCACGCATGTTATTGATATTCTCCTGCGTGGCCGCCCGAATGGGGCCGTCATCGGCTCCAGGCAGGGTCTTGAGAGCACTCTCGTACTGTGAAAGCTATGGCGCCAGCTTCTCACGTTTGACCTTGTCATCGTCATCCACGCCAATCGGCCCCAGGTTCGCCACTGTCTGGGACTCCTTGTTGGCCCACGGCGGAGGTTTGGCAGACGCACCACTGGCTGTCGGCGGAAGGAGCTTTCTCATCTCTGCCAGCCTCGCACTCGTGTCACCCTTCTTGCGTATATTTCTTTGGCCCGCCTTCGAAGATGAAGGCAGCTCCTGAGCAAGTGCACCGCGCGCTCCCCAAGCTGCTTGTCTGATCCGAAGCGGCGCATCATTCCCGCACCGGCATCAGACGCGAGATGCCCAGTTCGCCGCTGCCGAGCACCCCCCACACACGACAGGGCCGCCT
>CAUYUJ010016259.1:80000-110000 GCA_963575745.1 Prorocentrum cordatum
GAGGCAGTCCGCTCCAGCGTGTGGCAGTTCAGGGCAACCGAATGACTAATTGGCCGGCGTGCAAGGGAGGGGGACAAGGACGAGGACGGCCGCGCGGGGAGAGGAAGAGGACAGAGCGCTCCGACGTGGCGGGCCACACACACACACACACACTCACACGCACTCACACACGTGCGCGCGCGCAGCCCTGGCTCTCTCGCCCTCGCCCTCCCAGCCCTGCATGCCCACCTCCACCGCGAACTCGCCTCTCCGCGCCTTCGGCCACGCAAGGCCAGGTCGGGCTCCGCCCTCGCCCCCCCTCGCGCTGCCGGCCCTGCGTCGCCTTCTGTCCCCGCCCCCGCCCCTCCAGTGTGCAGTGCCCTCTCTTCGCCCCCTCCCGCCCTCCCGGTCCCTTCGCCTGTGGGGGCGAGGCGATGCCGATACCGCTTCTGCCCCGGCCTCTCCGGGAGCGCGCTCGGACTGGGACTTCGCGCGACTCCAGCCGTGGCGACGGGAAGGGCAGCCGTGTCGGTGTCCCCCCCTCCTCTGAACTCGGCACATGCCCAGACATCCGACGGCACAGTTTGCCCAAGGCGCGGCCACGGGTCCCGACCCCTTCCCTGGGGATAGGTTTTTCGTCCCGGGGCCTCCCGACCCTCCAGGCGGGGGGAGGGAAGAGTCGAGTAGGGGATCGACTACAGGATTGATTTACCCCAAAACTGATTTCCCCGTCGGATCGACGAAAACTCTAAAACACGTTGCTCTGTAGATCTTCGGAGCAGTCTACGCATTTCTCGTAGATTCGACGGCAAATTAAGTTTGGGGTTGGGTTAACCAAGTCTTTAGTAGACTCCCTGCTCTTAGGTCGGGCATGTCCCCCCACAGGCGTATTTTGGGCGAAAGATGAAAATTACACCAAAAATATTCAAAACTAGTAGGAAAATGCTCAATAGATGGTCCACTGACTATTTTTTGATTATTTTTGAATATTTCTCCTGTAGAGGGACAGGCCCGACTTAACCCTACTCGAAAGAAGAAAGCAGATCCCCAAAAAATGGCCCCCGACCCTCCAGGCGGGGAACGAAGCGGAAGCAGAACCCCCAACAAATAGCCCTCGGCGGGGCGAAGAAGAAAACAGACCCCAAAAATCGAGTAGGGGATCGACTACAGAACTGATTCAGGAGGGAGAAAAAAAACAGACACAATTAATCGTCGATTCCCCCGAAAATATGGAAAAATATGGGAAGTGGAGGTCGGAGCAGACGGCGTCGGAGGATCGCGCTGCATCACAAGCGCATCGCCGATGCATCGGCGATGCATCTACGGGGGGGGGTCCCGAGGGAGGGGCCCTTGGAGTGGGGCCCGAGGGGGGGTCACGAAGGGGGGTCACGGGGGGGGGTCCCGGATCAGAATACCATCCCCCCGCGGGTCCTGGGGCCCACAAAAGCCAAAAGACGGGCCAAGAGTGCCTCAGGATGCCCCCAGGTCGGGCACCACGTCGAGCCGCTTCGCCGATGCATCGGCGATGCGGCGCGAACCCCACTTGGGAGGCCTTGACCGGGACTGGCCCTGCCGGGGGGCGGAACTTCGACCTGGAATCGGCCATGCACCGCCCACAGATAGCCGATAGGCCCACGATGGCAAAGCCCCGCGCTCCTGGGCGGGATGGGTTTATCGGGCCACTATTTTGGCGCTCCGCGCGTAGCGCCAAAAGGTTCTGTTTATGCCGTTTTTTTATACTATCGATGAGTACGCGATTGGGGGTCGATGCTTCTCCCCCCTGATCCCACCCCCCTCCCCAACGTCGCGCCCTGGCTGTAGGATCATAGCTCGGCTCTGCGGCGGCCGTCCGGGACGATCCCGGCACCCCAAGAACGCCCGCGGCGAGGCGCAGCTGCTGGAGAGCACCGCGAGACTGGAAGACCGCCGAGAGCCGACGAGAACCCAGCGTTGCCCCTGTCGGTGCCCCCCCCTGAGCGTACCCCCCCCCCCCGAACATCTCAAACATCCAGCGTTTCGATTTTTCGAGGCACGAACCCCCGCCCTCTGAATCACTTCCCCAGGACCGGTTTTTCAGCCCGAGTCGTTTTCTGATGGTCCCGAGGCCAGGTAAGGGCCCCGAGAGGCCGAAAACGATGGATGAAGCACCTCCGTCTCGATTCTGGTCGAGACGCCAGATGTCTGTCGGCCACGCGCAGAAGGGGGGCAGGGGGAGGGGGGAAGGCGTCTCAAAAGCACCCCTGCTTCTTGGAAAGCGCTGGTCTCATCCACAGATGTAAGGCTGGCGCCTCCTAAGAAGCAGCCTCCTTCTAAGAAGGCTTCCCCCCTCCCCCTACCCCCTCGCGCGCGCCGCCAAGTCTGATCCCTCCCCCTACCCCCTCGTGCGCGCCGTCAAGTCTGAGGTTGCCCCTGGATGCCTGAATACGTAGAAGGTTCGTAAATCTGTGAACATTCCACGTATTGGTTCCGTAGAGTCGACGAGAAAATCAATTCTGGGGCAAATCAATTCTGCAGTCGATCTCATACAGCGGAGGCCAGTCCACAAGAAACCTTCCATCAGAAACCCAACCCTGAAACCCCAGGACGTCCACTGATTTTTTGGTATGGGAACGTCACGCTTTCCACATCAAAACCATCGAAACCCAAGAAACCCAGGGCACCCTGGAGGCAAACATAATGTTTCTCGGCATGGGTCTCCATTGTACTTGATGGATGCCCACCCACCCTCCCCCTACAACCTCGTGCGCGCCGCCGAGTCTGAGGTTGCCCCTGGATGCCTGAATACGTAGAATGTTCGTAGCTCCACGAACGTTATACGTCTTTTGTCGTGTAGAGTCGACGCAATGCCCTACTCGATGAATGCCCCCCCCTCCTCGTCAGGATGGCGTCGCTGGGCTGGCTCACGAAGGTGGCCGTGAGGCCCGCGGCGCCGCCCGAGATCAGGGAGCAGACGAGCATCTCGGCGCACGGCGAAGGGGGGCGGACCAGGCGCCCCGCGGGGAGAGGTTCACCAGACGCGGCCATCCCTCCTCCTCGATCCTGGATCCTCGGTCGTCGATCCTCGATCCTCCTCCTCCTCCTCCTCCTCCTCCTCCTCCTCCTCCTCCTCCTCCTCCTCCTTCCTCCTCCCTCCTCCTCCTCCTCCTCCTCTCCCCTCCTCTCCTCCTCTCCTCCTCCTCCTCCTCCTCCTCTCCTCTCCTCCCCTCCTCCTCCTCCATGGTTCTTTCTCCATGGTTCTTCCTCTCCTCCTCCTCCGCCTCCTCCTCCTCCTCCTCCTCCTCCTCCTCCTCCTCCTCCTCCTCCTCCCTCCCTCCTCCTCCATGGTTCTTTCTCCATGGTTCTTCCTCCTCCTCCGCCTCCTCCCTCCCCCTCCTCCTCCTCCTCCTCCTCTCTCCTCCCTCCTCCTCCTCTCCTCCTCCTCCTCCTCCTCCTCCTCCTCCTCCTCTTCCTCAATCCTCCTCCCTCCTCCTCCTCCTCCCTCCTCCTCCTCCTCGATGTTCCTTCCTCCCTCCTCCTCCCGAGCCTCCGCCCCGGGCGACCCCGCGGGGAGGCGGGCGGGGCCTCGAGGAGCGAAGATCGGCGCCAGACCTCCTCGCACGTTGTGAAAGAAAAACAAACACAACTAACACAAAAAAACGACGGAAGGGACTTCACTACTATCGGCCTCTGGGGGCCCTTCCTGGGCCCGTCATCACCATCATCACAACCATCATCATCGTCATCACAACCATCATCATCATCATCATCATCATCATCATCATCATCATCATCATCATCATCATCATCATCATCATCATCATCAACATCGTCAGCATCATCAGCAGCATCATCATCATCAGCAGCAGCATCCTCATCATCATCATCATCATCATCATCACCGTCATCGTCATCGTCATCATCATCAGCATAATCATTGTTACCATGATCACCATCATCATCACCATCATCATCATGATCAGCACCATCGGCATCATCATCACCACCACCACCACCACCATCATCATCATCATCATCAACATAATCAGCATCATCATCACCATCATCATGATCACCATCATCATCATCATCAGCATAATCAGCAGAATCAGCATCAACATCATCACCATCATCATCATTACCGTCATCATCACCATCACCACCACCATCATCATCGCCATCATCACCATCATCACCAGCATCATCAGCAGCAGCATCATCGTCATCACCATCATCATCATCATCATCATCATCAACATCATCATCATCATCATCATCAACAGCCTCATCATCATCAGCATCATCATCATTACCATCACCATCATCAGAATCATGCCAAGCATCATCAAACTCATCATCATCACCAACACCAACAACAGCATCATCATAATCAACGACAGCACTGGCATCAGCACCATGACCGCCACCACCACCACCACCATCATCATAATCATCAGCATCAGCATCAGCATCAGCATCAGCATCATCATCATCATCATCATCATCATCATCGTCATCATCATCTTCTTCATCATCATTATCGTCATAATCATCACCAGCATCATCATGATCCTCAGCATCATCATCATTACCAGCATCAACAGCATCAGTATCAGCATCATCGTCATCATCGTCATCATCAGCAGCATCATCCTTACCACCAGCACAACCATCATCACCAACATCATCAGCATCATCATCAACATCATCATCAACATCATCGTTATCATCATCATAATCAGCATCGTCATCAGAATCACCACCATCAGCATCAGAATCATCATCAGCAGCATCATCATCGTCATCATCATACTTACCACCAGCACCATCATCATTGCCAGTAGCATCATCAACATCATCATTACCATCATCAACATCAGCATCATCGTCGTCATCATCATTATCATCACCATCATCAGCATCAGCATCATTGCCACCACAACCATCATCATCACCATCATCATCACCATCATCATTATCATCATCGTTACCACCACCAACATGATCATCATTGTCAAAGTCATCATCATCACAATCGTCATCGTCAGCACCACCACTACAACCATCATCATTATCAACATCATCATCATCATCATCATCATCATCATCATCATCATCATCATCATCATCGTCATCACCACCACCACAGCCATCATCATCATCAACATCGCCATCATCATCATCATCATCATCATCATCATCATCATCATCATCATTAGCAGCATCGTCATCATTACCACAACCATCATCATCATTATCACCAACATTATCATCATCAGGGACAGTGAGTGAAAACTACTCAGGATCAAAAGCCGGTCCCGGGGAAGGGGTCCAGACCTCAGGGGGTCGACGCTGTTAAAAAACCTTGACGTCGGGGGTCTAGGGAGGCGGGAAGGGCCCCGAGGCGCTAAATCGGCGCTGGGCTCTGGAGCTAGACGCCAGAGCACGCTAGAGCAAGCTGACTGAAGGGGCCCAAGGACACACAAGAATATAGTCACGAGTCCCAGGCTTCCCCGTATTTGTTTCATATTTTCTGGATGTGCGCCTTCCCCTCCACTTCCCATATTTCATGGGAATCGTTGTTTATTTGTGTCTGTGTCCATCCCTTCTGACTACTGTGGGACTGCGCGCAGAACAAAAAGTAGGAAATCCCGAATCACACTCTCCTACGTTTCCACTACGCGAATGTATCGAGCGACAACGGCACGGCGAATTGTTAGAAAAACGCGAAAACGCTTTCCTACAGTTGGGTTTGCCACGAACCACCCCCACCTACAATACCGAAACCTACATCGCCGTTACCTACATCGCCGTTAGAGTGTCTACGGGCAGAAGGACACACTAGTACTACGTGTCCTCCTGGGAGGCGGGCGTCCGACCCGGACATCTAGTACAGCCATCTTGTGGTAGATCGTTTCCCGAGCGGTATGGCCAGCAATTGCCCACCACCGAGCATATACTATAAGATTTCTCGGTGCGCGCGTCGCCCTTTTAGAAGCGGGCGGCGCACACATAGTATTAGTATGTTGGGGTGACGCCGATAATGCACGCTAGATGCACGCTAGATGCACGTTAATGCACTCTCAAAACGAAGCTACCTAGACATACAAGGCTCCAATGACTTGCTACCGAAGCCTCCTGCCCAGGTAAGACGTACCCAGGACGAAGACCAAGTCGGGCGAGGACGAATGGAGAATCTCTGAGATCTGGCGGCTCTGGAGGATGCCTCGGGTGCCGTGGAACGCCCTGAGAGCGTTCCAGAGCGCTCCGGAACGGAGCAATCCTCGTCCCAGCCCCGCCCGAGGGAAGGAACCCAGAGATCCGAGGTTCAGCTATTATTCGGCCAGCGGGGACCTCGATGGGACACACAGGCCGTCAAAAATGCCACCTGGGATGAGAAACTGGCCCCGGGGAAGTGGTCCAGACCTCCAGGGGCTCACGCATCGATAACAATGGAGCGCCAGATGGTTGGAAGCTGTGCTCGGAGGAGGCCGATCCAGAGGCAAGGTGAGCGTCTTCTTCTTCTTCTTCGGCGTTTCGACGTTGGGCGGAAGGGGGGGGGGCGTCCTATTGGGGGGGACTCCACCTGCTCGAAACAAGCGCCACAAACAGCCAAGATCTACTCCATTGCGGGGGGGGGGCGGTGCGAGGGCCCGCGTCGATCGGCAAAACAATGAATAAGAAAACGATCGCAAATCAGCGGGTCGGGGGACTGGCCAGGGAGCTCATCGGCGGAGGGGTAAGGAGCGGCGGACGAACGGACGGAAGCCGGAGCCGTGCGCGTTGCCGGGGAGCCGTGCGCGCTGCGCTGGAGGAGGGAGGAGGGTGGAGGAGGAGGAGGAGGAGGAGGAGGAGGAGGAGAAGGAGGAGGGTGGCGAGAAAGGAGGAGGGAGAAAAGAGGAAGGAGAACGAGGAGGAAGAGGAGGAAGAGGAGGAAGAGGAGGAGGAGGAGCAGGGCGAATCCAGGATGTATCCGCGATGCTGCAATACACCCTCCCGTCCCGTCCCCTACTCGAAGCCCTCCCTTTCGCTACAAGAGGCGCCCCCTCGAGAGATGGGCACCGCATGGACCTGCTACTCAAGCGAAAGCTCCGTTTTGAAAGAGGAACTGCCGTGTATCCTTCTAGCAATATTAACGGAACGCAAAAAGGTAGGACCATACAGTTCAACGATGTGCCCAGCGATAGGCCCGTTTCGAAAAAGGGCCGCCCTCACACCTGTGCAACTGTGCCACAAGTTCACACGTCTGGCCATGAAAATTTGGGGGGATCTACGGCGAGAGCCCCATTCGAAAATGAACCGCTCTCCTCCCTCCTCCTGATCCTCCTCACGCAGATTATTATCCTTCGTCCTCCTCCTCCTCCTCCTCCTCCTCCTCCTCCTCCTCCTCCATTCATCCTGCTGCTGTGCCTCCTCCTCCTCCTCCCACGGTTGCTCTTCCTCCTTTCTTACGTTACACAAGCATCGAAGCGATCGCTGAATATGTACTCTTCCTCCTCTTCGTCCTGTTGCTGCTGGTTCTCCTCCTCGTCCTCCTCCTACTACTCATTATCAGAATCACAACCCTCTTCGTCAGCAGCAGCAGCAGCAGCAGCAGCAGCATCATCATCATCATCATCATCATCATCATCATCATCATCATCATCATCATCATCATCATCATCATCATCATCATCATCATCATCATCATCTACATCCGAATCATCAGCATCTGCACCATCGCTGCCATCCGCATAATGAGATGCAACATCACCAACATCAACAACAACAGCATCGTCATCATCATCATCATCCTCAGTAGCAGCAGCATCATAATCATCATCTTCATCATCGTTATCAACAATCGGCATCCTCATCGTCAGCGTCATCAGCATCATCATCATCATAATCATCATCGCCATCAGTATCATCAGCATCAGCATCAGCGAAAGCATCAGCGACAGCAGCAGCAACTGCAGCAGACATCATCATCATCAGCATCATCATGATTATCAGCACCGTCACTATCAGCATGATCATCGTCACCGTCAGCATCATCATCACCATCAGCACCAGCCTCAGCATCAGCATGATCGGCATCATCATCATCGACAACACCATCACCAGCATCAGCATCATCATCGTCAGCATCAACATCAGCATCAGCATCGTCATCACCACCACCATCATCAGCAGCAGCATTATCATCGTCATTTGACCAGCATCATCATCACCAGTATCACTGTCATCAACATCATAATCAGCACCGTCACCTTGTCAGCATCGGTTCCATCATCATCGTCATCATCATAATCATCATCAGTAGCAGCATCAGTATCATCGTCATCAGCATCAGAATCCGAATCATCAGCAGCAGCATCAGCGTCGTTGTTACCATCCTCATCATAATCATCAGCATCGTCATCGTCATCATCATCATCACCATCATGCTAATCAGCAACACCATCAACATCAGCATCACAGTCACCGTCCTCCTCATGGCAAAGGTGAGAATCGCGCCAACCATTTGGGCGCGGGTGGTACAGCACGTGCCCCGTTCCAGGTACAGCCTTCCCCTCTTCGGGGGGGCCAAGCTTTCCCCCCCCCCCTCTCTGGGTCTCGACAGGGTGGTGGGAGGGGCGAGGGGTTAGAGCGCCGAAGACGAACCAAGATGGCCCCAAGAGGGCACCAAGAGGGCCCAAGATGGCCTCCAAGATGGCCTCCAACACAGCCTCCGACATACCCCCAAAAGAGGCTCCAGGACGCCCCCCACGGCGGTTGGAGGCGCCCTCGGAGCCCCCCCCCCAAAGGGCCCTCCCAAGAGGCTAAAGTTAGGTCGGGCGTGTCCCCAATACAGGCGGAGTTGGGGCGAAAAATCAAACATACGCAAAAAAATGTTCAAAAACGGTCCAATTCGAAAATCGTCCCCAGGCAATGTTTTGACTATTTTTGAACGTTCCCCCTGTAGAAGGACATGCCCGACGTAAGGCTAAAGTCCTGCCAACACGTTCGGAAACCAATGTGTTGTGCCTCATCGCCGTGTCGCGTCCGATGGGCTTTTGAAGCCTAAGGTGGCCCCAGGATGGTCCAAGAGAGCCCGCAGATGGCCCCAAGCGGCCCGCAAGAGGGCCCCAAGAGCGCCCACGAGGCGCTCAAGAGCGCACCAAGAGGGCCCCAAGAGGCGATGCGTCAGTCTCGCAGGCGGGGGCGGGGGGACGCCGAAAACAGTTTTTTCGTCAGCGGCGAAGCGGCGAACTCCGCTCCAGCGAGAAGCTAGAAAGGAGCACTAACTAGCGAATTGGCTGGCGGGCAAAGAAAGGGGGGGGACGGCCGAGAGGAAGAAGGGACGCTCAGACGTCGAAGAGTTCGACGATGAGCAGCCGGGGGAGGGCAGCAGCAGAAAGGCGCGCCGGGCCAGAGCGCGGTGGGCAGGTACGCCGAAAACAGCCTTCGCCATTGATGACCCATGATCATACCGATCGCCCCGAAAGGGCCCCAAGATCTGCCCAAGGAGCCCCACGAGGCCCCAAAAACGGCTCCAAGTGGGCCAACGCCGCCGCCAGAGTGGCTCCAGGATGGCTCCAAGAGGCCTCCGAGAGGCTCGCGGACCGAGAGCTCCGCAAAGAGCTCCGCAAAGGCGAAGGCTTTACGGGCCTGCCCAGGCTGTCCCAAGGCTTCTGTTCGACGGCATCCCCAGCTCTCTATCCCACGGCATGCTGCCCCACTTCCCTCATCAGGGAAAGTCGCATGGAAATCGCTGCTGGATATTCTGGTGGGTATACGCGATGGGTAAAGAATCATCACCATCAATATCATCATCATCATCATCATCATCATCATCATCATCATCATCATCATCACCCTTTCCACCAACAGCATCAGCATCAGCATCACCCTAATCATCATCAGCATCATCACCAGCATCATCAGTACCATTATCAGCATCATCCTCTTCATCATCATCATCATCATCATCATCATCATCATCATCATCATCATCATCAGCATCATCATCATCATCATCATCAACATCATCATCATAATCATCATCATCATCAGCATCATCAGCATCATCAGTATCCTCATCCTAACCAACAACAACAATTATTTTCCTTCGAGCGATCCCCACCGAAGCCTTCGGCGTTTGTCCCCAACGGTGCGCGCACCTACTGGAAAGATGTGCGCGGGGCCCAGCGGTCTCGGCCACCGCGGCGACCGGGCCAGGTCGCAATCTGATGTTTTCCGAAAATCTAACAACCCCAAAGCCCCTGACGAAAGAAAACGGAACAAATCCCTGGAGCGACAAACCAGCCCCCAAAACGAGTCTTGCGAGACCCTGAAAAGCGTGTTCGGGCAGAAAATGCATACTGTAGAGGAAAAGGATGAGCAGCAGCAACAGCAGCAGCAGCACGAGGAGGAGGAGGCGGACGACGACAGAGGAGGACGAGGAGGTGAGGCGGACCTCTCCTTCCTCCTCCTGCTCCGGACACCCCGTCCTCCTCTGACGATGGGGCGCATGTCACGTTTTATGAGACGCCGTGAAGTTGTGGCTGTCGTATTCGTAATGCTGTGTGTTGTGTTTTCTCTGTTCGGCTCGAGTCTGGCTCAGTGTAGTACATGATTCCATGTTCTGTCATATTATGTTGTGGACTGGCCCGCGTGACGTCGTGACGCCTATCACGTTTGTTATGGCTTCGAATCGGTCGTTGCGACTACTGTTCGTTTCTGTGGCCAGCCTGGGTTTGGCGCACATGTCGCGTATTATAGGCCGCCAATACTCGGTCTCCGCTGAATTAAACTATATCGCGTTGTGTTCGGTTCTGTTCTGTTCTATGAACATAAATTTGTTTCTGGTCTGATCTCGACGGGGCAACGTGACGTCGTGACGCCTGTAGCCTTGGATATGTCGTCTAATCGGTCGTTGCCGCGCCTATGTTTTCCTGTGGCCAGGCGCGGATGCTAGTGTGCCGTTGATTCGTCGTTGCTGTATTTAGCCATGTTAAATTATGTTATGCTCGGTAAGGTTCTATCTATCCTGCTGAGCTACGATATGATACGTTATGTTGTCGACACGACGGCGTGACGCCGTGACGCCTATCACGTTAGATACGTCGTCAGGTCGGTCGCTGCTGCGCCTCTTTGTACCTGTGGTCGGGCTGACTTCGGCGCGCACGTCGCGTTTGAGTATGTGTTGGTACGGCCTCGTATGTGATGGAGCTCCTCTTCAAGTTTATGCTTTTCTTCTGTTCAAGTATGATATGCTATGCTCACCTCTGCCATTGTACAGTTTGATATAATATGGTATGCTCTGCTCTGTGGCACCACGTTATCGCATGATACGTATGTTCTGGCAGGTTGGGTTATGGTATGTGATTGTTTGTTATGTGATGCGGCTCAGGGTATGCTCAGCTCGCTGTAGCATATTGCGTGAAGTTGTATCCAAGCATGTTGTAACTAAATCGTTGACGTCTGGGTCGCAATAACACAACGAGAATGTTATGGTATGCTGGCTACGGTGTGCTCAAGTCGTTATGCTATGCTGATTTGATAAATGTTATACTATGCTGTGCTCCAATATTTCTGTGTTGTTCTGGATGGGTTGGCGTGACGACGTGACGCCTGTCACGAACGATACGTCGTCCGATTGTTCGTTGCTGCGCATGTTTGCTCCTGTGGCCAGCCTGACCTCGGCGCGCACGTCGCGTTTACTATATTGCAACACAATATGTTATGCTGTGGTGCAAGTTGCCATACTATGGAATAATGGATCGTGTGTATATTATGATGTTTTATGCAATTGTATGAAATGTTATGATATGTTATGTGACGCTATGTTCTGGTGTGCGCTGAAAAAGTTTGCTATGGTGTGTGGTGTCATGTTATGCTGTGTATGCTCCATGGTGCCGTTGCATGCGTTGGTATAATGTCTCCTGCGATGTCCTCTTCTGGCATGCTGTGGACTGGTAACGGTTGTTAGTTTACGATGTTATGATATATTTATGTTTTGCTGCTATAGATTGTGTTATGCCGCGTTCTGTCATGGTATGATATGTCGTGACATGGAATGGTATGTGCTGTGATGCTGTGCTACCGTGTGATATGGCGTGTCAAGGTGTTCGATGGTATGACATGGAATGCAATCGCATGTGATGGTATGCTATGTTATGATATGGTATGAAGTGTGGTGCGATGATGTGTTATGTATGATACGGTATGTCATAGCTCATGGCGTTATGCGATGCTATGTTATTCCTCTACAGTTTAACATATTATGCCGCACCCGGCCATATTATGATATATTATCTGCTCTGCGATGGTACCTGTCATGTTATACGTGATGCGATGATGTGCTCTGCTATGCTGCGTCATAATATGGGAAAATGTGGCATGCTCTGCGTTTGTACGCTCAGGTATGCGATGAATTATTGTGGTATGCGTGATTTGTCATGTTATGGAAAGCTCTGTAATGTGATGGTGTGGTATGGTACGCACTGCTATTGCGTAGTGCGTTTTGCTACGATGCATTATGTGTTGGCATAGTATGACATGTTCGGATATGGTATGTTAAATGGTGTGGTGTTCTGCTCTGTGCTGTCACAACGTATCGGGATGTGCTGTGCTAGGTTCTGGTATTTTATAATGCCGTTCTGCCATGCTATGACTTGTCGGCGCCGAGCGGGACACTCGGGGATACTCGGGGAGCTTGGGGATCTGGCGGTCGCGGTATGCGTAGGGGCGCAAGGCGGGACTCCCGGAGATACTCGGGGGCCTGGGGATCTGGCGGCTGCGGTATGCAGTGGGGCGCGAGGCGGGACTCCTGGGGATACTCGGGAGCGTGGGGATCTGGCGGCTGCGGTATGCAGAAGGGCACGAGGCGGCACTCTCGGGGATACTCGGGAGCCTGGAGATCTGGCGGCCGCGGTATGCAGAGGGGCGCGAGGCGGAACTCTTGAGGATACTTGGGAACCTGGGTACCTGGCGGCCGCAATACGCAGGGTGGGCGGGTCGGAAGGACTGTTCTAAAAATCTAACGGCCTCATCCTGTCGGGTGGGGAACAAAAGCAACAACACGATCATCATCATAATCATCATCATCAGCGGCATCATCATCAGCAGCATCATCATCATCAGCATCATCATCAGCATCATCATCAGCAGCATCATCATCGTTGTCGTCGTCATCGTCGCCGTCGCCATCAGCATCAGCATCAGCATCATCATCAACACCATCATCAGCAGCATCAGCATCAGCATCATCAGCATCACCAACATCAGCACAAACACCAGCATCTGAATCGGCACCTTCGTTCGCATCACCAACGCATCGCAGTCGTCATCAGCATCACCAACATCATCAACATGATCATGTGAGTCTTCGTCATCAGTATCAGCACCAGCATCATCATTTTCACCAGCATCATCATCAGAAGCACCATCACCACCATCATGGTCATGATGACGACAATCATCGTCATCATGATCTTAATCGTCGCCATCGTCATCGGCATCGCCATCGTCGGCATCATTATCATCAGCAGCATCTCCACCATCATCATCGTCATCAACAGCATCATCAACATTGTCATCGGCATCGTCATCATAAGCACCCACATCATCGTCGTCAGGATCGTCATAATCATTATAAGCATCATCATCATCACCATCATCATCATCGCTGTCATGGCCATCATCGTCGTCACCGGCGTCATCGTCATCATCGTCATCAGCATGTTCATCTTCATAGACACATCGTCAACAGATCATCATCGTCAACATCGTCGTCATCATCATGTTCATCTATATAGACACATCGTCATCATCATCATCATCATCATCATCATCATCATCATCATCATCATCATGTTCATCATCGTCAACATCATCATCGTCATAGACACACCACCGTCATCACCATCATCACCATCATCATGTTCATCTTCATACGCATGATTATCCCTCCTCCTTCTCCTCCTCTTCCTCCTCCTCTTCCTGCTCCTCCTGATTCCTCCTCCTCCTCCTCCTCCTCTTTCGCCTCCGCAGGCCGCGCCGCGGGCGCAAGCCGGTAAAGTCGCCAGGGGCGAAAGAGGAGCGCGGGACGGCGGGCACACGAGCCGCCTAAGGTGGAAGGGGTGCAGAGGGGTGCGCCTCCTCCTCCTCCTCCTCCGCCTCCTCCTCCTCCTTTTCCACCTCCTCCGCCCTCTCCTCCCTCCCTCCTCCTCCTCCTCCTCCTCCTCCTCCTCCCTCCTCCTCCTCCTCCTCTTCCTCCTCCTCCTCCTCCTCCTTCTCCTCCTCCTCTTCCTCCTCCTCCTCCTCCTCCTCCTCCTCCTCCTCCTCCGTCCGCCGTCCCGGTTCGAAGCTTTGGGTGCAGCGCCCTGGTACCTGGTACCACGCGCTGCGAGCCTCCTCGGGACACGGCGGTCAGACACGCCAGCCCGCGCTGTGGATTGCCATAGGAGTCCAGCCGTGCTGCTGACGCGGCGTGCGCCGCCCCGTGACGGGCGCCCACGGCGTGCGAGCCGGCCTGGCACAGGCGAGATCGCGAGCGGCCCACGCAGTCACGCATCCTGCTGCGTGTGGCCGCCGCCGCAGCTTCAGTGCGATAACATCACAGCTCAGGCCCCATGGGAGCTGGGCCTTCAGGCGGACACAAAGGAGGTAAAGGTCCTGCCGCAGGAGCGAGCGCGCCGTGGCGTGCCGCCGCCTCCGCCAGGCTGGTGGTGTCAGACGTGTGGCAGCTTGAATGGCCCTGCTGACATGTTGTGCCGTACGTGCATGCCCCTCCCCCACAGCCTGCCCAGCCACAACGACGACGACGGCAGCGGCGAGTCGAACCACCGGCGCCAGGACAGCAAGCACAGGGATGCTCGCCCGCGCTCAGGCTTTCGTCGCAGACGCCGCCGCCAGTCTAGTATGTCGAGGCCCCGTTCAGGATCCCGCGCGAGGTTCGCAGAAGATGAGGAGTCGGGCGGAGGCCAGGCTTCAGAGGCGGAGGAGGAGTTGCGCAGTCCAGCCTTTGGCATCCTGCCAGCACTGCCACAGGATGCACAGCTTCACCCAGCGTGGGTGGAGCCCCCCAGAGACGAGAGAGAGAGAGAGAGCTGCCCACAGGCGGTCGCTAAGACAGATGGCGGCGGCCACTGGCAAGCGACTGTAGGTGGCCAAGGAGCTCGGCATGACGAATGAACAGATGCGCCCCCAGGAGGAGGAGTATGCGGTGCAGCTTTGCATGATCATCACAGCTCAAACCCCAGGTGTGAGATGCGATCGACAGCGAGCGTTCGTGCAGCGTGCCAAGGTGAAGCTCGACGAAGCGCATGCTGCAGCTGACCCGGTCCGAGCCAGTCTAGAGGAGAAGGAGGCCATGCGACCCGCGACGGACGCCGACGTGAACATGGAGTATACTGCGGCTGCGCCCACGCCGGTGGCGCACAGCGCGGTCCCAGGCACGCCGCCAGACCAGGCGCCGCCCGTCGCCGCCATCGCGGAGTTACAGGCAGGGCAGGCGCAGCTCAACAGACAGCTCACTTCGCTCGCACAGTTGCTGACGACGCTGCAGGTGAACATGACCACCGCCCGTGCAGCTGCTGGCCCAGACGCGGGGGTGGAGGCGGCGCCGAGGGTGGCGCCCTTCGCGTGTCAGCCCCAGCGGCTGGCCCCCGCAGCGGCCCCTGCAGCGGCGCCCGAGCCAGCGCCAGCTGCCGCCGCGCCGCGCCCCGCGGCGGCGCCGCGCGCCGACCCGCCTGGGCCCGCCGCGGCCCCAGCCGCCGCCCCCAACGCGTCGGCGCCTCGCGCTGAGCCGCCGCCTGGGCCTGCGGCGGCCGCGGCCGTGCTGCCTGACGCTGCGACCCGTGCAGCCGCAGCCCACGCCGCCGCCGCAGCCGCCGATGCTCCAGTCGATGGCGGAGCGCGGCCGTTGGGGGATGCGCAGGCCACGCCCAAGGAGCTGAGGTCCCGTGCGGCAGCAGCGAGGAAGGCCAAGCGCGAGGCGGACCGAGCTCGCAAACCAGATGGACAGCAAAGACTACGTGACGCCATCGCTCTCCAGGAGGCGGCGTCCAGCCATCGAGGACGAGGTGGTGTTCCTCCCACACCCGTCGGATGTGGTGAGGTCGCTGCAGAGGCAGGAGAGGATCATGCGGCTGGAGTTGCCAGCCGTCGTCAGAGGCACAGTCGCAGCCACAGCCCGAGGCGGACGGAGGACAGCTTCCTGGTCGTGGACGGCGGGAGCAGCGTATCGGGCGCGTCGACGCTGGGGTGATGCGGCCTGGCTGGCAGGCATTGGCGAGTGAGATGCCTGAATCGCCATCTCACAGCCTGCCCGCCGCTGGTGTTTTCAGTCAGGCCGCCACCATCTCAGCCACACGCGGAGTCTGAGCCAGCTCGCCCACGTTGCCCCATTCCCGATTGCAGTGCTCTGGTCAGGCACCTCCGTCAGCCCTGGCCAGGTCAGCTCTTCCCTCACCCCAGTTTTTCTTGGGCCGCAGAGGGAGCCCGAGCAGTGAATTGTTTATCCGGATCTGCACAGCAGCACCCGCAGTTGTTTGTTGAGATCCACGGAGCCCTCCCCCATGTAGACGACAAAGTTGTAACACTGGAAGTGTAGACATGCGGGTTCGGAGGGTCCAAGCATCAGCAGTTGGGTGGTCCCCCATCGTTGGCATGGTGTATCTTCTCAGTTAAACTGATGGGCAAGTACATGTGTGATGGGTATTTGTGCGGAGTCGGCCCATCGCTATCCGACTCAGTTGCCAGCCCGTCGGGTGCAGCTCAATTTCAAGGCGCAATGTGGCTGATCCTATGGTTTGCTGCAAGCCCCTGAAAGGTTTCGTGATCTCCCAGTCGAAGTGTTTACGGATAACCAGCTGGTGGTCTCATCAGCCGACGGGGGTACACGGTGCACATCATGCGGGAACCTACCTTGGATGTTTGACGTTGTCCTGAAGCTACTACGACGGTGTACACGGCTCATCTGGAAACACGCGTTGGGACACAACGCTCATCCTCTTAACGAGCTTGCGGATAGCATAGCACGCCTTGCATCTATGGGCATAGCCCCAACTGCAGATTCTGACTTTCAACCGTGGTCAGCATTGCTTGACGCCGCCGCTGATGCGCCTTGGTCATGGATGTCTGCGCAGCCTTACGGCGATCTCGGAGTGCATCCGAAAATGGGCGCGAACGAAATGCCCGACATCTACCCGCCATCCCTGGACTTACGCAAAGCTTTCTCGCCACCAGCTAGCCGCGGCTCGGAAAACTCGCGTGTGCCACGAGAATCTCCAACGTCAGGTATGCCGCCTCAGGTCAGCGTTGCAGTGGCGAATGTGCTCACACTGCGGCCCCGCAGGAAGGCTGCGAGAGGGCAAGGTACCAAGATTCGATGTCGAGATCAGGATGCGGCCGGCCTCAACTTGCACGGCCGCATGCTTGCGCTTGCTCAGAAATTGTCTGCTCGCCACTTCCATCCAGTCGGCACGCTGGAGACTCGACTGTGTCGGAATGGGTGGACACCAGGAGGCAATTTTACTGTTCTCACCGCAGCCGCAGAATCCACAGGCAAAGACGGAGCATCCCTCTGGATTAATTCGCAGCATGAGTACGCGCGCGGACGCACGCTGGCACGCAGACATGTACGTGTGATCAGTTACTCGACTCGGCATCTCCTAGTAGCCATACGCTGGCATGTGTATTGATGCGCCCGTTGGACACGCTTCTCACCCCCGTCGGCCGCATACAGAAATACAGAGCTGGTGGAATAGCATGGCATCTCATGTCAGCAGCCGAGGACTGCCAGCACCGCTGTACTGGCTACCGGATGCCAATGCGACCATAGGGTCGCAGGTGTCAAAACAAGTGGGTGAGGGTGAAGTCGAGAGCGGGCAATACGTCCACCAGTTCTTGCGGACCACGGGACAATGTGCAATTTCCACGTGTCTGCCGTCCTTTTTCTGGAATTCACGGGACCTGGCTACCCCCAGGGGCTCAAGGTCAGGACCCCAGGCGCAGGATCGACTACATAACAGCTCCCACGGGCCAACTTTCAAGCGTTACAAAGCAAGGGGTGGACATCGACCTCGACCGATCGATGGGATGTGACGATCAGTTTGTGGTTTCTGCTGACGTGCGTGCGTGCGTGCGCCATACAGAACAGTACAAACCAGCCGTCACTTGGGTTAGGTCCCGACACGGTGTTACGAAATATGGCGAACTCGTTTGTCAGCAGACGTTTGCAGAAGAACTACGTAGGGTACCTCAACCTCCCTTCTCAACTCATCCTGACGACAATGCCGAGCATTTGAATGCTCACATATTAAAAGCGGTTGAGCTAGCCTTCCCGCCCAAGATGTCGGACAGTGGCCGTCAGCCACGTAGCAGCTGGATCACCCAACGCCCCCATAACCGAATGGAACAGCGAATGCACGGACGAAGAGCGTTACGGGCCCTTCGGGCCCAGCTACCCAATCTGCTACTGACGCGTGTGTTTGTCGGACGGGGCGTCGGAGGGATAATGGTTCTGCTTGCGGACGTTACGTTTACGACTTGCAAAACGGGACGGGCCCCCACACCATGCCTTATTACTGTGCTGCCGCCGAGTTGCTGACGCAGCCGACCAGGCATGCGACGCCACCAAGGCCTTCACCGTTCCGCTACAGACCCCCCAGGGTAAGTTCACGCTGCCCCTCTTCACTCAGGACCACATTGTTGGGCTGCGCTGCCTAGGACGACTACCGACAGCGACCGAGCTCGCCGAAATTCCCCACGGCTTCCGACTGGACATGGTGCTTCGGTTCTGTCACGCTTGGTTAGGCTTCCTCTGGGCGGCTAGCTGCGCGTTTCTCGGAGCAGCCACGCACGTTATGCAGCCAACCACCGGACAGGACTCGGCTTGGCACTGTGCCGACACAGCTAGAGGCGCACGCTCAGCCCGGGGCCACCGTCAGTTTGCAGGGGCGCACGCCGCCCTACAACGGGCGGGTGCGGGGTCGAAGCGACGGCGATCCGAGCGAGCACTTCCAGCGCTGCAGGATCTGACAGGACAGGCAGAGGCATCCGAGCAGTAGGTCGCAAGAAGATGGCAGCAGCACTTTGCGGGATTGAAGCTAGCAGCCACTCTGCCCGTCAGCGACGTGCCCACGTTTGCTGGACACTTTGGACGTACGCCGCATGCGCGCATGCAGACCGATCCCGTCTCACTCGCATCCATCCCGTCACTCTCTGATTTTCAGCGGTCTTGCCGTCAAGCTCGGAAGTCGGCGCCTAGATGTGATGGGGTTGCAGGGGGCCTCTTGAGGGCCCATCCCACGGTCATAGCTGAATCTTACTACCCACTTCGGCTAAAGTTTGCATTGACCCTGGTGGAGCCAGTACACTGGAAAAGGAGTTCCCACCGAGACCTCATCCAATCCGGACAAGCCGACCCTACACAGTGCGCGAGTTCCAGGTCCATATTCGTATCGTCACAGATCGGCAAGGCCTCCAGACGACGCCTGCGGAATCGACTACTACCCTTCCTGGCATCAGAGGCGGGTGAGACACAGTTCGGAGGACTTCCAGGCAGAGGAACTACCCACGCGTCGTTGTTGAGGGTGGCCCAAGCACTGGCCAAGCGCAGGAAACTGTCGGTTGGAGCTTGATTTCTGGACGTCGCCCAGGCCTTCTAGAGGGCCGTTCGTGAACTCGTGGTGCGTGCCCATCGCGAAACCGACCTAGACGACCTTACCATAGCAACGGTAATACGAGCAGCCGGCCTCCCATCAGCCGCCATGCACCAACTCGCTGACCGACTCCGACAGCGACCCGCAGCCCTATCCAGATCCGATGTTGACCCCCATACTGTGGCCCAAGTTGAACAGTGCTACCAAACACCTTGGTTCGCAACAGGTATCGCTGCCGCAACGGTCCTTTTTTTTCCCAGGACAACCACTTGCGGACGTACTATTTGAAATACAGATGGCCGACTGTATGCAGGAAGTGCGTGCACGGATAGCTGAAGAAGGCTGTCCATACTCTCTACCGCAAACGGACAAGCCTAGGACCCTCGGAGGACTCATAGCAGGAGCCAGTGGAGAGCCCCAGGCAGAGGTCCGTTGATCGACATCTCGTATGCTGACGATGGCACAGTCATTCTGATATTGCTTGCTACACAGCTGTATGATGCTTTGAGTCTGTCCCGGGTCCTCGTGTCGGAGGCCTTCGCACGACGTGGGCACATTCTGAACGTTGTACCGTCCAAGACAGCAGCACTCATCATGTGGCGCGGACAAGGCACCAAGCAAGCACGACATGCAGCATGGCACGAGCACGATGGACACATCACGGGGGTTCCGGACACACTCGGGACAGTGAGCGCACCCATTGTGCACAACTACATACATCTGGGTTCAGTGTTAGATGCAGGTGCTGTAATGACCCCGAGATCCAATATCGTGCTGCCTCCAATGCATCCTACCTCCAAGTGCTCCGTCGACGCGTCTGTGCGACCGACGATCTCTCCCTAGACTTGTGCTGGCGGATAGTCTCGTCATGTCAGGTCGCCTGTACAATGCAGGGGTATGGCATGCGCTTACGACGACACAGGCTAAGCTGGCGCATATGGAGATCATGAAAATATATCGTGCTGCCGCACGTGTTTGCTTCCATGAGGAGACCTCTCAGGTTTCCGACAGGCTAGTTTTGGCCCAACTACGGAGGCCAACCCCGGACATCACGCTACGTTCAGCCAGTGGCCTTTCCTCGTGCAAAAGCAGAATGGAATGCAGTTACCGACGTCCAGGCTCGACAGCGTACGACCTTGGGTCAGTGGATCCAGGACTTCACTTGGCTGCGACGAGCGGTAAAACAGTGTCAGGATCTCCCTCTCCCAGCCGACGATTTGAACCCATGGGGGTCGATCATGCGACGCAGCCAGCCGGCGTGGAAACGAATCATACGCATTGGTGTGCACGCGTACACGCAGTATCAGAGCATATGTATATTGGCGCAGCACACTGAGCCTCAGTTCTTCGCTGAGGTGCACGCAGCGGGAGTTCCCCACCGTGTGTACACAGATGAAAGAGGACTGCTCGTGCAACCGCCGACGCTGACAGCCGCGACACAAAGAGTGTCCAAGGTGCGGTGAGGTTTTTGCTCGGAATCGTACGTTGCGCACACGCGTTGCACGCATGCATCGACAGCTGGTGACGATCGCTCGAAGCTATGCAGGGCACGATGGCGTATGCACGGTATGTTTGTTGAGGTTCAATGTTCGGCCGCATCTTGTGGACCACCTATCGATCGATTCACCTAGATGCCTACTTGCCGACATACTTGTTAGGGACAACCCCGCCTACCACCTCCAGGACCCACCACAAAACACCCAGATGGCCCGACATACCAACCACGTGTGCATACCTCGTCGTCACGTGGTCGTACCTACTGCACGTGTGATCGGCCCTCTTACACAGCTTGCTACTGATGTGGCGGAGCTAGTGCCACAGGCATACGCACGATAGGTAATACTGGAAAGCCACCCGTAACTTACGCCGGAGGCATGCGCAGCACTCCTACCCCCGCCGCCGCCCACCGATCAGGACGGCGCCTGCCCACCCGCCCCATACCCACCAGCACAGGACGAGCGATGTCCGACGCGCATGTTCCTTACCGACCAGGACACCGGCAGGGCTGCGCAGACGCTACCATCGGCCATGCGTCGGTCTGAATATTTCCCTACCTAGGCTCTGCCTAGAAGGGTTCTTCCTCTCTGGGCTTAAAGGGGCCGGGCAGTGGAAAGCGCCCCGGGCGGTTCCCCCAGTATCCGCCCCGCGGTTCCCCCAGTGACGTCCCCTTAGCATAGCGTTGCTTATCTCATCTTAGCTTAGCTTATGTCATATTAGCTTGGCTTAGCTTCATCTTAGCTCAGGTTTATCTTAGCTTAGCTGACCTTCATCTTAGCTTCGCTGAGCTTTAGCATAGCAGAGCACAGCATAGCATAGCATAGCGTAGCATAGCATAGCGCAACATAGCATAGCATAGCATAGCATAGCATAGCATAGCATAGCACAGCGCAGCATAGCATATCGTAGCATAGTATAGCGCAGCATAGCATAGCATAGCATAGCTGAGCATAGCACAGCGCAGCATGACATAGCATAGCATAGCATAGCTTAGCATAGCTTAGCATAGCATAGCATAGCATAGCATAGCGCATCGTAGCATAGCATAGCATAGCATAGCGCAGCATAGCATTGCATAGCATAGCATAGCATTGCATAGCAACTAAGGCTGCGTTCCTAGGGGCTCCAACTTCTAGGTAGGGTCGCACTGTGGTAATTCATTATCAACCTATTATGTGGACGACGACGACCAAGGGACATCCAGGCGTCACTCGTGTGGACCGAATGCAGCACTTACTTTTCGGTACGTGTCTTGTCGGCCACATCGCTATCGACCCTGTACTCGGTAACATGATGCCCCGTGAGTCGTTGGAGGTGGTGCTGTCAGGCGGGGGGGGGGTCCGTGCGAGACGTGGTCAGCAATCCGATGGGCCCCCAAAACACAGGGCCCCCACCGCCCCGCTCCCGCGATGACTTCTGGGGCCTCCCCGCCGTGGCTCCACGACAGATGGAGCAGCTCAGGGCACGTCAGGTTCGTGTCGTGCCGACTTCGGCGTTGGTTTCTGACACCGCGGGAATCGTTCAACCATGAACGATCGGCCGTTTCCGAAACGTCCAAATCGTTCCACATCGAACGATTATGGGTCGCCCGCGGCGTTCAAAATTGAGCGCCGCTGGCGGGGTCGCCGCCGGTCGACACGACACGAACCTACCGTTGGCAATGAGCTTCTAGGAGCCATGATCGAACTTTTCGCAGTGCACCTGACTGTCCGGACCAGTTGCTGGATGGAGCACCCCATGCCAGCGAGTTGGCGCGCAGAGGCAGTCAGCTTTCCTCTGCCCTTCGCTCAGAGCAGTGATGGCCTCTCCTGCGACAACAACGACCGATTTTGATCAGGGCGAGCACGGTCAGGCAGCACGAGCACCTACACGCATCCTTGCACTACTCATGGGCACACTACATGACAGGCTCTGCCAGACACCAGGAAGAGGACGTTGCTCACACGGCCGTGGGGCTCATGAGGTGCTCATGGGGTTCGACAGGGCTCGAAAGGAGTGGCGTATGGCCAAGAAGAAGACCTACCCACCAGCGTCGTGCCAGGTGTTAGCGAACGGCATCATGGACGCAGTCAACCACACACATGTGTCGTGTGAAGACGGGATGTGGCCAGAGAACATGAGGGAGGAGGAGGAGGAGGAGAAGGAGGAGCTCCGTGGGTCGCTTAGGGTTTTTACGTCGACTGGGACCCATACCTCGGGACAGACGAGACCTGGGCCCCAGACTTTGCTTCCCCTCGAGCAGGAAGGGTCCGAACGGACCCCGAAGGGCACAGGTTTTTACCGCCTGAGCCGACGGAGGCAGAAGCTCCACCAGAGTCAGGAATCGTTTTCGACCCTGAGGCGTCGCCTCGGGACACAGGCCCAGTGGAGGACAGATGAGCAAGAGTATGCAGAAGCTTTGGGCTTCATCGAAAGCCAGCATACCGCTGCCAGAAGACACAGAGCACCCTTGTCCCTGCCCTCCCTCCCCTCTCGTGCCACCTCCTCCCCCACAGCCAGTCGAGCTCACCGAAGCTATGCGCCAGCGTATTGCAGCCAATCGAGCGCAGGCCAGGGAGCGTCGCACGCTGCGTCTCGCCAAGAGGATAGCCCCATTGGACGTTAAAGCCCGAATTCGGCATTGCGCTGTTTGACCAAGCGCGTGACTGATCAGTTCGCGGGAGGGACGGTTGGTCAGGAACGGAGCGGGGTGGAGGACTGCAGCGCCCATACACATCAGCCAGACGGACCACTTACCCCCTCCCGCTCTCCATGGCCGTTGGGCCATTTGTGCGAGACCATTCCTTGCCCCCCCTTCTTTTTTTCGCTGCCCAGATGTCGGTCCTTCATCTGCCAGGGACAGTTGCAGAGATCGTGTGGGACCCACCTCGGATTTTGACGGTGGCCAAAGCCACATGCTCGCGAGACGGGCGAACTAATGACAGGGCGGGGGCTGGAGTATGTCAGATGCGGGTCTGTAGCAGATGTGCGCAAACCAGTCCGGCCACTTACCCTTCCCACTCCCCATGGCCGTTGGGCCATTGTGCGATGTCTTCCCCATCCCTCCTTCGCTCCCACACCTTGCTTCCCCCCCTGCCTGAGATAGACGCAGAGATCATGTGTGACCTACCTTGGATTTCTGACGGTGGACATCACCATCTCACCAGACGTTTCAGCTACTACCAGGGAGGGATGTCGGAGTGGGCTAGGCTGGGAGCTGGGAGCGGCGAGCGGCGCGGCAGAGTAGCAGCGAGCGCCCGCATGCGGCCGCTGCCCTCCCGCGCCGAGCACGGCGGGCACCCGCGGGGGAAGAGTCGAGCGGCCAACGATTTTCGTTTTGAGCCCTTAGGAGTCACACGTCGCCAAATGTTGCTGTTCAAGCCAGACCGCGGCTTATGCAGTCCCCCCCCCCGCCCGCCAGGTATTCATGCCTCCGCCGATTAGGATGAGGAGCTGAGGCGCAGAGGCAGAGGAGAGCAGAGCTACTTGTATAGTTTGAGACATTTTGTCTGGTTCCCCGTGCACGCATGTCGAGCGTGCTCCTCTAACCCTTTTGTGTACAGCCTTGATTGAACTGGCTTGGCGATCAGGGCCGCGTCTCCAACATCGGTCCAGGACCGTCCGCGTTTCTGTGCCGCTGCCACTGACCTGACCACGGTTGAAAGTTGTACTGCGCACTGATCTCTCAGCTTGGGTGCCCGTGCAGACGTTTTCGGAGCTCGACGTTCAGTACAGATGCTGACTGTGCTGAATTCTCTCTGCAAGCTGCGTGCCATCATTTGCTGACAGGCTATACGCTCCAACTGCGTCGCAAACCAGGAAACAAATCCTCCTCCTCCTCCGCCCCCCTCCGCTCTGGTGACCCGCCGGCGGCAGGCGCCTGATCCGATCGAGCGTCTCGTGAAGCTGCGCGAGTCGGGGATCTATCCACATCCACCGCCTGGGGAACAGACGTCCTGGGACCCCAGCGGGCGGTGGATATGGATACATGTTGGAATCGGGAGGGCCACATATGTGAATATATGTGTAAATATATATATATGTATATGTTTCTATTGTTTTGCTTTATAATTATAATATGTGTATATATATACATATATTCCATATCCATATCCACCGCCAGCACTCAGAAGATCGATCCCCCAGGCAGTGGTTGTATAAATTCCCGCCTCGGAGGATGGTAGACAACCACACCCGCCGGACAACGGACGATGGGACGACGGGACGACGGACGACGGACGACGCACGACGGACGACAGACGACGGACGACGACGACCACGACGACGACGACGACGACGACGACGACGACGTCGACGACGTCGACGTCGACACCGAAGCGGACGGCAGAGCCAAAGCCGCAGCGCTGGGCGGCCCGCGGTGCCGCGGCTCTTCCGGAACCACGGGACGGCGCGCGCCGCCTGCGGCGCGCCCGCGCGCGCGGGCCGAGGCGCGCGCCCGAGCGCGCGCGCACGCGGGGAGGGACGGCGATGCTCATGGTTTTCGGGCGTTTTCGCTCGTCGATTTTGATTTCTTTGGTTTCTTTGTTCGTCGATTTCGTTCGTTCGTCGATGGTTTTCGATGATCTGTGGATTCTTGCTGTTTTCGTTGCTGTTCCCAGCCGTCCCTGTGGTGTTGGTGCCTCGTTTGGAAGAGACAGCGCCTTCGCGTTCTCACTCCTCCTCCCGCGCCTCCCTCCTCCCGCGCAGTCCGCATGGCCGCGCCACCCCATTTCGGCACACCCCTCACACGTTTCGTGGCCCCATAGGGAGCTCCACCGAAGGCCCCAGTGGCAGGGTTCGCATGCGGTTCCACACCCCCTTTTCGGCACACCCCTCACACGCTTCGTGACCCCATAGGGAGCTCCGCTCAAGGCCCCAGTGGCAGGATTCGCATTCGGTTCCACCCCTCATTTCGGCTCACGCCTCACACGTTTCGTGGCCCCACGAGGAGCTCCACCGAAGGCCCCAGTGGCAGGATTCGCATGCGGTTCCACTCCCCATTTCGGCACATCCCTCACACGTTTCGCGGCCCCATAGGGAGCTCCGCCTAAGGCTCCAGTGACAGCGCCATAGGAAGCTCCACTGAAAACGGTACGCACAACTGCGGCACTCACAACTGCATATGGTTAGGTCCTTCGCCAGGCTGACTGTCCTTTCTATCTCTCTTCCTCCCTTGACGTCTACCTCATCTACGATTGGTTCGCGCGGCGTCGGCGCGCGCAAAGGTTTTTGACACCACATCGATCGTTCAGCCTTGAACCGATCGCGATCCCGATTGTTCAAGGTTGAATTCCGTCGGGTCCAGTGGCGTCACCGTGTCCATCGGTGCTTCCGCGTCATAGACTTGAATCTTGAACGCCTTCGCCGGCGTCGCCAGCGCGCCAACGCCGCATGAACCTAGCGTACCCTCTCAACTTGAGCTACATCGCGGAGCGCGAAGCGCGAAGATAGTTGCCCTGATTGGCGCTTCTTCAGCCACGGGGCGTTTTCGGTGGTTCTCGATTGTCTGTTTTTTGTATTTGTTTGTGTTGTCTCTGCTTGTGTCTCATTATTGTCTTTGTTGTGCATTGTTGTTTGTCTTTCTGTTGGTTCTGAATTGTCTGCTTTTTTGTTATTTGTTGTGTTGTTTTCATTGTTGTCTTTTCTCCCCACATCCAAGTGGGGTTCCTGTTTACTCTGCACACACCCCGCGCAGGATCCCCTCCTCCTTCTCCCCACTCTTCCTCACCATCACCATCATCATCGTCATCACCAACACCGCCACAACATCATCACCATCACAATCGCCATCATCATGATTCCCTATCACCATCATCATCACACCATCGCACACCACCATCACTAGCACTCACACACGCACCTGCGCATATTATCATCATCATCAGCAGCAGCAGCATCCTCATCACCATTCGCCTGTTCTCACACTCAACATGACCATCGTCATCATCATTACATCATCATATATCACCACTACCAGCATCCCATCATTGCCCTCGGCCATCATCATCATCACCATACATGTTCTCACGCTCGCCATCACCACACCACGATCATCAT
The DNA here is from genome assembly GCA_963575745.1 of Prorocentrum cordatum. NCBI lineage: Eukaryota > Dinophyceae > Prorocentrales > Prorocentraceae > Prorocentrum > Prorocentrum cordatum. The sequence continues at coordinate 107,123 of CAUYUJ010016259.1, forward strand.
CACTGTCGTCACAATCATCACCAACGTTATCGTCATCACTCACGCACACATATCTTGAGGACGTCTCGAGCGGGAGCCTCGTCTGTGAGTGAATTGCACGGAAGTCTCAGGCGGAAGACCCCCCCCCTTTATGGGCCCGCACCTCATGATTTTCATCCAAGCGGGTCATTGTCAAAAATGTAACTCTCTTCACTTTGGGGCTACTGAGGGCTGACTTGCGAGGAAGTCTCAAGCGGGAGCCCCCTCCCACGGGGCCCGCATTTCATGTTTGAACCAGAGCGGGACATCGTCAAACCTGTCATGATCGTCACCTCTGGGCTGCTGAGGCCTGAACATGGGGGAAGTATCAGGCACGAGCCTCGTCTATGATTGAATTGCACGGAAATCGCAGGCGGGAGCCCCCTCCCTATGGGGCCCGCACCTCATGTTTCTCATCCGAGCGGGTCATCGTTCAACCTGTACCTGTCGTCACTTTTTGGCCCTAAGGCCTGAACATGGGGGAAACATCAAGCGGGAGCCTCGCCTCCCGAGGGGGTCACGCTTATGCTGGAGGAACCTTCCGCCGAGAACTTTCGTGCGGAGTAGCATTCGCTGCAGGCTGGTGCGAGCATCCGGCGAGATTACTTGGATCCTTGTTCCTCCCTTCCGCCGCCTTCTTTCCCGAGACCTCCGACGTTGTGTTGTGGTCGTCGCCGTGGTTGGTTGGACAGGGAACCTGACAAGACTTCCGCTCTAGCTGCGGGAGCGGGGACCTGCAAAGGCTCCCTCTCCCGCCTGGAGAAGGACTCTGCACAGGTTCCCGCTCTTGTCGAGGGAGATGGAACCTGCAAAGGCTCCCTCTCCTTCCTTCGTTCGGCTGGGGAGGGAACCTGCAAAGGCTCCAAACCTAGCCGCGGGAGAGGGAGCCTGCAAAGGATCCCTCTCCCGCGTTTGTTTCGTCGGAAAGGAAACCTGCAAAGGCTCCCGCTCTAGCCGCGAGATGGAATCTGCAAAGGCTCCCTCTCCTCCAGGCGTTAGGTCGGAGAGGGAACCTGCAAAGGCTCCCACTCCTGATCCCCCCCCTGCGTAGTGTGGAATGGCTTTGGGTATTTGTCGATCGTTTTAGGTTTTGGGGGGAGCGTGCAGAGGTCCCCGAAGGTATCTGGACGCGGGCACAGTGTGCTCTGCTCTAGCTTCGTGCAGCAAAACGGAAGTAATCGGGGCTCATGATTGGAAATGCGATGACTTGTTTTCCCAACTATCCTGTGGTATTGAGTCCTCGTTTTGAAGAGACAGCGCCCCGCGTTCTCACTCTTCCTCCCTCCTCCCCCTCCTCCCCCTCACCCCGCTCCTCCCACCCCCTGCGCCCCTCACACGTTCCGTGGCCCCACAGGGAGCTCCACCGAAGGTGCCAGTGGCACAGTTCGCATGCGGTTCCACCCTCCATTTCGGCGTACCCCTCACACGCTTCGTGGCCTCACAAGGAGCTCCACCGAAGGCTCCAGTGGCAGGCTTCGCATACGAATCAAACCCCCCTTTCGGCACACCCCTCACACGTTTCGTGGCCCCATAGGATCTCAACCGAAGACCTCAGTGGCAGGGTTCGTATGCGGTTCCGCTCCCCCATTTCGGCACACCCCTCACACGTTTCGCGGCCCCATAAAAAGCTCCGCCGAAGACCCCAGTGGCAGGGTTCGCAAGCGGTTCCATCCCCATTTCGACACAACCCTCACACGTTTCATGGCCCCACAGGGAGCTCCGCCGACGGCCCCAGTGGCAGGCTTCGCATGCGGTTCCACCCCCTTCATTTCGGCACACCCCTCACACGCTTCGTGGCCTCACAAGGAGCTCCCCCGAAGGCTCCAGTGGCAGGGTTCGCATGCGCTTCCACCTCCAATTTCGGCACACCCCTCAGACGTTTCGTGGCCCTGTAAGGATCTCCACCGAAGCCCCTAGTGGCAGGGTTCGCATGCGGTTCCCCCCACATTTCGGCACATCCCTTCCACGTTTCATGGCCCCACAGGGAGCTCAACCGAAGGCCTCAGTGTCAGGGTTCGCATGCGGTTCCACCCCTCATTTCGGCTCACCCCTCACACGCTTCGTGACCCCATAGGGAGTTCCGCCGAAGGCCCCAGTGGCAGGGTTCGCATGCGGTTCCACACCAATTTCGGCACACCCCTCACACGTTTCGTCGCCCTGTACGGATCTCCACCGAAGGCCCCAGTGGCAGGGTTCGCATGCGGTTCTAGTCCTGATTTCGTCATGCCCTCACACGTTTCGTGGCCCCGTAGGAAGCTTTACCGAAGGCCCCAGTGGCAGGGTTCGCACACGGTTCCGCCCCCAATATCAGCACACCCCTCACACGTTTCGTGGGCCCATAGAGAACTCCACATAATTCCCCAGTGGCAGGGTTCGCATGCGGTTCCACCTCCATGTCAGCACACCCCTCACACGTTTCGTGGCCTCATAGGGAGCTCCACCGAAGGCCCCAATGGCAGCGTTCGCATGCGGTTCCACGCTCATTCGGGCACACCCCTCACATGTCTCGTGGCCCTATAGAGAGCACCACAGGCTAATCTTCAGCGCGCGGTTTCCAAAAGTCCCGACCCTTTCCCCAGGACCTGCTTGCTATCCCGAATCATTCTTTTCGACGGTACTGGGGACCTGTATGGGCCCCGGCCGAACACGCAACGACCTGCTCCCTTTGCCCTAATCCAGACAACGCATGTCTCAGGAGAGAGTTCCTGTCATGGGGTGCGCAGTGATAGGCTCCCGAGGGACGACATAGAGCTAGACGAAGATTATCTCCTCGCTCTGAGCGGATCCTGAAGGCAGTGGTTATGGATACCGCAATCAGCACCACCCTTGGAGCCGTATGGCTACCGATGAAAGGATGAGA